>CM032229.1:194700000-194867500 GCA_019009955.1 Riptortus pedestris | reverse complement strand
AAGAAGCCATACCAACATTTCTAGGGACGGGCAGGATTGGGGGTTTTAAGGGAAGCCAGAAATTAAAAATAGCGATATTTCGTTTCCTATTGGTTTATCGGCAAATATGAACATTACAAAAGTTGTTTATTTTGCTATTTAGAGTAACTTTTGTTATATACACTTTTTTCGTATACCGAATTATAAACGAGATATACGCTAAAAATGATAGCGGAAGTGAAAAATTTTATTTGGCACAAAAGACTCAACCGAACTAAATAAAACACTCAGTATGTGTATTAGCACTAACGCCTTCCTTATAAAAAGCCATACTATTTCTAGGGACAGGCAGGAGTGGGGGTTATAAGGGAGACCTGAAATTAAAAATATTGATATTTCGTTTCCTATTGTAGTTTCGGCAAATATGCACATAACAAAAGTTGTTTATTTTGTTATTTAGAGAAATTTGCTCAAGAATTCTTTTCAATATGAACTACCAGGTTCCTCACCTGGAAAAATTAATTCAAATGTATGTTAATATTTAGTCCTTAATAATTCAAATCTATGCATAATGCACAGGAAGCGGGAAATATGACAATATGGAGGACAGTGAAGTCTTACATAAAAAATTAATTTTATTATTAACAAATCCACAGAAACGACGGGTATTAACCCTAAACACTGGGACGGGTAAATGTCAAAATATTGTGCAAAATAAAGCCTTGCCAAAAAAATACCATCAACATTCAGCATCAAATGAATTCCCGAGCGAAGCCGGGTATCTGAGCTAGTATATATATATATATATATATATATATATATATATATATATATATATGTCTGTTAACGCTCTAGATGTCTACTTAATCACTACCAAACTCGATATTTAACCATTTTATGTAAAAAGAAAAAGATGGACATTTTATGTAAAAAATCGGACCAGTGGGAGGAGGGTCTAGAGGGGGATTTCCAAAAATTCCAAATATCTCCGTTACTGTAAGTCGGGGGGAAAAAATGTAAAAAAAAAAAAAAAAAAACCAATCTTATTGCAAATTAAATGTACTATCAATATTGTTATATAAATTTATTCGCTTCTATTCATGTCATACAATAAGCTGTTGTACGTATCATGAACCACTTCTTTGCAAGGTTAAATACCAAATATTTTTTCCATTGAACCTCATTCGTTCTTTAATTACTAAAATTTGAGTGATTGAGATAAAACTGATTCTGATTCATTACAAATCACAACAATAGCTTTAGTAAATTGTTTTCAATAAAATTAATATGTTATATTCAGATATATTTCATTAATTGTTTTTCTTTCCGGTCTATCTATCTATTCTGTACTAGAAGGTTGACTGGCTTATTTGTTTACATTTCAGCTGCTTTCCGTTGTAGAGATTATTGGCTTGTATTGTAAATTGTCTGAAAGATTTCTCATTACCGTTTGTATTTATTCACTTAGCATTCAAGGTAGTTACCTGTATGTATTTATCTGTTGTAATTCTTGGCGTGGGAAATCTGCTTAGTTTACGCAGCTCCTGCGTGACGGACTTTTTTCTTACCTGGAATATTAGATTAATTTAAATGTTTCTATTACCACATTTCCTCCCCCGTCCCCGAGACATCAGCTATTGAGGTTGAACCAATGGTGCGACTTTTGAAAAACAAAATCTCGAATGTCCATCGATCCTGCTTAGTAGATGATAAAAATGGGGTTCCATTCCAAATTTTATATAAATATATTTGTCGGTTAACGACATAGCAGTAGCAAGTTTTGTTTGATCGCTAGCAAACTCGATATTTAATCGTTTTATGAAAAAAGACAGAGCAAGCTCTTTAATGGCTTTAAATCAGACGAGAGAGGGGGGGGGGGAGAGGTTAGAGAGAATGGATTTTGAAAATCTAAAATATCTCCCTTATTATGCATTGGGTAGAAAAATTGTATAGAACCAATGTTATTGAAAATGTAATTACCAATAAATGTTGTTATATAAATAATTGCTCAATGATGGGTATTAACGGAGATAAATGGATTTTCCAGCCATCAGTAATGTGATACTGCCTCAACTACATCCTCAGTGAGGACAGTCACAACGAATGTTTGAGGGAAGAGAGCACTTCAGAAATGGATAGCCCCTGAAGAGGCGGCAAGTAAGCCACGAAACATGTAGGGCAGTTTCAATATACTTTGCGGAAAAGAAAATGAATGTTTTTTATTGGAGACCGTTGCCATAATATTGAAGAATATATAATAAATATTTTAGCTACCAGTCAGATCGTTATAGTATCAATGTTGTTATACTATTCATCGTCTGCAATTGTTGCTCTATTTTATTTATTTTTATATTTATGTAATTTATGTAACTCAAGTATTCAGCGAGTTATTCGTACTTACTTGTTTCAATTTTAAATAAATCCACTAATGCACAAAGGAATTCTATTTAGTTTAGGCAGCCCCTGCGTGACGGACTCTTTGTTTTTGAAATAGAGAACAAATAGTGAAATAAGATAACTATTTAGTCATAGCAAAACACTAAGTCTGTTTAGTTGACGTACTTGTTGGATTCCCCGTTTATCAGTCCATTTTGTTGTCAATCTCAGCACCAACTCACTGCGTACAGGAGACAGCAATGTGTGCCGACAAAGGCCACTGGCCTAGATGGCAAGTGACAAGGGCCAGGAAAAGCCTCTTAACCTTTTCAAGCACTTCCTTAGAGGATAATTGGCCTAACAATAAAAAAAATAATTTTCTCATTCCTTATGTAAGAGTGCTGTGTGTATATATACAGATGATGGGTACATGTTGCTCAGTTAGCTCAGGCCTACCATCCACCTCAATTTGCTCCAACATGATCCGCCTCTTTGCATTTATGGCACTTGTGCTTGTGGTGAGTGAACATTTTTAAGGAAAAATGTTTCCTAGATATATTTGCGGTTTCTTTTAAGCTACTATCTAGTTTCTCTTTCCATGAAACGATATCACTTTTTTCTGAGTTGTATAACTGATTTTTACAATAAGAATTAAGAAATTCAATTAATTTGCTACTTGTTGGGAAGCTCATATTTTGAAGGAAGTTTTTCCGAATTGAAAGACCATATTTCTAACTTTTATTCTATTAATTAAAAAAAAAAAACATTTCTAACTTTCTTTTTTTTATTAATTCAAACAAGGGGCTCAGGTTAGCAATGTGAATAAAGCCTTTATCTCACATCGTAAAACTAGAGTGGCGAATTTGATTATCGCCTTGGTAAAGGAAATTATTTAGTGACGGAATTCATTAAAATAACATCCTAAATCCCACCCTGGCTAGAAAAGGGTGGTAACCTGTAGATAACCCGTCCCAATTAGCCTTGGTTGCAAAACGTGGACGTCAATAAATAATAATAATAACTCAAACAAATTAAACAAGCATTATTTGTTAGTCTATGACAGTATTTATCCCTGTAATCACGGGGCCGTTATAAGTGGGGCTACACTGAAACCTGGGACCAAAAATACTAATTAATCAAATATTCCAGAGAAAAAAAAATGCATTGGTCTACAATTGTTGAGCATCAATAGTTTAACAAGATCGGTTCTAGAACATTTTGCGATCCGACTCATAATAAGGAAAATATTTTGAATTATCGATCCCCCTACCATTCCTGTTAAGCTGTTAACGAAAATGATTTTTATTTTTGAGAGAAACCTTTAAATATCGAATACTGTATAGATGGCGAGTTAAAATATGGAAAGTTGATTTCACAAATATCACACTGTAAAGGTATACTCAAGTCTGAAAATTAAATTAAAAGTCCGTCCCGCAGGAGCTGCTTGAATTAACCCTCCTCCCCTACCCTTGTATTCTATGACACGTTTACTACTCCTGGGTCGTGTACGACCCATGGACCTGAAATTCATCTTGTCATATAAAAATAAATCATTTAGGATTTAAAATGAAAAGTACAAAACTTATGAAGTATAGAAACATCATTTTTAATCTTGAAAAGGCAAATAAAGGTAAAAAATAAATAACAAATTGTGAAAACTAAATTAATGAACAGGTAAATAATATATTACAAGAAATATTACATTACACTGTGTTACAAAGCAATTTAATCCTTCATATTTTAAATATTATATTGGTGATTTTGAAATATTCAATCCCGCTTCGGTCAAACAAGATGGACAAATACTCATTTTGTGTTCACCACAAATAGATTTTTGGTAAAGCTGACAGCTGGAATTGCTTATTCGATCCTTGTTCCAGGGACAGAACTGCACCTAGCTCGTTTTGAAGTTTCTGAAGATTTTGTAGGCCCTGGTTCTACCATTTCCTTTTTTAAAAAATTGGTTATTGCCAATTTTAGACCTCCTGGAATGGGCTTGGACATCCGTTGTTCTAGGTGCGGAGTGACGAGAGCGATGGCTAGTGTTTTCAGAAATTGCGACCGATATTTGTTAGTATTTGCTAACTGGTTCAATAAGGCTCAGAACATATTGAGATGGTAGTAATAAATCTCTTTAGCTTCCCCTTTTGGGCCTGGCAAATGAGTAATTATGTTTTTTGGGAGTTCTGGAGTACTTAGTGCTTATAGGTTTGTTAGCCCAAATAGTTTCCAGATCCTTCCCGAGTACAAAATTTACTTCATCATTTTCTTCTCCAGGGGAAAAAGGTAAAGCATCATCTCCCTGGTCGGAAGTATATTCTTCATCGTCAGCTACATCGTCATCATTGGCGATAATTTCGTCGTCAGGTTCACTAGACTCGCCGCTTGGGTCTAAACCGTCTTCTTCCTCCATCTGCCGGGACAATTCCTCTCGAATTTCATCATCAGTAATTAAAAGGCGTCGTTCGGCCATCTTTACTGCAGAAGAAAACAAAATAATTAGACCAGACAGAAGAAAACAGTTTAGAATATTCATGACACATAAGCTACCCCTGGGTCGTATGCGACCCACACTTGCAGATTTTTCTAGAAAAATAAAAGAATAAAGGTTAGAAAAACAACCACACTTAGCTTATCGCTAGTACAGCTTCCAGAGGACTTACTGGGAGGGTAATTGACCCCCTGCCCCCTACCCACCTTGTACAGGTGTGTACATGCGCCGACAAAGCAGCTCTGGGTCGCCCACGACCCAGTGGGTAGGGGAGGAGGGTTAAGCAGATTTCCCACGCGAAGGTTTAATATGATGAATATACATACATGTAACACTACTGTGAATGTTAAGTGAATAAATACAAACGGTAATGAGAAATCTTGCAGTCAATTTACAGTACAAGTTAATAATCTCTACCACGGAAAGCGGCAGAATTGTAAAGAAACTTGCCAGCCAACCTCGTAGCACTGAATAGATAGATAGACTGGAAAGACAAACAATTAATAAGATATATATGGATATAACATATTAATTTTATTCAAAGTAATTTGCTAAAGCTAGTACTGTAATGAATCAGTCCCTATCCCTCAAAGTTTAGTAATCAAGGAATAAAAGAAGGGGGGGGGGTCAACAGAACGTACTTGCATATATCTCACAAAGTAAAAGTTCAATGAAAACAATATTTGGTATTTAGGCTTGTAATGAAGTGGCTCATGATATGCTTATTCGGCTTATTATTATTGTTATTATTATATGACACTTGTAGGAATGGGGCTTTACTCAAAGCGGAAAACTATATAGTCCAAATATCTCGGTTAATACTCATTATAAGGAAAAATGTATAGAGCAATATTTATAGGAAATTTTGTGTTCAATACGATTGTTTTATACATTTCTTTTATCTGACGTATAGTAACAGAAATATTTCAAATTTTCGAAAGTCCGCACCTCTAAATCCCCCTCCTCCTTGCTCGAGTTCAGCCATTAACGAACTTGATCTTTCTTTTTACATAAAACTACTAAATGTCCAGTTTGGTAACGATCAAACAATAATCGCTACCGCTAGAGCGGTAACAGACAAATATATATAGTTTTGGACCAACCTCATTTTGGTCATCTCCTGGGTAGGATCGATTGTCATTTGAGGAAATGTTTCAATACTCGCGTCATGAGTACGACCTCAATAGCTGATTTCCCTTAAGGAAAACCTGCTAAAAATGTGCAAATAACTCAGTTAATATTCTAGATATGGAAAACATTTTTAGTTATGAGATTAGTTATGTATAATTTTTCTATTCGATTCATTAGGCTGAGATTGAGTTTTTGTTGTTGCTTGGCCTCATTCACCTCTCTCCCATTTCAGGCGTTAAAGGGAACTGCTCCCTTAGGAATAAATGAAACCCCTATATATCCAGATTGGTAACTGTCAAATAAAATTACATCGCTGGAGCGGCGTGATTATATTGTTGGGAAATACGCATTCCGTGGTCTACTGTACTTCTATATATTTAATCCTATATAAAGAAACTGAAGGCATCCCTGCAAACGATTGGTGGCTGGTAGGGTATCTAGAAGCATCTAGGTTGCTGGTAGGGTATCTAGAAGCTTCTAGGTGGCTGGTAGGGTATCTAGAAGCTTCTAGGTGGCTGGTAGGGTATCTAGAAGCTTCTAGGTGGCTGGTAGGGTATCTAGAAGCTTCTAGGTGGCTGGTAGGGTATCTAGAAGCTTCTAGGTGGCTGGTAGGGTATCTAGAAGCTTCTAGGTGGCTGGTAGGGTATCTAGAAGCTTCTAGGTGGCTGGTAGGGTATCTAGAAGCTTCTAGGTGGCTGGTAGGGTATCTAGAAGCTTCTAGGTGGCTGGTAGGGTATCTAGAAGCTTCTAGGTGGCTGGTAGGGTATCTAGAAGCTTCTAGGTGGCTGGTAGGGTATCTAGAAGCTTCTAGGTGGCTGGTAGGGTATCTAGAAGCTTCTAGGTGGCTGGTAGGGTATCTAGAAGCTTCTAGGTGGCTGGTAGGGTATCTAGAAGCTTCTAGGTGGCTGGTAGGGTATCTAGAAGCTTCTAGGTGGCTGGTAGGGTATCTAGAAGCTTCTAGGTGGCTGGTAGGGTATCTAGAAGCTTCTAGGTGGCTGGTAGGGTATCTAGAAGCTTCTAGGTGGCTGGTAGGGTATCTAGAAGCTTCTAGGTGGCTGGTAGGGTATCTAGAAGCTTCTAGGTGGCTGGTAGGGTATCTAGAAGCTTCTAGGTGGCTGGTAGGGTATCTAGAAGCTTCTAGGTGGCTGGTAGGGTATCTAGAAGCTTCTAGGTGGCTGGTAGGGTATCTAGAAGCTTCTAGGTGGCTGGTAGGGTATCTAGAAGCTTCTAGGTGGCTGGTAGGGTATCTAGAAGCTTCTAGGTGGCTGGTAGGGTATCTAGAAGCTTCTAGGTGGCTGGTAGGGTATCTAGAAGCTTCTAGGTGGCTGGTAGGGTATCTAGAAGCTTCTAGTGACGAACCGTGCTCCTACCAATCAGCGGGCGAGTTGGCGGCTCCAACCTACTACAGCCACTGACAATGCATCTAAATCTCGCCCGGCAGTTTCAGTCAGTTTTATTAAAGATCAGATCTGTACAGTTTTTTAGTTAAACAACAACAAAGTCTTGGACTACTAAACTTTGATTCATTGAGATAACAATTATTTTGACTCGTTATTAATAACAGTACTAGATATAGTAAATATTTTTCAATTAAAGTAATATGTTATTTTCAAATGTATTTCAGTAATTGATTGTATTTTCGGTGTGAAGCTGGCAGGCCTGTTATTTACATTTCAAACTCTTCCCGTCGGCAAGTTATTGAAATTGACTGAAACATTTCTTATTTCTCTTTGTATTAATTCCCTTAATATTCACGTTGGTGTTGTGTTACCAGTATGTAGATTTACCTATTACTAAACTTCGAGAGGGAAATTTGCTTAGTTTACGCAGCCCTGCATGACGGCTTTTTTATTCAGTGGAGGACTACTTTTAATTTATTTTGTAAAGAATGCATTATGCCATGGTGAAAAATTATATTCATGAAATGAGAATTCCTTTTAAATTTAATTGTTCAGCTGTAACCAAGTTTGACTCAACGTACAGGTGAAATAATTATTATTATTAATACTGATTCCATAACTATGAACTCCATAAAAATATACCGTGAGGAAACAATTTATTTATGCTTGCATTTTAGGTGAGCTGTTATGAGATGAAAAATATGGAAGAGATAGTTGAGAAGTGTCAGAAGGAAATTGGATTTGAAGGAACTTTAACAACAATTGGCAAGTGAAAACATTATTCTATATTATTAATTATATAATTAATTAATTGAACATTTCAATTAATATTTTTAAGTTTTGGCAATTTCTCACTCAACACTGCAGTAGTCACACCCCTCATCAGTACAAGAGTGGGCGCACGTCATCTCTCAGATCACTTAACACTTTTCCTTAAGTAATAAAATAAGAAGGTTAGTTTTAATTAAGCCTGTACTAATATTTGTGTAAACAAATTTCCTAAATTTGTATGAAGCCATTTTCTAAATAAATTACTTGAGAATTGATCACCGCAATATTCAGAAGAGAAAAGAATACCATCATAGGTCATCTTCTGGTACTTCTAGATACATTATAAAGTGAACACATTTCATCCGATATGTCCTCACCTACCTTGGTTTGATTATAAAGTGTTATAATGGAAGGCTTTTTCTTTTCTCCTGTCTCTCATCTATTTCTCCATCAAAATGCACACTTGATATAGCCAATACATTTCTAATTTTGGACTTATTTTTTGGGACATAGACACCAGGGTGCCCTCCTTCCTATAAGCGAAGATGCTTGAATATATTTTCCTATTTTTTATACTTTTAAGCTCCCTGTAAATCCGTCACTGCACTACTTACAAAGGTAATCGCACAGGATCTCACAGATGCCTCAAGGTCATGCTGGAGTATCAGGAATGGGTTTCAACAGTACTGGTGGAAGGCTCTAGACTTGAGGAAAAGGTAGCTAGGGTGGGGGCCTTGCAGGTTCTATCCTCTACTCAGCAGTTCAAAAAGTCTCTCCAAGTCATTTCTCAGATAACGTGCGACTACTGCAGTGTTAAGAATGTATGTGATGTTTTATATGTTGATGGTATAAGATGGTGGCCTTCGTCTAGAATAAAGATTCTTCAAGTAAAGGAGTCACCTTCCATCTTTTTGGTTTTTCCCTTTCCCCTTCCAGCCTCTGCCTTATCCTCATTCAACATGTAGTTTTCACTGACAAGGGGAGTTCACAGCCGCCCTACACCGATTTGAACGAAAATCATTGGGGTGAAGGGGAGTTTTAATCTCGAGATTTCCGGCTACAAAAGGAAAGCGCTCTCCCCTGAGCCACGGGCGACTCCATGAAAGTCGTCTTTGGAACGGCTCAAGAAGTTCAGACAAACTTTAACAATATTTTTTTAGACGAACGCTTGAGAATTGATTCTTCATCAGGTATTAAACACTAAAAAATGTTAATTCGAATCAGTGGGATGAAGGCCGTGCATTTAGTCTTTACATCCACATCGCCTTTTTATCATTGTCACTTGCCACACTAAAAAAACTGTTCATATTTAAGATCATTGTTCATATAAAATAAAATATTCAGTTTCACAATTGTTCACAAATTTCTTACATCTTATAGTTTTCGTTCATTGTCAGCTGTGAAGAAGGGAACCAATGTTGCCCGAAACTGTCACCACTGTTAGTAAGCTTCTTTACTTGAAGAATTAAAGAAATTCATTAAATAACATCCTAAAATCCCACCCTTGCTAGAAAAGGGTGGTAGTCTGTAGATAACCCGTCCCAATTAGCCTGAGTTGCAAAAAGTGGACGATAATTAATAATAATAATTGAAGAATTAAAATCTAAATGATAGTCGATTCCCAACCATCCTCTACCATCACGCTACAACCAACAACTGATGGTAATGTTGTATACTATTTTGCTTTCTTATAAAAAAGAATTTTGATGAAAATAGAACCTTAGCTGAAACCACTCTCAAATATTTTTGAAATCTACCAAATTGTTTTGGATGAAGTGCACACTAAATGGTTCTCAATAATGATTATTGAACGTTTACAGGAACTGATGCTGCACCAAAGGAAGCTAAGGTAAGCACATTCTTATCCTCTTTAAATAGAATAACTATCCTAGGCTCTTGTTGTCAAATATATTCTCATCAATGAACTTGAATGGGAGAAGGCAAAGCAAATAAAAAGTCCTTCACTCAGGGGCTGCGTTAGCTAAGCAAATTTGCAAATAACTCAGTTAATATTCAATTTAGAAAAAATATGTATAGAACAAAATTAATATAACACCATATATGCATTAATATTGATTCTATACAATATTCCGATCCGGTGTATAATTATGGAATGTTCGAACTTGTCCTCCTTTAACCCCCCTCCCACGGGTCCTTCAGAAGTTAACGAACTTGATCTCTAATTTTGCATGAATTGCTTATATATCGTACTTGGTATACTTGAAGGAAATTTGTTAAAAGGTTGGTAAAGCTACTTTATTGATTGAAACTATATGATATATTGTTTAGAGTCAAACCAAAAATAAAAACTCTGTTTTCTCCTGGAAACCTATTTATATTCCAGTTAGGAATAATAGTAGCAGAAATCCACAATGTGGTTTTAATTTTTAATTCTGCTTAATTTTTATCCCTTGAGCAGTCAAATTTGCTTGATAATGGGTGTCAGTGTGAAGTGTTTTATGATTGTCGTGTAGTAGTTCTGAAAGGTTTGTAGCTACGTTGTTGTCATTATTAGCCTGTAAGTAACTATTTGCTAGTTAGTAGTGAAGCACATAAACCAGGTCCAGTCCAAGTCATGAAGTGTCCGTGTGTTGATGTGTCAATGACCATGTATCACTTTTCTTCTCATATATATATATATATATATATATATATATATATATATATATATATATATATATATATCTTAACTAACTAGCGGTCGCAAGTTTTGTCTAACCGTTACCAAACTCGATATATAAACGTTTTATGTTAAATGAATGAAATTGAGATATGTCTTTTGAATGTGGTATATCTATAATATTGCCCCCCCCCCTCGCGGGGCTAGATAGACAGCGACGAATTCATTCTTGACAATCACTAATTTATATATAAATTTTAATGAAAATATTCTTTTTACTTTTCAGTGCTTCCTAAAGTGTGTCATGGAAAAGAAAGAAGTGGTAAGTTACAATTTGATAGAGCATACTATCTACATTCAAACTATCTACTCTCTATCTCACACATACTATCTACATTCAAACTATCTACTATCTATCTCACTCATACTATCTACATTCAAACTATCTACTATCTATCTCACTCATACTATCTACATACAAACTATCTACTATCTATCTCACTCATACTATCTACATACAAACTATCTACTATCTATCTCACTCATACTATCTACATACAAACTATCTACTATCTATCTCACTCATACTATCTACATACAAACTATCTACTATCTATCTCACTCATACTATCTACATTCAAACTATCTACTATCTATCTCACACATACTATCTACATTCAAACTATCTACTATCCATCTCACACATACTATCTACTATCATCTCACACATACTATCTACATTCAAACTATCTACTATCATCTCACACATACTATCTACATTCAAACTATCTACTATCCATCTCACACATACTATCTACATTCAAACTATCTACTATCCATCTCACACATACTATCTACTATCATCTCACACATACTATCTACATTCAAACTATCTACTATCTATCTCACACATACTATCTACATTCAAACTATCTACTATCCATCTCACACATACTATCTACATTCATACTATCTACTATCTATATCACTCATAATAATGTGTAATAGCTGAGGAAAGATGGGACCATTGACAAGGACCTAGCCAAATTCTACTTGGAGAATATGAAAATCCCAGCTGCTAGGAAGGAGAAACTGCTCAATGTAATAGATGCCTGCACCGCAGAGAGTAAGTACACTCATCACCTCTTCATCTATTTACAATCAGCAGATTTCTCTCCAAGAAAATATTCTGATGAGGTTATACGTACGATGCCTTTATCAACAAGTGTCCATCAACTGTACTGAGGAGACGGCAAATATAAGATACTTTCCAAACCATATGCAAGTCTTCACAGCGCTGGAGGCCGCAATTTTAGCCTACTCGATTTCTTAACCTTTTATCATGAACAAAAACCAAGTTCATTAATACCAGTTAAATTAGATTAGGGAAAGAGGGGGGGGGGGGTCTAGAAGGGGAATTTCGTAAATTCAAAATACCTCTGCTATTGTGAGACTTGCAGAAAAAATGTGAAGGTTTTTACTATTAAGTAAACCCACTCCTTTTATCATCTAATATTAACAATAACCTGATATACCGATAACCGTTCTGATTCAAGCGTAATTTTAAAGTATTTTTCCATTCTACTTTTCGTATTTCAGACAGAATCAAATATATTCAGTGAGACGTCGTCCGAAAGATGAAGCGAATTTTCGAAACTTTTCCTAACGTTTCCATCGAGCCTACCGTATATATGTACGTGACCCTTGCGGTGTACATAGTGTTTGTTTTCTTTTTTATGTTTATATATGTAGTTGTAATGAAGGTTTTTCTGTTTTCAAATAAGTGTTTTTCATTAAATAACATCCTAAAATCCCACCCTGGCTAGAAAAGGGTGGTAACCTGTAGATAACCCGTCCCAATTAGCCTGAGTTGCAAAAAGTGGACGTAAATAAATAATAATAATAATAAATAAGTGT
Organism: Riptortus pedestris; assembly: GCA_019009955.1. NCBI lineage: Eukaryota > Metazoa > Arthropoda > Insecta > Hemiptera > Alydidae > Riptortus > Riptortus pedestris. Next base: position 194,854,815 of record CM032229.1, on the reverse strand, counting down.
TTAATTAGTTTGTAAATTGTGAGCAGTTAAATGACTGTAACATTTGTCCAAGCGTTATCAAATGCCCCTTTTACATCTACAGATATAAACACAGTATGGAACTTACTATTTAATAAAGCCATTAGTTTTCTGAAGGGCCTCTAAAGTAGATGTTTGTGGAGTAAATCCGTAAAGGCGGAAGCATTGTTAGTATTGTTGTTATATATTTGTTTATTCAGTATCTTGATTATTATCTGAAAAATTTGCATTATTTTTAGATTTCAGCCTTCAGCAAACCCCCACTCCACAATCATGTCATATTAAAGTTAAGCAATTATATATCTGACCTCTTCATTCGGAGCTTAAATATCAAATATGCTTTCTATTGAACTTCTGCTTTGTGTGTTACGTGCAAATACGTTATGTGATGACGCCTTCAATTAGGATTTACGTTCTTTACTCTAAATTTTTTATTAGATCAATACCAAACTGGATTTTTTACCATCTCAGTCAACACTGAAGACCGTTTTGTTATTGATGGACATCTGTCGTAAAATAGAGAGATTTTAAAGGGTGGGGGGGGGGGATTCGAAACTTTAAAATAACTGTTACTATGAGTCGGGTCGTAAACTTTTATAGATTCTTGTTAAACTATTGATGTTCTACTGTACGTGTTTTATTCCTTTCTCCAAAAGTCTAGTATTAAGTGAGTTATTAATACTTTCTTGATTTCTGCCTTCAGTAACCAGCCTTCTAAACAGTGTTTATCTTTGCATGTAAATAGGGAATCTACCCACAGCTATGGCAAGTTGTGAGATCGATTCTCATATTGCCATTAAGAATTTGTTTACTGACGTCCTTATTTAATAAAATCCCAAGTCCCACCCTGGCTAGAAAAGGGTGGTAACCTGTAGAAAATCCGTCCCAATTAGCCATAATAGCAAAAGGTGGACGATAATAAATAATAAGAGCTCACATGTTGGTTTTTATCTTACGTTTGAATAAAAAAAATATGATACAACTCCAACTCAAACTGGTTTTCCTGTTAATTTTTCAATACTAATTTTTATAGCTTAAAAAATCTTTTTCATGTGTCCGTACAGCACGATTGGGTTAGAATATTAGTTGCTGTGATTGCATAATTTGTGATTACATTTTATTTAGAAGGTATTCAGTGGATACGATGCATTTGCAAAACACACTTTGGAAACCATTTCAGTATAAAACACCAACCAGGTATAATTCTAATTTATCTGGATTCTTGAATTAAAATACAATATTGATATGTTTATTACAATATCTGTAATAAAAGTTGTTTTTTAGAGTTCTTTTGAATTGCAAAATTAAACACACAAGTTTCAGAGTCGTTATCACTGCACAATTTATTTAAGAATACACTACACAGTTGGTTAATTGTTCTTAACCACGACACACACAGTATGCACTGATAGCTTCACTGTTCTTCTTATTGCTCACCCCAATAACTCGCACACGACCACTGAAGTTCAAAAACACATGGCACTGCACTGATCTTCGCAAAGTTAACGGCACTACACTGTCCTTTACTTAACCACGGCAATATACTGTTCTTTGCAGAATCACGGCACAACAATGTTCTTCACATAATACACTTTACCGCACTGCAACTAAACCTGCACTGAACACACTGTTGATCACTTGAAGAGTGCTGAGAACAAACTAAACCTCCGAGTCCTTCATCGGTTGGCTCCTTTCATCTCCTTCGTACTTCTTAGATATATGATTAACCCAGTTTAATTTTTCATGCACTTAATTTTCGCAACAATATTTTTAGAAGATTAAAAACAATTTATTTTAATACAATATTATTAATATTAATATTAAATTTGCAGCCAAACCTGATCCCAGCGATCTTTGTGGAACAGCTTACAAATATTTTCAATGCAAAATAAAGAAGGTAATTTTATCATTTTTATATTTTGAATAATTGGATGCCGGAGGTAATAATTAGTTTTATTTAAAAAACGAAATAGATGAGTGATAAAGGCTATATAACCATTTTTATGTGATGATAATACATTGATACTTCTTCCTGAATATATATATATATATAAAAAAGTCAATTTCAGTATTCAAAAGCTGCCATTTTACATACTTTTTTTTGTTCTTCATCAAAATAAGTTACTTTCCTATTCAAATATTCTTAATTGAAATTATTATAAATGACTGTTATTTGTGCGTTTACCAATGGCAATATGGAGTCAAATGTGATATATTACTGGTCTTTCATTATTAATTACTTATATTTGGCACAATTCATTTCACTCCAACTACACTTATTTTGGGAAAGTCATATAATAAATCTGAAGCCCGCCATTTTAGCAGATTTCTTTTAAAAGAAATCAGCTATTGAGGTCGTACTCATAACGCGATTTTAGACATTTTTCTTCAAATGTCCATTGGTCCATCGATCGTACTTAGTAGACGACGAAAATGAAACGTTCAAAACTATATATATATATATATATATATATATATATATATATATATATATATATTTGTCTGTTAACGCTCTAGCAGTCGGAATGTTTTTTTTTTTTATCGCTACCAAACTCGATATTTGGTCATTTATGTAAATAGAAAGATCAAGTTCATTAATGGCTGAAATCGGACCAGGGGGAGGGGGGGTAGGAGGTGGGTTCATGCAGGGGCTGTAATCATTTGAATATTATATTTTTCTCAAGTAGAATTGTTTAACTAATTTACAAACTATATTGTTAGTTAATAATAATTTATTTTATTTCCTGTTTGTTTCTAGGCGGATGGTGCATGAAATAATGTTGGAGGCAGCTTTGCAGTCTACTCCGGATGCTAACAGATTAACATGTAGTTCTAATTGTATGTATAAAGTAAATAAATATTTGAAATGTATCAGCCATTTACTCTTCTCCATTACTATACTAAAGGCCATATAAATTCTATCCTTCAACTATACTGTGCGAAAATTAATAACATATTTAAGAATTACGAAGGAGATGGAAGGAGCCGATCGATAAAGGACTAGTGGCGCCCGAAGTGTCTAATGGAATGTTCTAGCTCATTCTTGGAGTTCTCCTTTGATGTCGCCGCTTGTCAATTTTATCAAAGACCAATGTACCATAACTCTCCACTTACGCTCCCCCCTTGGAGAGTAAAGAACTAACAAAATATCAAAAATCAAATCCTCTTACTTCAAAATTTTATCAGACATCTTTGAAGGCTGTAATTTCACAAAACCCTAACACTCTATACATTTTCACAGACGGATCTAAGACTCAACACGGGACGGGCTCAGCCGCCACTATGGCTTCATTCCATGAATGAGGATAGGTACCACTTTCATAAATCTTGTTAAGAAGGTCAAGAAAGACAGTAAGGTCGTGTTCAGGTAGATTTTGAAGCATGTCATAAGAGATATTGTCTAGTCCTGGTGATGTCTTGCGTGTATTGCTTAAAGAATATTTAATTTCTTCCAAAGTAAATGGTCATTTAATGGATGTTCGTGATTGTCAATCACTTGTATGTTTGTCAGTTCAGTGCGGGTTTTGTGTTCAAGGAATGATCAAGTGTAGTTTTCCTTACTTATATCTTACTGAAGTGAATTCCGAAAATATTAGATATCGTTAGTTGGTCGGTAATAATTTGCTAATAGTGTCATAGTCCTGTCACTAGACATCCATATTTCTTATGTTTTATTAAGTTGACTTTACTCCAGATGTCAATTATGGAAGAGAGTCTGGTAATACTTGAAAAAAAATCTACCCAACATAGCTTCTTACTCTGTTTTATAACTCACTGTGCTTTCGCCTTATTTCTTTTATAATCAATAAGATGAACTTCCGTTGGTTCTCTCCGGAATAAATTGAGAGCTGTTTTCCTATCATTGACAGCTACTTTACATTCATCATGTGTAATCATTACTTTACAAACATCGCGTCCAACAAAACATTAACTTATTTTATAAAAATGATGTACTCATAAAGCAAGATACCAGTATAAGCTTCAAACCCCCAACCACAAACAATACAACAAGACAATAATATTTCGACAGATGTGCCTCATTTTCTGGAGTAATACTCTTAACCCGAATGTGTTAAAATCAATTAAGAAATATTCATTGCTTAAAAACAAATGAAAGAACTTCATACCTGAAGAGTATATTTATACACATGATGAATACTATCAGAAATGTTCAACTACCACATATTTGTCATAAAAATCTGACAAAACTGATTTTATGATGAGAAACTACACTGATAAGTTGCCATTTGGAGAAGATATAACCCTTTAAGGCAGATAGTATACTCCATGGATGCTGATAGAATTGGCCACGGATTCTATCAGGGAGTAATTGATTCCTTGTAGAATACAGATTAAAGATGATAATCAAAATACATTAGCAACATGCATACAAGTTTCAGCATTTGTGCAAAGTACAAACGTTTTGGAGTAAAATTTATAACACCATTACTAGCTACTGTTAGGTGACCTACAATTATTACTAGTTGAATGAACAAGCAGCAAGTCATACTTCTGGAACATCCAACGACAAAGAAATTTTGTAAAAAAAATATTACAGGAAATGGTTTTTGAGTAAATAATGATTGAGGGAGTTGACACAAAGAGTTAATATAATAGTTATTGTTGAGGGTGACATCTATTGTGACAACTGTTAATCATAACTTCCGCAGACTTTGCTTTATAAGTGAGCTGCAGACAGGAGATGATCAGAACCAGGCTAGGACACACCTTCCAGCAGCCATGGACACTCTACTACCAGCAATTCTTCTAGCTGCTATAGCTGTGGTGAGATATGATAACTATTCTTAATTAACATTACAACTTTACAACCAACTGTTGCATCTACCTAGTTGTGCAATCAATTAGATCAACACATCCATTTGTGCTTGCTAAAGAAAACCCCAAACACTATTTGTTTGCACATTTCCTTTAAGAGAAGTCAGCAATTGAGATTTTACTCATAACGCCAGTTTAGAAACTGAGGTTCGTTCAAAAATGTCTATATATATATATATATATATATATATATATATATATATATATATATATATACTACTGCTAACACATGTTTTCCCTATCTTCATCATTAACTGATCTACTGGCATTTTTCAGTCATCGCACGTTACGAATAAGCCAATATGTCATCAACCTTCTTATTTCAAGCCAGAATTCCAAATATTGTGTTCAAAAAATCTTTTCTAGATAAGATACATGCAAATATGTTCTGATGACCCCCCCCCCCATCTACTTCTTGTTCTTGGATTACTAATATTACAGTGACTGAGATTATTCTGAGTCATTGTAGATTACATTACTAGATATAGTAAATAGTTTTCAATAAAATTAATATGTTATATTCCGATATATTTCTGTAATTGTTTTTCTTTTGGGCGCAAAATATTTCTTTGAGGTTGGCTGACCGGTTTTTTTTTAAGATTCACACGCTTCCTGTTGTGGAGATTATCAAAATGTAAATTGACTAAATTATTTTTCATTATCATTTGTATTTACTCACTTAATATTCACGGTCGTGTTAAGTGGATTTATCTATTGCAAAATTTCAAGTGGTAAATGTGCTTAATTTACGCAACCCCTGCGTGACGGACTTTTTATATTATCTTTACTTTATTTATTTTAATTATTCTATATTATATCCCCCCACTCCTTTCCTTTAACCATATATTTTAAATTTTTATAGAAATGTATGACTAGAAAGGGGATATGAGTAGATGGGAAGGGGTAGTTTATTTGCGCTATTTAAACTAAATAAACTACCCTTTGTCACCTGTCTCTTCTGAAAACAGAAAAAAGTAATCAACTACCTAATTAAAAATCTCGTCCTTAAAATTAGCAATAATTGTTTACAACTAGATAAATAATGACACCTAATAACTATAAAGAAAGTCCGTCACGCAGGAGGTTCGTAAACTAAGCAGATTTCTCACGTTCTGGTGTGACGCACCAAACTGATGACTAGAATGAGAGAGGGCTACGGACGGCAGGAAACAAGAATAATTTGAGTTACGAAAAAATGCTTAGAACAATTATCGTATCCGGTGAAAGGGGAAAGTGCTGGAATGATGAAGATTATACATATCAGAGATAATATGTATTTGGAATCCAGAGTATTAGATGTTGTCATGAATTCAAGAGTGGGAATGTACATGAACCGATTCATTTTTAAATTGTTTAATTGAATATATTTTAGCAGAATTTTTTATCAATATATATATATATATATATATATATATATAAAATTTGAACGATCAATTTCTATTTGCAGGTGTTGTGCGATTCTCCACCTCCCAAGACTAAAGAGGAAGTGAAAGCAATAATGGATAAATGCAGACAGGAACATGGATTCCAGGGATCCTTAAAGGATATCAGTGAGTCCAATTCAATTTATAATGTTTCAAGCATTTCCAACGAGGTAAAATTTTTGATGGAAGGCATTGGAACGGAGATATCGTTAACGACTTTCAAATAAAATAACTTTAAATGAATTTCAACCAAAGATTTTGTGTTATTTAATTCAATGAGAGTACAAGTACATTATGACATTTGTAATATAATATAATCTAGTGACCAAAGTTTTGAATCTAATGTTTTTAACAACTCTTTTTGTTTTTCAGCTCCAGAAAATGCTACAAAAGAAGCAAAGGTAATTCATTCTTTCCGTATTACAATAAGATCATCATATATATAAATACATCCTTTCATATGCATATATTAATTAGATAATTCATAACAAGTTTTGAATAATATGGAGTGAAAATGCACTGTTGATTGGTGCCAATGGCCAAGAGGTTTATGCCAGAAGTATTATCTGGTGAATATTCTGCCATACTATATGTAGGGTCCGGCTTTCTTGTTGATTTACAAACTGGAAGTTATACAAATTAAATCTACAAATACACCTAGCCTGGATAAAAGCCCATTCAGGAAATATTGGAAACGAACAAGCTGACACGTTAGCAAAGGAAGCAGCTTAAGATAGAATACTAAAGTCGCAATTCTCACTCGTACCACTTTCATAGATTACAAAAGACTTAGGTAACGACACTATACTTAAATGGGACATAGAATGGACGACATGTAACAAATCTTACAGCTTACATCAATACATACCAAATATAACTCACAACAACTACATCACAATTAAGAGTCACCATCACAAATACACACAATTTCTAACGGAACATGGACAGGCAGGGCTTTGTTCAATAAGACTTAAAATTCAAGACAAAGACAAATGTACTTTTGGCACAAAAAACACAGACGGTTTTATATATACTCAATTACTGCTAAATAGTTATTCAAAATAGATCAAATTTCATATTGAACATAATTTTAAAAAGAGGTACACGATTGTTTATTTAATTCCCGCCTGGGCACTAGGAATTTATTCAGTGACCAACTCATTAAATAAAATCCTTGGTCCCACCCTGGCTGGTAAAAGGGTGGTAACCTGTAGATAGTCTGCCAGTATTGAATGTACTTGTATCAGTATTGAGTGTATTTGTATCAGTATTGAGTGTATTTGTATCAGTATTGAATGTACTTGTATCAGTATTGAATGTATTTGTATCAGTATTGAGTGTATTTGTATCAGTATTGAGTGTATTTGTATCAGTATTGAATGTACTTGTATCAGTATTGAATGTACTTGTATCAGTATTGAGTGTATTTGTATCAGTATTGAATGTACTTGTATCAGTATTGAATGTATTTGTATCAGTATTGAATGTATTTGTATCAGTATTGAGTGGACTTGTATCAGTATTGAATGTATTTGTATCAGTATTGAATGTATTTGTATCAGTATTGAATGGACTTGTATCAGTATTGAATGTACTTGTATCAGTATTGAGTGTATTTGTATCAGTATTAAGTGTATTTGTATCAGTATTGAATGTACTTGTATCAGTATTGAGTGTATTTGTATCAGTATTGAATGTACTTGTATCAGTATTGAGTGTATTTGTATCAGTATTGAATGCATTTGTATCAGTATTGAGTGTATTTGTATCAGTATTGAATGCATTTGTATCAGTATTGAATGTACTTGTATCAGTATTGAGTGTATTTGTATCAGTATTAAGTGTATTTGTATCAGTATTGAATGTACTTGTATCAGTATTGAGTGTATTTGTATCAGTATTGAATGCATTTGTATCAGTATTGAATGTACTTGTATCAGTATTGAATGTACTTTTATCAGTATTAAGTGTATTTGTATCAGTATTGAATGTACTTGTATCAGTATTGAGTGTATTTGTATCAGTATTGAATGTATTTGTATCTGTATTGAGTGTATTTGTATCAGTATTGAGTGTATTTGTATCAGTATTGAGTGTATTTGTATGAGTATTGAATGTACTTGTATCAGTATTGAATGTACTTGTATCAGTATTGAGTGTATTTGTATCAGTATTGAATGTACTTGTATCAGTATTGAATGTATTTGTATCAGTATTGAGTGTATTTGTATCAGTATTGAGTGTATTTGTATCAGTATTGAATGCATTTGTATCAGTATTGAATGTACTTGTATCAGTATTGAGTGTATTTGTATCAGTATTGAATGTACTTGTATCAGTATTGAGTGGACTTGTATCAGTATTGAATGTATTTGTATCAGTATTGAATGTATTTGTATCAGTATTGAGTGTATTTGTATCAGTATTGAATGTACTTGTATCAGTATTGAGTGTATTTGTATCAGTATTGAATGCATTTGTATCAGTATTGAGTGTATTTGTATCAGTATTGAATGTATTTGTATCAGTATTGAGTGTATTTGTATCAGTATTGAGTGTATTTGTATCAGTATTGAATGTACTTGTATCAGTATTGAATGAACTTGTATCAGTATTGAATGTATTTGTATCAGTATTGAATGTATTTGTATTAATATTTATTTTAACTATTCAGTGTTTGATTGGTTAATGTGCTTTCTGTTGCAGTGCTACTTGAAATGCTTTTTCGAGAACAAAGAAGTGGTAAGTATCGCAAGTATTTCATCTCATCATATACACCATCTCATTATGCACCGCCATTTATATACACATGACACATGAATGGTCTCCCATTATGAAAATGGCCATTCAATTCGAAAGTATCTTTTATTTATTTAGGTGTTTCACATTTTCAGCAATTCACATTTCAGCAGTAAAATAGTTTAGGCAAAGCCACCAAATTATAAAAAATATTTTAAAATTTCTACGGTCATTAGTAAAAGCATAATTCTTCCCCAATGGATATTTTATTAGTAGCAGTAATCCAATTCTTTGCATATTTATATATATAAGTTTTTGTTTTTTGGAGTCTTGGTCAGTGTTGGTGAAAAAATCTTAGTTCATTCCAATATTTCCAGAATATTTATTTTCTCTTCTTCAGGGCTAAAAAGTACAGGTACTACCTTTTATATATATATGTATTGCACATTGTTATTAGAGTGTAACAGATAGTGTTTATGTTAATTCTAATTACCAAGGCTAAAGATACTTAAAAGCTATTGTACATCACTGTCATATTGAAATATCTGGGTTAATATTTAATTTGTAGAAAACATGTATGGTAACATTTATAGAAAACCATATTTTTAATAAGATTGAATCTACAATTTTTCGAGCCAACCCATTACAGCAAAGATATTTCTACAACATAAATTCTCCCCCTTTATAGGCCCCCTCCCACTTCTCCCTTCTTAGCTCTCAACGAACTTTATTTTTACATAAAACGTTTAAATATCGAGTTTGGTAATGATCGTATAAAAAAATCCGTTACTTAGGGGCTGCGTAAACTAAGCAATTTCCCACGTGAAGTTTTACAATAGATACAACCACATAATGGTAACAATTAACACTACCGTGAATATTTAGTTAACAAATACAAACGGTAATAAGAAATCTTTCTCCTCCCGGACGAAAGCGTCTCAAATGTATACAAACTGGTCTGCCAAACGACTCACGGGAAAGAAAAAAAAATAACTGAAACATATCAGAATATAAAATATTAATTTTATTGAAAACTTTGTACTATATCTAGTACTGTAATTTACTATGAATCAAAACATTTTGACCTCAATCAATCAAATTTTTGTAGTCCAAGAATTTACGACAGTGAGTGGGGAGGGTCACAAGAATGAGAATGTCTCGTAATGAGAAATCTTTCAGTGAATTTTAACAAACTCTCTTAATAGCGTCTGAATTGTAAACAAACAGATCTGCCAACCTCTCTAAGGGGGGGGGCAGTCAGTTCTAAATTACTCTATAACTCATGTTACTTTTATTATTACAACTGCTGATATTGATAAGTCAAAAATGAATCAGCTATTACTGACTGAATTAAATGATGATGACATGGTTAAATATGTGTATAGATTTAGGAAGCAGAGACTTAGTCATTTGATTACAATATTCCCCGCTTTGAGATATTACCAACTGGGCTTATTTTATGAAGTGCACTATTGCATTTAGCAATCGTTATCTAATGCAATAAGGTTTGTCGACAGCTAAGGAAGGATGGGACATGGGATGTAGAAGCGGCCAAGGCCTACCTGAATGCTGCAGAGAACCTAGATGCAGAACGGAAAGCGAAGCTAATCAAAGCTACTGAAGAATGCTCCAAAGAAGGTAATAACTGGTTATATAGATAACTGCACTTGTTGTCTGTTTGCATGTTGAAGGAGTTTGTATTGATTTAGCTAAGGGATGCATTGCAGCCTGGAGCTGAGTAGGTTCCTGCTCAGCATTGCTTGGCAGTGAGGAGCTACATCTGTAATTACCCTGCTTATGGCCTATCTTCCCCTAATCGGAATTGGTTTCGGGACACTTTTAAAAGGTTGCCTCCAATGGTAATGATTTGTTTAATCGGACCGACGCTCTGCGTTACTTAAATATGGAGTCATTGTGTTATTTAAAATATATAGAACAACAATTTTAGATCATCAATAGTTTAACAAGATTGCGTCTATAAAAGTTTACACGACTCATAATAATAGATAGATATTTTGAATTTTCGGATTCCCGCCTCCCCACCAACCTTTAAATATGTGGGCAACCATCGACAAGCAGTAGAGTTTATTACACAAAAATATTACACTTCTTTCTCCAAATGAGGAAGATGGGGAGAGATTTGTGCGATTAGCAGTACTTATAAATGCCAACAGTTTTGTTTTCAATGATGAAAGTTAATAAATTAAAACATTGTACATGGCTGACAGACGATAACTAGGAAAATTCTTTTCATCTTTGTATCAGTGGAATTAATCCAAACATCGATGGATTAGTTTCCCAAATTCAAGCTCATTGATTTCGGTGTCGCTATATAACTTTCGTTGTTTGTAATAATTCCAAATTTTACGATTTAATTATAATGCTGTACCTATTTTTTTTTCATTTCATTTTGTTATTTTAATTTATTGTACTCGTATTATAATTACACTGCCATATAATTTCATGCCTGATAACTATTGTTGAAAATTATGAACACTACTTTAAAATGCACTACTTTTAAAAGCGGCTCACGACCGAATTGGCACCCTAAAGTTTGGCCCGCAACGATATATATATATATATATATATATATATATATATATATATATATATATACAGTGCTGTGAAAAAGTCTTTGAACAAAACTGTTCTTGTGAGAATAATTTAAATAATTTCATTTTAGCACTTAATTTTTTACTTATTATTTTGCTAAGAGTCCTAAATGTATTGGGCATTTAACTTTCTAATGTAAAAATGTGTACCGTGGTGGATAAAAGGATTTATAACTGCATGTCAATATTGTCACTATTAGGTTCTAAATTCTTTTTATAGTCCTTTCTATTGACATCATCTTAATGTTTATATAATTATCATCTCTTTCCCTTGAAATCAGTATAAACGTTCAGTTGGAAGGTACATCTTTGTGAAAACAATAAATACCGTTTTTATTCATAGAATACTGCGTTTTTTCAAACAGTAAGTAAAATTTATAGTGTAAAATAATTTTCCTTAATAAACTTATTTTTTTCTGTACTTTAAACTAACTGATTTTCAGGAAATGGCGAAAATTAATCTTCTTGATAGACAGAAATTGATTATTTTGTATCAGCAGGGCCTTACTAATCGTGAAATTCAAAGGCAAGTGAAAGGTTCTATTTCAGGAATACACTATATTATTAAAAAATTTAAAAACAGCAAATGTATTGTGGACTTAAAACGTTCTGGTAGGCCCCGAAAGTTAAACCGTGCTGCAGAAAAACATTTGAAGTTGTTATCTTTGCGCAACCGAAAAAAAAAAGCACACAACTTGCTCAAGAAACAGCTGAAGCCAAAGGTACACAAGTATCTTCTTCTTTGGTTAGAAGGAAACTTATAAGTTATGGACTTAGGGGATGTGTGGCTAAGAAAAAACCATTTTTCCGTCGTCGAAATAAAGGAAAGCGTTTGAAATTTGTGAAAGAACATGCAAATTGGACCGTAGAGGACTGGAAAAACGTTTTATGGACCGACGAATCAAAATTCGAAATGTTTGGCTCTAGGAGAAGACAGTATGTGAGGTGGCGGCCAGGAGAGGAGTATTTGGAAGAATGCTTAAATCCAACTATGAAGCATGGAGGAGGTTCTATAATGGTTTGGGGTTGCTTCTCCGGCTATGGAGTAGGAGATCTTGTGAGAATAGAAGGGAAAATGGATGCTAAAAAATATCACAGTATTCTTACATCTAACGCAATGCCATCTGGGTTGAGGCTTATAGGGCCGGGATTTGTTTTGCAGCATGACAATGATCCAAAGCATACAGCCAGAACTATCAAAGATTTTTGGCAAGAAAAGAAGAACAGGGACAGTTAAAATGTATGGAATGGCCACCTCAGAGTCCTGATTTTAATCTTATAGAGCATGTGTGGGAATTACTTGATAGAAAAAGAATTGAAAGGCAACCAAATTCTTTAGAAGAGCTGTGGAGAATCCTAAAAGAAGAATGGGAAAAAATTTCACCTGATTACATAGCCTCTTTAATTTCTAGTGTTAAAGATAGATTGCTGAGCGCCAAAAGAAATAAAGGAGGACATACTAGATACTAATTTTTTGTTTGTGCTACATGGTTATTAAAATTTTTTCGCCGCAATATTATATGTTTTTTCATATTTACTATATTTGTTTCACAATAATTTTGTTTTTTTCCTTTTCTTCCAACTTAAATTATTTAAAAAAATTACTTTGTTCAAAGACTTTTTCACAGCACTGTATATATATATATATATATATATATATATATATATATATATATTTGTGTGTGTGTGTGTGTGTGTGTGTGAAATAAACCACATTTTTAAAATTCCTTTATTTTCAATTTCAGTGAAGCCCAACCCAGACGACCTCTGTGAGTCTGTGTTCGAGTTCATAATGTGCAAGAAGAAGAAGGTATGTCACAAATACACAATATAGTTTTAACAATTTTGAATCGCTAAATGATTCCTTAGAGTTTAAATGATCTACTTTAATAATTTATAAGAAGTTCTCATGTTTATTTAAGTCAAATATATTTTCTATTTGCTGTTGAATAGCATTGTAGGATATTGGGGTGGGGGGGGGGGTATTTAAAAGCTATCAATGTCTACAGTATGATTGCATGAATTCGAATTTCAGTAGAAGAAAGATTAAAGATTTCAGTAGAAGAAAGATTAAAGATTTCAGTAGAAGAAAGATTAAAGATTTCAGTAGAAGAAAGATTAATGATTTCAGTAGAAGAAAGATTAATGATTTCAGTAGAAGAAAGATTAAAGATTTCAGTAGAAGAAAGATTAATGAGTTCAGTAGAAGAAAGATTAATGATTTCAGTAGAAGAAAGATTAAAGATTTCAGTAAAAGAAAGATTAAAGATTTCAGTAGAAGAAAGATTAAAGATTTCAGTAGAAGAAAGATTAAAGATTTCAGTAGAAGAAAGATTAAAGATTTCAGTAGAAGAAAGATTAAAGATTTCAGTAGAAGAAAGATTAAAGATTTCAGTAGAAGAAAGATTAAAGATTTCAGTAGAAGAAAGATTAAAGATTTCAGTAGAAGAAAGATTAAAGATTTCAGTAGAAGAAAGATTAAAGAGTTCAGTAGAAGAAAGATTAAAGATTTCAGTAGAAGAAAGATTAAAGATTTCAGTAGAAGAAAGATTAATTCATTAAATTAATGAAAATGTAAATTCAGCATTTGAGTTATACAAGAATTTAATAATAACTATAAATAAATAAATATCGATTATGGTATTGATAAAATAATGATTTTCGATTGATGATGTTAATGTATAATTGATGACGTCATAACATAACGTATTTGCATATATCTCACAATGTATAAGGTGAATGAGAACAGTATTTGGTATTTTAGCATGGAAGAAAGTCGGTCTGAACATAACAGCTCATTGTTAATATGATACTAATAGTTAATATTTTTTTATTTCAGCGCTAAGCGCTTTCGAAGACTATTGTCTCCATCTTCAGAGCAATTCGTAAAAATAAAAAAAAAGTCAATAAAATCTATATACATTATAACAGGGTAATTAATCATATTAATATCAATAAACAAAAACATAAAATAAATATCTAACAGAAGTGAATATAAATAGACTTTAGCCAAATTCTAAAATGAAACAAGATACGGAGAGTGAGTTATTTGTTGGGAAATAGCTAAAAAATATCTACTGAGCTACTTGGATACGCTCATAGACAAAGACAGCAAGCGACTGGCTGGAGATAAGATGGAGGTCCAGTACCCCCATCATTACAGACTTATAGCAATCGGTCTTCTTGTTCAAACAGCGACTACCAATAAGCTTCTTGTGCATGGCACTCTCCAGACCTTCCAATGAACTAAGTATTTTTTCCTTCTTGGTCTCCTGTAATACCCACACTTCTTGAGCTCCTTTGCTATGGCCCTCTTGTTCTTGGTGGCAGAAAAATTCCGAATTCGAGCGTTAACCATGTTCTCTACACCGGGTTCTCATTTTCCTTCCTGTTTGTCCGATGTAAGACCCTTTGCATGTACCACACACTAGTTTGTACACACCGGACCTGTTTTTTATATCGATAGGATCTTTAGCCCTGCATAGCATATCGCCCAGATTCGGTCCGCTCTTATATACTACTCCCACTCCAATCTTACTTAGTACGCATCCTATTTTCTCTGAGAGTTTTCCTAAATATGGAATAGCGCACCAACGGAGCTTTTTAGCATTTTCGGAGAAATGGCTGAAGGATTGTTTGAAGGCAAGTATTTTGGACCTCCGTTCATAAATGCCATGGATGAGGGAGGTTTCAAATCGATTAGTTTTGGCGACATGTTTTATGAATTCGAGTTCTCTTCTATCATCCTCCATTGGCGAATCTTCTCAAAGAATGTTTTCTTTTTATTCATAATGCATCAACACTCCAGCCAGTCCATGAACAGGTCTGCAGAGAGGGTACTTGCCGGCCAGCCCATGACCTTCCCATGGTCCGATTTATAAAACTTTTCTTGAAACACGAAGTAACTCTGGCTCAATACTATTTTATATAGCTCACACAGCTCACTGATGATGCTCGGGGTGCATCCTTTATTAACGAGTACATGGCGGATCAGCGGTATTATTTGGGACGATGCGACGGAGGTAAACAAATTGACTATGTCAAAAGACACCATTATGCATTGGTCACTGTGAGGTGAGCTATTTAAAATTTTGACTGCTTCGCTACTACTAGTTACTATGTATTTCGGCTTGTATGAAATATTCTAATTAAACTCGTCTATGACTCTCCTGGCTAGTTTAGTAGCGGGTGCCGATACATATGACACGATAAGCCTGAATGGGATGCCCGGCTTGTCAACTTTGGGGGGGGGGGGGATTCTTCACTATAAGTCTCTCACCCTCAAATACATTAAATAAACATTGTACGTCCTTAATTGCTTTTCTACAGAGTCTTGGAAGTGTTTTGTAGGGTCTTTATCGATTACTACGAACTTTTTATCAGATAACATTGCAATAGTCTCATTAGTATAATATTCTTTATCCATAATTTCAGCCCATTTTCCTTTATCAGCTTTTATTACTAACAGGTTATTGTCCAGTAGCTTATTTCTAACTCTCTTAATTAACCTAAGTTCTATATTTCTTACTATTGTTCGTGTTCACACCGAACAATAGTAATAATCTGCTAGGTAGGGTCGATTGTCGAAAATCGCGTCATAAGTACATCCTCAATAGCTGATTTCCCTTGATGGAAATCTGCTAAAATGAACATTCGTGACAGTTTTCATAAAAATCAGTTAACATGTTGGTCCTGGATTAGCCGATAGTTACAAATTTGGAAGATAAGTGAATTAAAACATTCTTCTGTTGACCTCCATTAGTCTCGAGCATACTTGGAATCTAGAGCAATAATGGATTTAGAAAGCTGTTAGTATATTCGAGTCTATTACAATATGAGCCTCTTCAATCAGATCAAATTTATGTACAATTATTTGTTTTAGCAGATTTCCCTCAAGGGAAATCAGCTATTGAGCTCGTACTCATGAGGCGAGTTTTGAAAAATTTCTTCAAATGTCCATCGATCCTAATCAGGAGATGACGAAATTGAGGTCCGTTCAAAATTATATATATATATATATATATATATATATATATATTTGTCTGTTAACGCTCTAGCGGTCGTAATTCTGGTTTGATCGTTACCAAACTCGGAATTTAATCGTTTTATGTAAAAAGGAAGATCAAGTTCGTTAATGGCTGAAATCGGACCAGTGGGAGGGGGGTTTAGAGAGAGGATTTTTGAAAATTCAAAATATCTCCGTTATTGTAGGTCGGATCGAAAAATTGTATAGAATCAACCTTATTGTAAATTGAATTTACTATAAATATTGTTTTATACATTTATTCTGTATCTTGAATATTAACCGAGATATTTGCATTTGTATTCTGTGTGTGGTCGGCAGGACTCCGCCATGTTCCGGACTTTCCGCCGAGAGCTCTGGTGGCCGTTTCCGGAACTATTCGTCCCTCGTGAATAGGTTTAGAGATCCCTTCCTACTACAGCTGTTATTTGGCAGATTTTTCTATTGTAAAACTTCACGTGGGAAATCTGCTTAGTTTACGCAGCCCCTGCGTGACGGACTTTGTCTATATTACTTGTATTTAATGGTTGTTTATTGTGTTCAATTTCTTATTTGTTGGATCAGTTTTTGTTATTTTTCTATAATTATATTTGTATTTTACAACTTTGAGCCGAATTGCCTAGTTGTGGCTGCTTCTGTATAAATAGAGGTTAGATTTTGACTCAGCCCTGCTTCGATTACTGACTACATTTGACCACTTGTTATGATTATCTAAATGAAGAACATGTATATTTACTGCCTCAAGCGGCAAATGAGACAACTTATACTAAAATCAGAGCAAGAATGCAATTCCTGAATCGTATTGAGCCGTCAAATGTCGGTTATAGTTAGTTTGGCTTTAGCTAATAACTATAATTAATGAGAATAATTAATTACTTCTCTGTTGCAGGTGAACCCACCAGCTTAGACTGCAAATCATTAGGAATCGTCTGCTACCTTACAGTCGTCACACGGTGGTGGGAAGAAAATTGATTGCTGTTTTAAATTGCTTCACGATTTTTGATGGATTGGGAACTTTTGTAAATAAACATGCTGCTTAAAATTAACATTTTTTTTTTTACAATTAAATTGAATTTATGTAAATGTGTTGACTTCAAACCATGCTTGTCCTTGATAATAAACATACTGAAAAGTAGTAGTTAATACATTTGGTTATGAACGGAGCGTTTAATGATAAAATTAATACAATTTAAGGCTTTGTTGTATCAATAGGCGGGAATAGATGTAGAATATAAACTCTAAGAATAAGTGAAGATGTGTTGGCGACAGCAGAAAAGTCAGCTTATAGAATCGTAACTAAACCATATGAACATTAGTATTTTAGTGGACTGAGTGGGGTGAAATAAATAGTGCTGTACGCTTTTCAACTTGTATATTAAGAACGATCACAACATAACTTTTTCATCATGACGATGTAATATTTACACAAAACAAGTCTATTTAGAGTACTTACACTTCACACTTTTTCGCCGGACACAACACAGTCTCAGTTTACTCAATATAATAAAGTTCCAGTTAACGCGAGACACCAGATATTTTCGCACTCAATCCCGTTAACTAATTTTACTAACTGAACATATTTTAAAAACCATCTGGTATTTTTTATACCGCGTGGTTATCATATTTGATAGCGAACGAATCACGAGTACGTGATTCGCCGCTACAGTATAAACATAAATGGGCATTGCTCTCAAAGTGCTTTGTCACTTATATATATATATATATATATATATATATATATATATATATATATATATATATATATATATTATACTAGCTTAGGTTGACACCTGCCGACGGCTTCGCTCGGCAAATCATTTGATACATAAAGATGTTTTGGTTAGTCTTCAATGTGCACAACTACAGTTCCTCTCTGGGCTTATTGTTTCTCATAAGGCTCCGGTAACTGTTGGACACATAATTTTTTCAGTTTTGAAAAATAAGTCTCTAATTATTCCCTCTCCACTGTTTGACACACCGTGAATAATTCAAATCATAATCATGGATGGCATTTATTATAATTAAACATCATCCTTATACCTGGTTCCTGTCAAAAACACTCCGACTACACTTTGTGGAGCTTAGTTATACATATAACAATATATAAATAATAGTAAATTTTAGTAGAAAATACAGCATTCAGAGGAAAAAAGTTGACGCGATTATAACAGGCACACGCGGCCAGAGAGGCCAGAGTTAGAGTAGCACTTATTTCTCAAAATATCGACATACTTTTATTTCACAATTCAGGCTTCACTTATAATCCCCACTCCAGCAAGTCTCAGAATATTAGTATTGCATATAGGCTAAGTAGTAATATACTATATACCAAGTTTAATAAAATTCTTACGGTAAGTGTGAACAGGTAACAAACACACAGACACCAGAGCCACAAATGGCAGATTCATTTTATTCTCTTAATTTCACCATACATTTTCGTTTCACAAGCCATAGATACGATAACTGCAGTTTGTAGCTTTGGTGCCTGCTTGTTTGTCCGTTACCTTTTCACGCATAAACCATATTTTATGAAACTTGGTATGTATATTACTACTATCGCAATTTAGACCTTAGGATATATTAATATTCTCTGAGACCAACATGAGTGGGGGTTATAAGGCCAATTGGTTTTTCAGCAAAGATGTAAATAACAAATGTAATTTATTTTGTTATTTAAACCAACTTTTGTAAGTAACACTTTTGTAACGTACCTTAGTGTAAATGCCATGTTCACTAAACTCTTTAGCGGTAGTCAACTATTTCATTGGAACTCATTAATATATTTTTAATATAGGCATATTATAATAAGTTATTTTATATCTTTGGGCCAATATGATAGTTCTAAGTATGACTCGGATCAGGGAGGTTACTAAGCTCCTCCCTATAATTTTGTTATTTATTTTCAGTAGAAATTTAAACTATAACAGCATTTAGATTATTTAATTTGTTTGTTTTTTTTTTAGTTTTTTTTTTACGTCCACTTTATGCTACTAGGCCAATAGGGACAGGTTATCTACAGGTTACCACCCTTTTCTAGCCAGGTTGGGCACAAGGTATTTAATTTGTATACAGCATTATTTAAACAAAACCATGCTGAATTAGCACAACGTGTGATAACGGACGTAGTGTGGAATCAAACTCTTTAATTGAGGTATACATTATCTTATTTCCTGTGATATGTTATCTTATGTACGATATATTATTCAAATATCTTTGTACTATCTACATGTATTAAACTTTACTTAGTAATATCATTATAACAAAAAAAGAATATGCGTTTAAAATGAATTTAAACATTTTCATTTATTCTTCAAAACTAAATGTTCTATTCTGTAAATTCCCTACATAGATTATAGGCTATAGTAATATTCTCAGGACAGGAGTGGGGGTTATTAAGGAGGCCAAAAATGAAAAATTGTCAAATTTCGTTTCCTATTGGTTTTTGGGCAAACATGGACATAACAAAAATGGTTTATTTTGTTATCTAAAGTAAATTTTTACATTATACTGAAGTAAATTTTTACCATATACTGAAGTATAAATGAGATATACGCTAAAAACTATAGCTGGTGTCTACAATTTTATTAGGCAAACATGGACATAACAAAAATGGTTTATTTTGTTATCTAAAGTAAATTTTTACTTTATACTGAAGTAAATTTTTACCTTATACTGAAGTATAAATGAGATATACGCTAAAAACTATAGCTGGTGTCTACAATTTTATTAGGCACAAATGACTAAACCGAACCAAACAAAATCCGCCTGTCTGCCCTTAAGGGAAAACAATGCGCCCAGACGGAAAGTGTAGTCGTAAACAATGAAGCCTTGCCCCCAAAAAAATAAAATACCATTATCATTCAGCCTCAAATGATTTCCCGAGCGAAGCTGGGTACTTTAGCAAGTATATATATATATATATATATATATATATATATATATATATATATATAGACTACAAATTTTAATGGTATGGGTGCCCAATAAAACACATTTCATTACTCTCTAACTTTATTCACATTGCCCTACATGTTTCGTGGTTTCCGACCACCTCTTCAGGGGTCAGCCCTTGTCAACAATATGTACTAAGGTTTTATATATATTGTTCTCCTTAGTATCCATTATACACTTACTGGGTGTGCCCCTGGGTAGTAGCTGCCCAACTGATGTAATAATAATGTTAATAAATGATCACTCATTTTCTGATAAACAAACTTCGCCCCAAGTTCCATTCCCGCCTGGGCAAAGGGATTTATTTAGTAATAGAATTCATTAAATAAAATCTTTAATCCCACCCTGGCTAGAAAAGGGTGGTAGTCTGTAGATAACCCATCACAATTAGCCTTAGTTGCAAAAAGTAGACGTTAATGAATAGTTTAATTTCTGTTAATAAAAGAAACAGAATGACTAAGATAACCTAGCCAAGTATAAACAGTTTATAGTGATAACAATAACAACAAATAGCGATAAGCGGTTTTGAACCAATAAATATTTTATCTGAAAATAATATGAGGTCTCCCGTTAACCATTTATATCATTTATAAATTCCAGAAGTGTTATTTTAAATAATAAAATGTTTTTATTTTAATTATGATTTAATAATGATATTTAAATTTATTGTCTGGCTCTTAATATTGCCAGTTGCTCAGCTTTGCAATTGGGCCCGAGTCTCTGTTTGTATTAACCAACTCACTCCCAATTTATGCCACCAATGAGCATCCACATTGTGTCCACTTCTACTTCCGGCTGTATACAATTCTGTGTGACTAGTCAGCAACAAAGCTTCTTCCAAGTCAGGATGTAACCAATTGTCAGCTGTTGTGTCTGATTCAATGGCATTTCTTGGAAAGTCGTCTATAGTCTCATTGCTTTAATTATTCCATGTTTGTTCGTTAGTTGTACTGCGCACATTAAAGCGTTAGGACAATGTTGGCTATCATGTTAGCTATGACCTTTTATAATTTTCATAGCAATTAATCATTGCACCCTTTTTAGTTTCTTCAAATTATGCTTCATCTCCAGAGCGTGCCCCAAAGACCAATGTCGTATATCGTAATAAGAAGCACTGCCCCGGTGCAATGCTGGTGCAATGCTTCTGCTGAAATTCCCTAATGATTCTAGCTGTGTTGGAAAGTCCTTGAACTGATCTCAGTAGTTTGGTTTGTAAGTTGGTAATATGTAAATTCCATCGTAGTTTGTTCTCTATAGTCAGTCCATGATACTCCAAATGTTTAACTTCTTGCAATACTGTCCTGTGAATTTTAATCATTAATGTTGGTGTGTGTCTACGTCGTGAAAATGTTAAGTATTTCATTTTTTTCTGGATTAAATGACACTTTATTGTTGTCTACCAACTCTAAAATTGTATATTGCGTGTGGTTAGTGATTTCTTGCAATTCATAAAAAAAAATTGACTAGAAGTAGTATGTCATCGGCAAAGGCAACCAATTCAGCTCCCAAAGGAACATTTGTTCGTAAAAGTCCATCCAGAATAATGGTGGTATTGTTGTTCCTTGAGGAGTCCCCTAATGCTTGAGGCTTTCGTACATTTTGTACTCAAGAAAGGAATCCTCCGGTCTAAATAACTTTTAATTGTGGTATACATGTTAGATGGAAAACTGTGATATTTCAATGCTTTTAATAGAGAAGGCCACCATGCATTGTCAAATGCTTCTTTAACATCAAGAGTAAGAACTGGTAACTCAATACCAACGACCTCTCCAGTGAGGAAGGGGCAGTCACAACGAACGAGTACTTCGGAAATGGATAGCGCCTGAAGAGTAGGCATATAAGCGACGAAACACGTAGGACAGTATGATTTAAGTTTGAACAAAATAATGTTTTTTTAATGGTGACACATGCCATGAACCATTGAAGAACATTTAAAAATATTGGGTCCAGAATAAGAAGAGATCAGATTTTAGTTTACCAGATGAAGTTTTATAAATATAATTCCAAGAAGTAATTTGTTCCTTGTTAATTGTTATTATTGTTTTGTAAATTCCAAAATTCTTAATACCTCCGTTAATATGAGCCGGATCAAAAAATTGTATAGAACTAAACCTATTAAAAATATAATTTTTAATAAATGTTCTTAGGAACGTGTTTTCACTATCTTGATTTTAACCAAAATATTAATTTTTTATTTTTATTTTCGGCCTTCCATTAATCGCCACTTCTATTCATCTCATATTAAGAGTAAACTGTCATATTATGAAGCACATTATTTGAAGCCTGTATACCAAATAATGTTCTCATTGAACTTCTCCGTTTTTAGATAAATGCAAATAGGTGACGTACGTGGAAAACCTGCTTACATAACGCAGCCCTTGCGTGACTGACTTCTGCGTTCCTTAGAATGTTTTTTGACAAAGATAATCTATCACATGTTTTCTTCAGGGATTATTTACATCAGACCTATATAAGCAATATTCTAGTAAAATTTATTCAGTAGGAATTAGTTTGGAATCATGATTAATGAAATACTTTCCTACATTCATATGAATGATGATGAAAAAACCGTGGGCAGCTCCACTTGCTCCTGAAATATTTATGAATGTTGAAGAGGAAATATGTCATGTGCACGTCGTAACTCTTATCATAGGTTTATTGATTTCTGGGCCCTTTACTTTAACGACGTCTTTATTTGGCGATAGAAAAAAATACGTCCAATTCTTCACAAGTTTTCAAGTTTTTTTTTAATTTCCATCTTCAGAGCTACTCATAAAAACAACAAAGTCAATAAAATTTATATACATTATAACAGGATCATTAATCATGCTAATATCAATAAATAAAAACGCAAAATAAATATCTTAAAGAATTGAATACAAATAAACTTTAGTCAACTTCTGAAATAAAATAAGATACGGAGAGTGAGTGATTCATTGAGGTATAGCTAAAAAATATCTACTGAGCTACTTGGATGCGCTCATAGACAAAGATGGCAAGTGACTGGCTGGAGATAAGATGGAGGTCCAGTACCCCCATCATTACAGACTTATAGCAATCGGTCTTCTTGTTCAAACAGCGACTACAAAAGAGTTTCTTGTTCATCCCAATCTACAGACCTTCCAATGAACTAAGTGTTTTTTCCCTTCTTGGCCTGGTGTAATACCCACACTTCATGAGCTTCTTCGCTATGGCCTTCTTGTTCTGGGCGGCAGAAAACTGATATGCAGGGCCAAAGATCCTGTCGATATAAAAGACAGGTCCGGTGTGTACAAACTAGTGTGTGGTGCATGCAAAGGGTCTTACATCTGACAAACAGGAAGGAAAATAAGAACCCAGTGTAGAGAACATGGTTAACGCTCGGGTTTCGAATTTTTCTCCGATTTATTGTAATTATCATGTTTAATGACCCTGTTGCACTGTAAATAGACTTGATTGACGTTGTTGTTTTTATGTGTAGCTCTGAAGATGTAGTCAATACTCTTCGAAAGAGCTTAGCTCTGAAATAAAAAAAAAAAACTTGTGAAGAATTAGAAGTCTTTTTCTCTCTCTCCAAGTACTCAATATTCTTCATTTCCAACAATATTTCTGTGAAACGTCCCCTATTATTTTTAGTTGCTGACAGAAGGATTTGGATGAACTACTCCTATTTGAATAGCTGCATGAGACAAAAAATAATAATTAAAAAAACGTATTGTAGAGGAAAACAAACAGGCCAACTGAGTACATCCACCAATAAATTTATTAGTGAAACCATATGCTTGGGTCTGTCAAATTGGTGGTTCTATATCAATATTGCCATTATCAAGAAAGTTTGCAACTGAATTAGTTGACTTATGTGAATTTTTAAGTGGTTGGCTCAGTTTCAAACGTTTTCCAAAAATGTGGCTTTCCTGAAAATTGTAAGCACTATATTTGTTTACAAATGTTTAAAAAGT
Source organism: Riptortus pedestris (assembly GCA_019009955.1). Taxonomy (NCBI): domain Eukaryota; kingdom Metazoa; phylum Arthropoda; class Insecta; order Hemiptera; family Alydidae; genus Riptortus; species Riptortus pedestris. The sequence goes on along the minus strand of CM032229.1, from coordinate 194,830,274 downwards.
TCAGTGTTGAAGAATTAATCCATTCCAAAAGGATAGCCCAATATTAGTATCCACTGCCATTTTTGAATTATCTAAGCAGGAGTGTTCATCTGAAACAGAAAGGAAATTCATTAATACCTCACTAACTATGCTCATATTCTACAAACTGAAATAGAGATTTTGGAAAAGATATGTCCAACAACAATGATGTGTATATTGCTGTTGGTGAACAAGACGAGCTGGCTCGAAACTAGGAACCGATGACTTATGGCAATAGAGATGTTTCAAATTTTTGAAATAACCCCCCCCCCTGAACCCCCTCTCACTCCTCCCATTCCTGCTATTAATCAACTTGATCATATTTTTAAGTAAAAGAATTAAATATCGAGTTTGGTACAATCAAATAAAGATTGCAACTTCTTGAGCTTTAACAGGCATATATATGCCTGGTATATATATATATATATATATATATATATATATATATATATATATATATATATTCCTTTCCACATCAGCAAAAATAATAATAATTAAAAAGAAAAGAAATAGGAAACAAAAAAAAAGTATTATACATAATGAAGGAACAGTCAAAGTGATGAAAAATTAGTATGCATAATAAGGAAAATCGAAACAATCCAATAACATATTAATTTGATTTCATTAAGAAAATTATGCCACTAATTCTATTGCATTATTCTTGATGTAGGTAAAAATAATGGAAGGGGAGACTTAAAATATTATTCCTTAAGTAAAGTGTTTAAAACGTTCACTTTTTCTATTAAGAGTTTAGAAAAATGTCTAAATAAAAATGGATATTTTTTAAAATAAACTTTTTAGATCTATTCGCCACTGGTCATTGTTTTTGATAAGTGTTTGTTGGAGTGTGTTTGGTAACTGTGTAGTCAGTGTGCAAGGGTAGATGGGGTGTTCCATTGTCTGTTCACTCGATCTGTCACAGGGGCAGTTTTTGTCATTTAGTATTTTGAACATATGTAAATAAGATTTAATAGTTCCGTGTCCAGTGAGTACTTGTGTCGAGTAAAAGTCAGTAGCAGTACAGGTGTTGAGGTATTCCTCAATATTTGGGATGAATGTTTTTAAATGCTTGCCTTTCTCTGTTTTGTCCCATCGCTCCTGCCACTGTTTTATTGTGTCTGTGCGTAACGTGTATTGTAGACTTTGTTTTGTTATGTTGGAGTATGTTATGGGAATGTTTTGGTCCTTGGATGCATTTTTTGCAATTTTGTCAACTAATTCGTTTTCGTAGAGTCCGGCATGTCCTTTGACCCAAGTCAAATATATTTTTGTATTGTTGATTTGAATGTCTATAATTAGTTGCCTACTGTGTTCTGTCAATGGCTCATGTATGTCTGTATTCATTAGTTTTTGTATTGTTACCTTGCTGTCTGTGTTTATAGTTACTTCTGTAATTTGTTTATTATTCAGTTTTACGTATTCGATTGCGTTCATTAATGCAAGCGCTTCAGCTTGGTTGTTTGTACATTAAGGCCCTAGTCGGTATTTAAGTACGTCAGTGAGTATATTCTTACGAAAGACAATCAAAGCGCATCCTACATATTTTTTGTCCTTACTTCCGTCTGTGTAGATTTGAAATTCTGTTGTGTAAGTTGGAGTCAGTTCTATGTGTGAGTGTATAGGAGGGTGTGTCCATTTTGAGTAATGTAAGGGTTTTTCAATGTCGGATGGGAGAATCAGCTGTTCGTGCTGAGTGAAATTTGTGCTCTGTATTTATCTTGTTTTGTTCAATATAATAGATAGTGGATTTGTCCGAAAATAGTAAAATCTGGCGAGGTTTATCTCCTTCTTTAAGAAGAAAGATGAAGCCGTACTGAAGGAGGCAAGAGAAAATCCGTTAACAAAATCTTTAATGAAGCTAACCTCAGCGATGAAGTAACAGAAGTCGTTGCCATGGCAACCTCTAGCTACTGCAGCGAGTTCCCAGAGCTGCCTAACCTCTCTCAACCAACTCAAGAACAGCAGGCTGCAGCGGAGAATGAATCTAACATATTCATTGAACCCAAACCAAAGCGAAACAGGCCCAGCCTTAAAATCAGCTGTTATTAATAATCAACCCAAACCCATTACAATGAACAATAGCTTTTCACCATTATTAGAAATTGACAATGACTTACCCGAACATAATTTAACAGAACGCAATCCGAAGACTTTAAAAATACGACCTATATTCTTACTGGAAGCAGATAACTACCAACATATACTCGCTGACATTAAAACAATAGCAAAATCTGATTTCAAATTACAACAATGCTTCAAAAAAATAAAAGTAACCCTTACATCAACTGACGACTTCCGTAATGTGACCAAATTTTATGACGAGACGAATGTTAAATATAACACATTTCGAAACCCAGCAGACAGTAAATTATCTGTAATCATAAGAGGTGACCCTTATAGCATCTCTGAGCAAGAGGTATTGGACGAACTTGCTGTACAGTACCCAGTTGCCAAAGTGACTAGATTAGAATAGAGAACGAAAACCGACCCCACTCATGGCTGTAGAACTTGAGGAAAATGCTAAGGGCAAAGAAATATTTAATTTAAAAGCCCTTTTCAATGCTGTTGTGATCGTTGAGCCAAGACGGAAATCCAAAAAGGTGTCTCAGTGCACGAATTGTCTTCGTGTAGGACAATTCAAAAACTATTGTCACTTAGACACCAGGTGTAGTAAATCCTCTGGCGATCACAATTACACCGCTTGTCCACACCGAAATGCCAAAGAGTCCCATTGTGCCAACTGTGGTGAAAACCACAAAGCAAACTACAGTGGATGTAAGCATTCAAAAATTTTACATCTCATCTATCAAAAAATAAGTCCCCAAAAAAGACACCTAGTTCTCCTCGCCAACCACCACCACCCCCACCATCTCCACCACCACCAACATCAACTTCAGACCCTGATTCCTCGACACACCGCCCTAGACCGAATGCCTGGACAAACAGGCCACGATACCAACAGACCACAACACCTAAACTCAGTGACGCAACCACTCACTCTGACGATCAATTGGCAGACATATTACTTAGTTTAATAAAACCATTTATCCCTAAAATAAAATACTTTCTAACCCAGCTTCTAACTATTCTCAGTTAATGGCACTGATTAATATAAGAAATCTTTCTATGCTCAACTGGAATGCCAACGGCCTAAAGATTAGACAAAACGTATTAACCAATTTCCTGAATAGACATGACATTGACATCGCTTGCATAACTGAAACACACACTGACAAACATAATCACTGACAAATACCGAACTCTCAGATACAATATATACAGAACGGACCAAGAAACACGCCATGGAGTAAAAAAGTCCATTTCTCACCATAATTTATTGCTTCCAACCCTAGATCATCTCGAGGCTGTTGGGGTGGAGTTGGTTCTTCACGATAACAGTTTCCTAAGAATAATATCAGCTTACAACCGCCCTGGCACGAGGCTTATTCAAACAGATTTCGCAAAAATATTTACTGGTGATCCCACTATTTTGGTTGGAGACCTCAATAGTAAGCATGTCTCCAGGGGATGTAGAAAACAAAATAACAATGGGGCACAACTCACGACTATTTCCGAAAACTTAGGACTCATTATTACTGCACCAGACGAACCCAAGTTTTATCCGACACAAAGACGATATCAACCCGACATTCTAGACATAACATTAATACAAAATTTCCACTTACCTATATTCCATGACACACTGACAGAACTGGACTCTGACCACCTTCCAGTAATAATAACATTCCAGGAAAGACCAAAACGAGTACCACCACCTACAAGACTCATTACTGGACCAGTTGATTGGCAAAAATTGTACCAAAATCTCTTAATTTTGTAACAAATCTTGTATAATAACATCCATTTGTGTATAATACTTATATATTGGTCCAAATAAAATTTTCTTTTCTTTCTTTTTCAATGTCGGATGAGTTAATGTTTTGTATATGTGTGTTTTCATGTAGTAATAAATATTGTGTATTGTGTTGATTAGCAAGTAAGGTGATGCAACAAACAGGCAGCTTCATATGAAAATGTTCTAAATCCCTTTATTATCTTCAAAGCCATCAGTCTCTGAACTCTCTCCATTTTCCTTAAATTGTATTGCCGCTGTAAACCTTCATGCCAAGCAGTGATGGCGTAAGTCATTGCAGGTTGTATTGCTGCAGAGTATATAGTCCGTAATGTGTCTGTTTGTAGTCCCCAAGACAGTTTTTTTGTTATCGAAAGTAGGTTTATATGTTTCAATAGTTTTGTTTCAAGATGTTGAATGTGGGCGTTCCAAGTTAGTTTACTGTCAAAAATTATTCCCAAGTATTTAATTGTGTTTGCTTTAGTAAGTGTTTGTCCTTGTAACCTGATGTCAAATGATAGAGTAGTCCTTGATCTGCTAAATACTGTGTAGGATGATTTGTCTGTATTGAATTTCAATTTGTTTTTATGAGCCCATTGTTCAGTAACGTCTAGAATTGTGTTAATTATGGTCTGTGTCTGTCCAGGAATCTTTGATTTTACCAAAATTATAATATCATCTGCGAATGCGTAGATAGCTGCGTGTTTCATATTAATTAAATGTAATAATTCATCAATAATTAGGTTCCATAAAAGTGGAGAACAACTTGAACCTTGGGGTGTTCCTATGGTTTGAGCTTTAGTGATCATTAAATTGGGTGTACTGAAAGACGTTTGGCATTTGTAAAATATGAGAAGATAAGTTTTTATAACCACTTTTGAGGTGCTGGATGGTGAAGGAATTATTATCTCAGGTAAGAAAAAACGCCTCGTTCCTTCACTATACTTTATTCGTTGTAACAGAGCGCTTTCAGAGCATACGCTCCATCATCAGTGCCCTCCTGGCAAACAAATACCATAAAAACGTTGTACAATATGTCATTTAATTGAGAAATTTAGAAAATATATGTACATGTCGATGGTCAAGAGTTAAAACATACAACTTTAAATTACAACCTAAAAATTAGTGTCCCAGGGAATATTTACAGAAATAAGAAAAACTATTTTCACAGATTAAAATTAAAAATTAAAAACTTCTCAGTAGAATATATATACACACAATTTCAATAAATAGTTAAAATAAATAAATTAATATTTACAGTTAAAAAGTCTAAAAGAGAATAAATAGTAAAAAACGAATAGTCCAATTAAAATTAAAAAACCAAAAATGAAAAAATGAAGGAACAACCACCGGAGGAGCTACAAAAAGCAATACTTACAAAAAACGTAAAAGAAGAAAAATAGAAAAGCGAGACAATGACTAACCTCTTGACAATGATGTGACAGGAACCAAGGATTCCCTGTGACTGAGGCCTCGGGACCGGAGAGCAATGAGAGAGGCTTCCGAGACATGCCTCAACCTGGTTCCTCCTCCCGTCTTATTAATATTCAGGCCTCCTTTGTCCATCCTATCTAGCTTTATGAATAGGTTTTCGGCTATGCTCAGGGTCTTGCCTTTTTTTGCTTCGCAGAGCAGCTCATACTTTATAGCAGATTTCTCATGACCCTCCTTCTTGGTGTGGCCATGGAACTCTGTGTCTTTGGTAACATGCTCTTTCAGCCGGGTTCTGATCTTTCTCCCACTTTGACCGACGTACGATGCCTCACAGCTAGAGCATGTTACCCTGTACACTCCCGACTTGTTCAGTGAGTCAACAGGATCCTTGACCCTCGGGAGCATTGCTTTCAAAGAGTGTCGACTTTTGAAAGCAGTCGTCATCCCGAGTGTCTTGAGTTTATTTCCTATCTTATGAGACACAGACCCCAGGTACGGAATAGAAAGAGGGAAACGTACGTCCTTATTTCGGTTCATCTGACAGTCGCCGACCTCCATGTCCATGGTCAACTTCCGACGGAGCCTCTTCTGGACTAGTCTGTCCACCACCCCATCCTTGTAGCCGTTGGATGCTATGCACTTGATGTTGCGCAGCTCAGCTTCATAGTTCTTTTCATCCAACGGCACATTCAACAGCCTGTCTACGAGGGAAATCAGGCCTGACATCTTGTATTGGGGGTGGTGGAAAGAATCCGCCGGTATTATCAGGTCTGTCGATGACTTCTTCCTAAAAATACTAAAAGAATGGCCACTACCTCGCTTCTCTATCTCCAAATCTTACCTAGAAAGTAAAGTAGGGGTTACGTGGGGACAATATATACCTTTCTTCCATGTAGTTCATAAGCATATCGGCAGCTAGAGGGCTGATCCCCGATCCCATAATTAAACCATGGTCCATTTTGTAACAGCTGCCACTGAATTTGAAATAATTTTGACCCAAACAGACCGAGAGTAAGCTGACAAATTCGTTTGAAATTAAGGGATTGACATTTTTGTTTTTGAAAAATGTCTCGAACACCTTGATGACGTGTGGGGGTGGAATATTCCCAAACATCGTTTTTAAAGGTGTACTTTATTGTCTCATGGCAACTATTCAGGTACGAGTGCAACCCATTAAGTTCTAGCATGGTACCTTTAAAAACGATAAGAATATCATCAACATAGCGTCCCCAGAACTCAATGAACTTGAACATTTATACATTTAAAAATCTTACTAACTTCAAACCCACCCACTCAATATCCAATAGTAGTGAGCTTGTCTCTAAATTAAACAGTGTTCCTTTCACGGAACCAAGAGACAAGCTCACTACTATTGGATATTGAGTGGGTGGGTTTGAAGTTAGTAAGATTTTTAAATGTATAAATGTTCAAGTTCATTGAGTTCTGGGGACGCTATGTTGATGATATTCTTATCGTTTTTAAAGGTACCATGCTAGAAGTGCTAGATGCTTTGAGTATGTTTGTGTATTGTTTGTACAATCTTGTTGAGGTCTGTTAGCGTAGTTATGTCAGTAGTAGTAATTTTTGTTGTCTAAATTTGCATGTTTGTCGATATCAGTCATTTGTGTAATGTCCTTGTGTCCGGGTAACCACAACATTTTGAAGTTTCAAGTGTTTAGTGTGTGTTTTAGTTCAAATATTTTATTAATGGGTGGTTGGAGTAGATGTTTCCGAAGAAAAGAAAAGAATTAAGAGTCTGTGTATAAAATTACTTGGTGTGATTGATTTTCTAATTTTGGATGTGCTAATATAATGAACTGTAGTTCTGTAGTATAAGTACTTGATTCGATTAACTTGTTGTAAGTTTTGTTTTTGATAATGGCGGCTGAGCCCGTCCCGTGTTCTGTCTTAGTCTTAGTGTTAGGGTTTTGTGAAATTACAGCCTTCAAAGATGTCTGATAAAATTTTGAAGTAAGAGGTTTTGATTTTTGAAATTGTGTTATCTTTAAATCAATTTGATATTTCTTGAGTGTTGTGATTTGACAGCCCCATAGCGATTCTAAGTCCTTTGTAGTGAATCTTGTCAAGAAGTTTTAGTGTACTGCAGCTGGCAGAAGAATAAGCAATTCAACCGTAATCCAGCAATGACCTGGTATAGGCACAATAGAATGTAAGCATTAAAAATCTGTCAGCTCCCCACTGCCTATTGCTAAGTATCCTCAGCAAATCCAAGGATCTATTGCATTTGTTAAGGACATTTTTTAAATGGTAATCATGTTGTTAGTTTATTGTCTAGCTTAAATCATAAAAATTGTAAAGTGTTTGTGTCTATTATGGTAGTGTTATGGATATATCATTGTGTTGGAGTAATTGTTCTTTTTTTTTTTGGTGAAGATAATTTGTTGTCTTTTTTACCATTGAATACTTAAAGCCAGTATTTAAGCACCACTGCTCTAATAAATTGATAGTTGACTGTATGTGGTGTTGTGCATTATTAATATTGTAGAATGTGTGGTGAATTAGCAAATCATCAACATACAGGCAGTAAGATACTTCTTTGGGTATACATGCAATGACTGAGTTGACAGCTATATTGAACAAAGTTGTACTCAGTACACCTCCTTGAGGCACTCCATTCTCCTGAGAGAATATCCCAGATAAAGCTGTACCAATCCTCACCCTGAGAATCTGCTGAGAAATGTAATTTTTAAGAAATAAAATATCTTTTCCTTGAACTCCCCATTTAATCAGCTGTGATATTTTGAGTCTCCTCCATACTCTGTCATATGCATTCTCGAGATCAAAGGGCACAGCTAAAACACTTTTTTCATCAAGAAAGCATTTAAAATATAGCTTTCAATTCTTGCCAGATTATGAGTTTCAAGGAACCATAATAACCTTTTATTCACAGTTTTCTCAACGATCTTGCAGTTGGTCAATGAGATCGGGCGATAGCTAGAAGCTTGCTTTTTATCTTTGCCAGGCTTTAATATTGGAATGACAATGGCTTCATTCCAAGAATGAGGATAGGTACCACTTTCATACATCTTGTTAAGAAGGTCAAGAAAGACAGTAAGGCCGTTTTCAGGCAGATTTTGAAGCACGTCATAAGTGATATTGTCTAGTCCTGGTGATGTCTTGCGTGTATTGCTTAAAGAATATTTAAGTTCTTCTAAAGTAAATGGTCATTTAATGGATGTTCGTGATTGCCAATTACTTGTATGTTTGTCAGTTCATTGCGGGTTTTGTGCTCAAGGGAATGATGAAGTGTAGTTTTGCTTACTGGATATCTTACTGAAGTGAAAATATTAGATATCGTTAGGTGGTCGGTAAAAATTTTGCTATTGTGTTCTAGTCCTGTCACGGGAAGTAGATATTTCTTATGTTTTAGCAAGTTGACTTTACTCCAGATGTCAGTTATGGAAGAGTTTCTGTCAAGCTCTTTTTATATTAAATATTAATATAAATATTTCGACAAATGTGCCTCACTTTCTGGAGTGAAACACTCTAACGCTCTTCACTATTGTTTTAAATATATTAAGAAATATTCATTGTTTAATAATAAATTAAAGAACTATATGCCTGAAGGGTGTATTTATTCACAAGAGGAGTGAAATCGAAAATGTTCAACTACCAAAGATTAGTCGTAAGTATCTGTCAAAAAAGAAATTTATGATGTAGAACTAAACTGATAAGTTGCAGGCAAGAGAAATTATAACAGCTTAAGGCAACCATTATACTTCACGGATGATGATAGAATTGGTCACGGATTCCACGGAGTAAGTTGTCTTATTGATTCATTGTAGAATATTGAGATTAAAGATGATAATTAAAATACATTAGCAACATGCATACAAGTTTCGGCATTTGTGCAAAGTTCAAACGTTTTGGAGTAACATTCATAACACCATTACTAGCTACTGTTCGTTGACCTACATTACTCTTCGAATGAACAAGCTGCAAGTCATACTTCTGGAACATCCGACGACAAAGAAATTTTAAAAAAAATATTACAGGAAATAGAAGGTGATGGTTTTTGAGTAAATAATGAGTGAGGGAGTTGACACAAAGAGTTAATATGGTAGTTATTGTTGACAGTGACATCTATTGTGACAACTGTTAATCATAACTTCCGCAGACTTTGCTTTATAAGTGAGCTGCAGACAGGAGATGATCAGAACTAGGCTAGGACACACCTTCCAGCAGCCATGGACACTCTACTACCAGCAATTCTTCTAGCTGCTATAGCCATGGTAAGATACGTTAGCTAGTCTTAATTAACATTACAACTTTACAACCAACTGTTGCATTAACACATACTGCATCATTAATAATAAATGTTCCATTAATCAGATAATACAAAGAGCTGAGGCGGTCTACCTTGCAGTATTTAACATTCAAATATCCCTTTCTCACTGTTTTCACACTTTCTCTCTCTCTCTCTCTCTCTCTCTCTATATATATATATATATATATATATATATATATATATATATATACACACACACACATATGTCAGTTGACAACTTGCTTCGGGAATCCCAGTATCAACGATCTCCCGGAGGAAGAGATTACGGCAATGTTTGTAAGAACGAACGAGTACTGCAGAACTGTGATTAGCAATGTGTAATTAAATGTACCTAATACAAATATTATGTAAGTAGGCAATTATTATTGCAGTATTTAGGAAAGAATTGTTTCTTAAATTAATTTTATTATTTTTTGAAATGGGATGGCCCATGAAGAGGAGTTAGTCAAGCCACGAGACTTGTAGAGCAATGTGAAAGTAGCTTTGGCTAAAAAAAAATGTTTTATAGATGACCCTTTCCATTAAACTATGAAAAACACGTGCTCTCTCTGTCTCTCCCTCTGTCTTTCTCACACACCAACACACACACATATATATATATTTGAATGATTAATTTCTGTTTCCTAATATTTCAGGTTTTATGTGATACTACACCTCCAAAAAGCAAAGAGGAGGTGAAAGCTATAATTGATAAAAAAAAGATAATGGATTTGAAGGAACCGTAAAAAATATCAGTAAGTGAATAAAAATTATTAATTATTTCATAACTCGAAATGCTATTTGATTCACGAATGATGTCCATGGTTAGAAAGAAGGCTGTCATCTCGTCCCCGCCCAGCCAAGAAATATCATTTCTAGTCGATATTCCTAAATTTATATTTTATACCTCAAAATAAATAAATTATGAGTGGAGATAAGGTTACTTTCTACAGACAATTTCTAACGTAACATGAATAGACAGGACATTATTTAACCAGATTTAAAATTCAACCAATGACAAATGTACTTGCGACTCACAGACAACACAAACGTTCTTACATATACTCTATGACTGTTCAACATTTAATTAAAATAGATCAAATTTAATAATGAACATAATTTTAAAAGGAGGTAATTGGCCAGAACCACCTCATATATTATTGAATAAATATAATAAAGAACTCATAAAGGTCGTCAAAAGTATGAATATGGAGCTAGCAAAAAGCATTAGACTATAAAGGTGATTGTGACGAAAGAGAATTTCAATTCAATATATTTGCATCCGTTCATTTTAGCTTTGTTTAATTTGTTTTGTTTTTTAATATTTATTTAATAATTCAATTTGTTGTTATCTCACTTATTTCATTATTTTATTTTACTTTATCTTTTTTATTATTTCATTCTATTTTTTATTAAGTATGGTAATAACCTACTAAATATTATATATTGTAAAAATGTATTTAAACGTAATCATATATGCAATATGCCATGAGGCAATAGAACATGTTCCGGAATAAATAACTTCTCATACGGTTTCTAGCAGGTGGAAAAAGGCGGTAGGTTTTATTAAATTGATGGGAGCAATAATGAACGGTTCTCTGTGAGCAACGATGCCCTGCCTGCAATTCAACAATATCTATTCCTCGGCATTTCATTGGTTAATTTATTTTGATAGATAAAAACGGAGATAGGAAAACAGATCTTGGCAGTTGCCCCTAACCACAGGGATGGTAGCATAAATATGTCAGATGCCATCTCAAATTGATGGATCAACTCATTTTCAATAGCATTATTTAGGCAATCATTTCCTTCATTTTGGCACTATCAGTCCTAGGAGAACAGGAATATTAGTGTTGCACATATGAGAATAATCTATATATATAAAAAAAAGTCATGTTAGTTACACGATTTATAACTCAAGAACGGCTTTACCGATATGGCTGATCGGTGAGGAGGTAGCTTAGATCCACGAGACGGACATAGGATACTATTTATTCCGTTCGACAGTGCAGGAGTGGGGGTTATAAGGAAGGGCTGAAATTAAAAATAGCAATATTTCGTTTTCTAATGCATTTTTGTCAATTATGCACATAACAAAAGTTGTTTATTTTGTTATTTGGAGTAACTTTTGTTATATTCAATTTTGTCGTATACCGAAGGATAAATGAGTTATACCTTAGAAACTACTGCAAAAGTCAACAATTTTATTTGGCACATAAAACTCAACCGAACTAAACCAAACTCGGTATGTGTTAGCACTAACGCCTTTCTTATAATAAGCCATACTAACATTTCTAGGGACGGGCAGGAGTGGGGGTTATAATGTAGGCCTGAAATTAAAAATAGTGATATTTCATTTCCTATTGGGGCTTCGGCAAATTAACATATAGCAAATGTTGTTTATTTTGTTATTTAGAGAAATTTTCTCAACAATTCTTTTCAATATGAACTAAATTAATTCAAATTATAATATATTATTATAATATTTTGTCCTTAATAATTTAAATCTATGCATAATGCACAGGAAACGGGTAATATGACAATATGGAGGACAGTGAAGTCTTACATAAAAAAATTAATTTTATTATTAACAAACCCACAGAAACAACGGGTATTAACCCTACACACTGGGAAGGGCAAATGTAAAAATATTGTGCAAAGTAAAGCCTTGCCAAAAAAATACCATCACCATCCAGGCTCAAATGAATTCCCGAGCGAAGCCGGGTATCTGAGCTAGTTAATAATATAAGTGAGTTATTACAATTTGATGTAACTTTGACAGATGGGTAACAATAAAATCAAATCTGACATGTACGCCACGTGACATCACTTATTTAATTCAACAAATTAAATATAACTTCCAATTGTTTTGTCAAAATGATGGACTTATCACTAAATTGTATTTCGAGCAAACGATCATGATTGCACTTAAAAACGACCCTGAGCGTTCTATTCTCTGACTAGCAGTATTTGGGTTATACACATGCAGATGTCCTCGGCGTGTCAAAATGTTTTGACATAGGTGTCTGATGGACACTTTTTCACGCCCAAAATACTTAATCGAATTTTATGAAACTTGGTATGTATATTACTACTAACACAACTTTAGTTTATACTAATATTCTCAGAGACGAACAGGAGTCGGTTTATAAGAGAGACCTAAAATTAAAAATAGCGATATCTCGTTTCCAATTGCTTTTTCGGCAGTTATTCTTACAAGAAAACTTCTTTCTGTTATTATTGAGAGTAACTCTTGCCGTATAATGAAGTATAAATGAGATATACAATAATTACTATACTTAATTAAAGACGAAACCTAATTCAATGTAATTCGGTATAAGAATTAGCACTAACTCCTCCATGACTATAAGGTGTACCAACATTTCTAGGGGCGAGTAGGAGTAGAGGTAATATAAAAAAAGAAATTGAATGAAATCTTAACACTTCGTTTCTAATTGGTTTTCCGGCAAACACACACATCCAGAAGGTGTTTGCTGTAATATTTAGAATTACTTTTGTTTTACACACTTTTGTCGACTAAATGAGATACAATCTCAAAACTATAACGGGAGTCAACACTTTTATTGGACACATAAGACTGAACTGAACTCAAGAAAACTCCTTCCTATACGGGTGAGTATTAGCAACACCTCCTTGATAAGCAACACTCTTTAGTTTGTTATTAATAGTAACAAATTTGTCTTATAACGAAGTAAAAACTAGATATACGGTGTGATTTTCAAATGAAAGGGCTTCACTAATAGAATACTGTATACTATGACAAATTGCATATTTTTTTTTTCCAATATGGGTAATAGCTATGTGTATCAAAGCCTTTACAAGTAGAACACAGTGCATGGCAGATTACATTTTATTTTACATATTACCATCATTTCATAAAGGTAGATTGCAACAAATTGTCAGGAAATAAACCTGTTAATAATAAGGCGCTAAAGGAACTAAATAGAGTGAGAAATTAAAACTAAATAAGAAATGAAAGTAAAATAAGTGGGGAAAAACAATTAAACGGTTTTATTTGCTAAAACAAATACAGATAAAAATTGCGAAGAAAATGTACTAAAAGCCGAGAATTAATTCAAGACAGGAGTCATGACAGCATTGTCTTCATCAATCTAGAGCATTGATAAGGCAAATAAATGAAATGGTGGGTCGTAGTGTTACCTGAATAAATATCTAACCAGCATTTATAATCATATTGTTACGTTTTTATTACAAAAACCAGTAATAAACGTTGTTTATAAGAGTTCTATTGGATTGCAAAATTAAACACACACAACCTTCATCACTGCACAATTTATTTACAATGCACTACACACTTGGTTAATTGTTCTTAATTACTACTCAGAGAATGCACTGATAGCGTCACTGTTCTTGTTATTACACTGGCCAGTAATTCACTCACGGTCACTCAAGTACACAAAAAGACGGCACTGCACTGTCCTTTGATACGGCACTACACTGTTCTTCACATAAAATCACTTTACTGCACTGCACTAAGTCGCACTGTAGCACTGACCGCACATATGAGCACTAGAGATCAAACTAAAACTGACTAGGGTCGGTCAGGGTATCTTATATAGATTAGCGGCAAAACATCAAAGGGCGGCCCAGACCCTTCCAGAACAGGACTCGATCGTATGTCGGTTTGTTTGATCCACCTCGCACTTCCCAAATACGTGACTATCTCCGTTTAATTTTTCATGCATTTAATTTTCGTAACAATATGTATGGTTGACTCTTGATAGAAAGTTCTTTGTCTGATCAATGCCTTAGATTGAGTCCAGTCATGATTCCTACATACACACTAGCAGTGTTTCTTAGATTTTAGTACATTTTATTTGTAATTTTTATCACTATTTGTTTGCATTATTACCATTCAACTAAAACATTGTTTTTACTTTTTTTATTTATAATCAATAACTTATTATAATAATAAAAAATTGATTTATCATTTTACTAATTTTATTAACTGTGTACTAAGATATGAATTTGTTTTCAGCACCAGAAAATGCCACCAAGGAAGCAAAGGTAACTAATTCTTTTTTCAAATTAAAATTGAGAGTTGAAGTTAGGGGTGTGATATATATATTTGAGATACTGCTACAATGGCGATTCATCTTTAAACATGGGAGTATATAAGTTTGCATAGTTAAATAAATATTAAAAATCTACAAAATAAATTTTAGAATTCTACAAAAAAAATACAATGTACAAATTTAAATATAAAATGTTAGAATATTTAGAATTTATGAAAAAAAAAATAAAAAAACTATAAAGAGGGAATCTGGAAGGAGGTAAATCTTATATTCCACAAATACAGTGCTTGATATTTATAATTTTGCATAATGATAACTAATAGCTTTCATATTTCATCAAATAATCCATTATTTGTTAAATACTTAAAAACGTCTTCTATACATTAGCTACTATCGGCAAGTAGTTGGGATAAATCCCTGTGTCATGGCTTCCTTATTACTTGTCTGCAGTCAGTTAGTATGTGTTTTACAGTCAGTGGTCTACTGCAGTAGCGGCATATAGGTTCATCTTGTCTGCTCAGTAGATATGAATGGGTTAGTCTGCTCTCTCTAACTAGAGTATGCAAGTAATATTTCTTCTATTCTAGAGTCTCTAGTACTTCATTCCAGTTTAGCGTATTCGATTTGATTTCTCTAAGTTTAGTTTTAATAGTTGTGATGTTCGTTAGTCCTAAGAGTATAGCCTGTAATTCTGCCGTGTATATTGTATTGTAGTCATGTAGTTTTTTGTGCATAGTATTGTCTCCTACAACTGCAGCTATCCCAGTCCTATAGTCTGTTTTGGATGCGTGTCTCTATATAAAATGAATGTGTGTGAGTGTTGGTCCTAATCCTAGATAGCAGCCTGGAGTACAGTAATGGGGCCTCAAGGAAGACATCTGGTGCCGACATCAGGGTCATAGAAAGGTCAACCCTTATTCTTGCAATGGTTTCACATTCAAACCCTACCAGTATTTCATGTACGATATCTCTTCTCCAATACTTACCGTAAAATCGCCTATTGCTATTGGCTGTTCATACTTGACTAGGTTATCTTAGTCGTTCTGTTTCTTTTGTTCGCAGAAAATGAGTGATCTTATATTATTAGGCTCCTTGGTGATCGTTTATTAACACTATTTGGTGATGGTTTATTATTGGACCAGCTGGTTGCAGCTACCTTGCAGAGTTGATGTGGCAGGCGACCGCTTTATGTAGCTACTGTGCGGTATCAGCCAGTTTTGCGATAACTATAATTTAAACCGACATTTATTAATTTAAATAAACACTAAAAGTTATATGTTAATTAATATCTTTTTTCAACATGATTTAAAAATCATGTTTAAATGGTTAGAAAGTTGCTGAAATGGTGTTAATCCATTACATTGACTGCTTGTGGTATGATGGCCTCATTTGAATACAAATTTCTTGTTTAAGTGTTTTATGGGTTAATCTTTTTATTTGTTACAGTGTTTTCTAAAGTGCTTTTTGGAAAATAAACAAGTGGTAAGTACGGCTATTAATTTATAGTAATGTATCTATCTAAACAGATAATCTATAATTATATGTTGGTAAAGTTCCATCATCCCTCATCAAAAAACAACCTCATTCAAGTTAAATATATCTATAAGCTCATTCATTAGACCTAAATAGGAAATGATTGTTGTTTGTTAGGATTGGGATTGTGAGTGAGCCCTGTGACATCAGCATCAATAGAATTGCGGCCATTTAGCAGATTTCCCTTAAGGGAAATCAGCTATTGAGGTCGTACTCATGACGCGTTTTGAAAAATTTCCTCAAATGTCCATCGATCCTACCCAGGAGATGACGAAAAAGTCCGTCACGCAGGGGCTGCGTAAACTAAGCAGATTTCCCAAGTGAAGTTTAACAATAGAGAAATTTCACGAGAGCCGAGCCAGTCAAAGAAACGGCCGAACTAGCTTTTGGCGGGAAAGTAACTCTCGTCCGTTAGGCTCCGAGATTAAATTAAAAACAATTCAATATCAAAAAAACATCAAGAACACAAAAGATGGACTTACCTTTAATGATAGCAGCGCTCTGAACACTTATTACACCAACACTAAATAGTACCACAGAATATCTATTATTTGTAAGACAATACTGCTGTGAATATTAAGTAAACAAATAAAGGGGAAGTCAAATGGTAAGAACTTTCCTGATAGCAAACAGTCTGAGTTCAAAACAATCAGGTTAGCCAGCTTTTACCGGAAATAAAAGCAATTATGGAAATATATTTGAATATAAGTTATAAATTTTATTCATAACTATTTATTATATCTAGTATTATAATTAATAATAAACCAGAATAATTTTAATCACAGCCATTCCAAATTTAGGAATCCGGGAAGAAAACAGAAAGGGGGGGGGCAAAATACGATTCAGACGGTTATGAGATTTTTCATGATTAAGGAACAAGCCGGTTAGCCAGCGAAGGTTTACAATAGATAAATATACATACAGGTAACACTTCCGTGAATATTAGTGAATAATTACAAACGGCAATGAGAAATCTTTCAGTGAATTTACAATATAAGTTAATAGTCCCTACAACGTAATACGGCTGGATTGTAACAAACAGGTTAGCCAACCTTGTAGTGCAGTATCGATAGATAGACCGGAAAAACAAACAGTTAAAGAAATATATCTGAATATAAAAAAGTCCGTCACGCAGGGGCTGCGTAAACTAAGCAGATTTCCCTCGTGAAGTTTAGTAATAGATAAATATACATACTGCTAACACAACAACACCGTGAATAAATACAAACGGAAATAAGAAATGTTTCATCCAATTTCAATAACCTGCCGACAGGAAGCGTTAGGTTAGAAATGTAATCAAACTGGTCGGCCCGCCACACCGGAAAGAAAAACAATTACTGAAATATATCAGAATATAACACATTAATTTTATTGGAAACGATTTACTATAGTTAGTGGAGTAATTTGAAATGAATCAAAATAATCTCTATCTCAATCACTTAGATTTTTGTAGTCCAAGAAAAAAAGGGGGGGGGGGTCAACATAACGTATTTGTTTGTACCTCGTAAAATAAAGCTTTGTTGAAAACAATATTGTGTATTTAACCTAATAATGAGGTGGTTCATTAGATATCAGCTTATTATTAATATGTCCCTAGTAGAAGTGGGGGTTTACTGAAAGCGGAACTCATTACAAAAAATACAAATATCTCGGTTAAAACTCATTATACGGAAAATATGCATAGAACAATATTTATAGTAAATATAATTTGCAGTAAGGTTGTTTCCATACAATGTTCGATCCGACGTATAGTTAAAGAGATGTTTCGAATTTTCGAAATTCCTCCCCTTCTAAACCCCCCTCCCCCTTGTCTGATTTCAGCCGTTAATGAACTTGATCTTTATTTTTACATACACCGTTCAAATTTTGTGTTTGGTAACGATCAAACAAAAATTGCGACCGCTCGAGCGGTCACAGACAAATATATATATATATATATATATATATATATATATATATATATATATATATATATATATAGATATATATATATACAGATATAGATATATATATATACAGTTTTGAACGGACCTCATTTTCGTCATCTACTAGGTAGGATCGATGGACATTTGAAGAAAAATTTCGAAAATTCCGTCATGAGTACAACCTCAATAGCTGATTTCCCTTAAGGGAAATCTGCTAATATTAATTTTATTGGAAACGATTTACTATAGTTAGTGGAGTAATTTGAAATGAATCAAAATAACTTCTATCTCAATCACTCAGATTTTTGTAGTCCAAGAAAAAAAAAGGGGGGGGGGGGGGTCAACAGAACGTATTTGTTTGTACCTCGTAAAATAAAGCTTTGTTGAAAACAATATTTTGTATTTAACCTAATAATGAGGTGGTTCACGAGATATCAGCTTATTATTAATATGTCCCTAGTAGGAGTGGGGGTTTACTGAAAGCGGAACTCATTACAAAAAATACAAATATCTCGGTTAATACTCATTATACGAAAAATATGTATAGAACAATATTTATAGTAAATGTAATTGTCAATATGATTGATTCTATACAATTTTTCGATCCGACGTATAGTTACGGAGATATTTCGAATTTTCGAAAATCCTCCCCTCTAAACCCCCCCCTCCCACTTGTCCGATTTCAGCCGTTAACGAACATGATCTTCCTTTTTACATAAAACGACTAAATTTTGAGTTTCGTAACGATCTAACAAAAATTGCGACCGCTAGAGCGGTAACAGACAAATATATATATATATATATATATATATATATATATATATATATATGTCTGTTATCGCTCTAGCGGTCGCGATTTTTGTTTGATCGTTACCAAACTTCATATTTAAGCGTTTTACATAATAAGAAAGATCAAGTACATTAATGGCTGAAATCGGACCAGTGGGAGGGGATGTTTAGAGGGGTTTTTTGAAAATTCGAAATATCTCCGTTATTATGCGTCGGAACGAAAAATTGTATAGAAATAATCTTATTGCAAATTAAATTTACTATTAATATTGTTCTATACATGTATTCTCTATCTCGAATATTAACCGAGATATTTGCATTTGTATGTATGTGTGTGGTCGGCAGGAATTGGCTACGTTCGGGACTCACCGCCGAGAGCTAGGGCGGGCTTTTCGGTAACTATTCGTCCCTCGTGAATAGGTTTAGAGATCCCTTCCTACTACAGCTGTTATTAGGCGGATTTCTCTATTGTAAAACTTCACGTGGGAAATCTGCTTAGTTTATGCAGCCCCTGCGTGATGGACTTTTTTATTGATCATTCTTACAGAGCTGATCGGTATATTTTGGGTGTGGCAACATCAATAAGTCGTATTCAGGGATCAACTTGTATCAATAAACACAATGGAATTAGTCTTGGTGATGTAAATCGACAATAGTCCTATCTCGGGCTAATTACGGCCTCATATTTAAAAACGTTTATAAAAGTAATGATTGGATACTCAGGACTGGTCATCGGTTAAAATAGTGCCTCACCTATTTGCTTTTATTTCAATACATAAACGTTCAATGAGAACAATATTTGGTATTTAGGATTCAAATAAAGTGCTTCATCAAATAACCGCTTTTTACAAAATTTGACAAGCGTAGTACTATGAGTTTCCTTATGATTGAAAACAGAGAATGCAAATATGTCGGTTAGTAATCACTATAGTGAAAAAACCTACATAACAACCCCATCATCAACGGAAGGATACTAAGGTCAAAACTCCTCCACTATTAATACTAAATTTATTTAATGTTTAGTAGTTTAGGGGCGAACCTTCCCCATCTTGAGCGGTCTATAGCTGATCTCTATTGAGCCGAGTTCTGTCTACAGTTGGGAGTCGTGCCGGACATGTCGGATCAATTCAGCATTCAGCACTGAAGATGGGACGGTTCACCCCGAAACTAATCTGCATTTAATAAATAAAGTGTTAAGAGTGGAGGTGTTTTGACCTTAGAATCCTTCCGTTGTACATAACAATATTTGTGGAACATACATTCGCAATCAGATTGGTTCTGTACAATTTTCCCATCAAACCAATAATAACGGAGACACGATTTTCCAATTCTCCCCTATTAAACCTCCCCCCCCCCCTCTCCCACTAGTCACATTTAGCCATTAACCACCTTTTGCATAAAACGTTTAGATATCGAGTTTTGTAAAGATCAAACAAAAATTGCTAACGATAGAGCCTTAATAGATACATCTACGTTATATAGTTTTGAAAGGACCTCATTTTCGCCATTTTCTGGGTAATATCGATGAACATTTGAGAACGTTTTTCGAGTATCGCGCCATGAGTACGACCTCAATAGCGGATTTCCCTTAAGGGAAATAAGCTAAAATCTCTTTAAACGAAATGCATTTAACTCGTTCTATTTCGTATTTTATACATGATTAACTTCTTAGATATGATAATAATGCTAATAAATGCCTTTCCCCAGAAAGAAATGTGTTATTTGTTACAATTCACTGTTTGACAATAAGGGTAACTAATAGGGGCGGGTTATCTGCAAGTTGACACTTTACTAGCCAAGGTGGGACTTGGGATTTTAGTTAATGATTATGTCAGTAAATAAATTCTTATTTCCCTGGTGAAAATCGATCTCCATACTTAAAGATTGTCATAGATGTGGGTAGATGACCGAATAGTTGTTGCCATTTCTACTCGACTTTCTGTCAATAGGAATTTATTTAGTGACTAACTCATTAAATAAAACCGTTTGTCCTAGAAAAGGGAGGTAGCCTGTAGATTACAGTCATAAACCAAACTACAACTAAAATATATATAACAACCATCAGCCAGTATGAATAGAAGCGATAATGCGTGCAGTTTTCTGTTTTTCTCCAGGCAAATTGTGATTTTAATCCCATTTTATATCATTTTCATTCATTTTACTACTAGTTCTGGTATATTTCGTGTACTATTTCCTTGTCTAACATTTTTTTTTAGATATTTTGATCTCTGCTTTCTTAAAATGGTATGCAATATTATTGTAGTTGTTGACTATTACTATTTAATGTAACACCAATTGGCTTTGCACAGCTAAAGCAAGATGGATCAGTAGATGCTGACGTGGGCAAAGCATACATCAATGCTTCAGAAAACTTGGATGCAGAACGGAAGGCGAAGATTAGCAAAGCTATAGAAGAATGCTCCGTTGAAGGTAAGCAGGCTTTATATAAAATGGTTCATTTATCTCTTCTGAAAGGGGGGGGGCACCAAAATTAGTGATTGAGATGAAAATTGTTCTGGTTCATTATAAATTACAGTAATAGACATAGTAAATAGTTTTCAATAAAACTAATAAATTACACTCAGATATATTTCAGTAATTTTTTTCTGTCAATTAAAAAATATTTCTGTCTATCTGTTCACCCCTGAGAAGTTGGCAGACATGTTTGTTTATAATTTAGAATCTTTCAGTTGGGAGGTTATTAAAAAGGTTTCTCATTACCGTTTGCATATATTCCCTTAATATTCACCGTGGTGTTAAGTGTTATCAATAGGAAGATTTATCTATTTTAGACCTTCACAGGGGAAATCTGCTTAGTATAGGAAGCCCTTGCGTGACGGACTTTTTATACTTAAAGGCCTGAGGACGTTACTAACGTGGCAAAATCATTTCTGGATAAATGCAAAATATTATGTAGGAAGATTCCCCTTCTTTCGTAGTTACTCAGGTTAGCTATGTGATTTGAAGTGTTGACTTTAACCTCACATGGTAAACCTAGAGTGGCGAGTTCCATTCTCTGTCTGGAATAGGAATTATTATAATTATTATGCATTAACGTCCTCATTTTGCAACTCAGGCTAATTGGGACGGGTTATCTACAGGTTACCACCCTTTTATAGCTTGGGCCGGGATTAAGGATTTTATTTAATGAATTCCGTCACTAAATAAATTCCTATTGCCCAGGCGAGAATCGAACTCGCCACTCTAGGTTTACCATGTGAGATTAAGGTCAACGCTTTAACTCACACGGCTAACCTGAGGAATTTATTTAGTGACCAACTCCTTAGTCCCAGCCTGGTTGGAAAAGAGTGTTAACCTACTCACAGCTCGTCCCAATTAGCCATTCTAGCAAAAACAGGATTATAATAAATAATAATAACATCTAACTACTGTAACAGCACAACCATTATGGGTTGCTGTTAAGACCATCTTTGTTCGATCAAACTTTCTTGTGATCTTATCGCTAAGATTGTTATTAATAGTGCAAAACATAGATCGTTCTGTTAATTCTAGCTGATGCAAGCAATGTTTTTGTTCATGCAATTAGTAACGTCCGACTGTAATCTCTATTCAATCTTGGTCTAGCTAACATGGCGGTAGGTTAATAAATGGACAACACCTCATATATCATTCACTAGCTTTGACGGAATATTCATGAAGTATTTAAATAAAAAGCAAGTCGATTAGATATAGCTTCGATTATTCTAGAATATATTTTTCGAAACTCGAATCGTTATTTGTAATTTGTACACTGTCCATTATTTTAATGTATAGATGCTATCATGTGATAGGTGTTGTAGATATCTATTTTTGTCAGTCTCGAGGTGACCGCCCTCGTGGTAAGGTCCAATATTACATATTATAATAAGTACATTATTATTCCAGAAGAGGAGTCATGAAAGACGCCAAGTATGTAGAGCCATATAAATCTCTAGTAGATATTCCATGTGTTTCTCATCTATTCACCTTCGCCCATTTCTCCTTCAATGTAATTAATACTACTATCGTTTTGAGTGAAATTAACTACATTTTTCGTATTTGTCCAATTGTAGTCAAGCCGAACCCAGATGACCTCTGTGAGTCTGCCTTTACATTCGTCATGTGCAAAATGAAAAAGGTAAGTCGCGCACTACATTCTTACAATTTTGCTTTCATTCTTTAATGTTAGTAACTTTATTAATTTTTCAAACATGCTTTATTGTATTATTTTTTAACTATCGTTGCAGTCTTTCAGACAAATAATTACGATTATCTCACTTAATAGTAAACATAGAGGAAACATATAGAATAATAGTAAAAAAATAAATGTGCAATAAAGTTGCTTATTTAACATTTTCCCATAGAGTGAGTAAGAAGTGAGATGCTTCACAGTTTACTTTAAGCCTACAACACCATCATACAATAATATCAATAATATTAATTAGGATATTATAATTATTCACTTATATTAGCATATTTCCCTGAAGGGAAATCAGCTATTGGGGTATACACATAATGGGATTTTCATACACTTTCTTCAAAAATCCATCGATCCTTTCCTTGAGACGACAAAAGTGAAGTCCGTACAAATATATATATATATATGCCTGTTATTGCTCAAGCTGTTGCAATCGTTACGAAACTCAATATTTAATTGTTTTACGTAAAAAAAAAACGATCAAGTTGGTTAATGGCAGGAATGGGAGGAGTGACAGAAGAAGGTTCAGGGGGGGGGGGATTTCGAAAATTTGAAACATCTTTATAAGTCATCAGTTCCTAGTTTCGAGCCAGCTCGTCTTGTTCACCAACAGCAATATGCACATCATACCCACCATCGTTGTTGGACATATCTTTTCCAAAATCTCTATTTCAGTTTGTAGAATATGAGCATAGTTAGTGAGGTATTAATGAATTTCCTTTCTGTTTCAGATGAACACTCCTGCTTAGACAATTCAAGAATGGTAATAGTTGGTGCTGGATACAAATATAGGCCTATCCTTTAAGAATGTATTAATTTTACATCAGTGAACGTTTTAAACTTTTGTAAACAAATATACTGCTTACAATTTTCAATTATTTAATTCAATTTTCATACGAACCTCATTTTTGAAAACAGAGCCAACCACTTAAAAATTCACATGTCAACTAATTCAGTTCCTAACCTTCTTGATAATGGCAATATTGATATAACATTGATACAGGAACCATCAATTTGACAGAACCAAACGTCTGGTTTCTCTAATAAATTTAGACCTGGATGTACACAGTAGGCCTGTTTTCCTTTACAATACATATTTGTTTTCATATTTTATTGAATTTGTTTGTCTCGAGCAGCTATTGAAATACGAGAATAGTCCATCCATACTGTTCTGTGAGACACTACAAATAATAAAGATGTCATCCACGTAAGGTTATGGCGGGAAGTAATATATTTTCTCTCCAACGCATTCGTACATATTTCAGCAGCAAGTGAATTGATGGGGCTTACCATGATTAGGCTCCATTCCATAATAAAGTAGTTCTGCCTGAGACAAACTGTCAGCAGATTTATAAAATCCCAGTGACCGCTGGGTTAATATTCTTTTTTTCAAACCCTCAAATTACTTGAGCTTTAGGAATACTGGCAAATATGTTGACTGTGTCAAACGATGCCTCTCGCCGAATTTGTTACTTTCCAGTTTCGACACTAGCACATCACTATTGACAATACTATAACTCGATATATAATTAGTGAGCTCTTTGAAGACCCTTAACAACTTCTCAGCCAATTTCTCTGAAGGGGCGGAATTAAAAGATACATTTGGCCTATAGCCTTGCGTGAGTAAGCAGTATAGGATGGGGCGAAGTGGAGTCATATAAACCAAAACAAAAAGATATTCCTTTTTAAGCAAATTATTGGCTCAGGAAATAGCTTCATTGATTTGCATGTAAAAACTATCTGCAGGATCTCGTATTAGAACACAGCCCCTCAATCTCCTCGATGAGAAAGGAATAAACTCTGTTCTTGTACTTCCTCTTAAATATCACCAAGCTCTGTTACTTGCTCTCTTTAGTTATTATGAGGCCGTTATCTTTATGTTTTTTTATCAATAGCTTTTTTTTGCGTTCACTACATTTTTACTGCGTTATCTAAGCAGATTTTCCACTTGCGTCAAGTAATTGCATTTATCTTGAAACGAAAAAGTTCCATGACAACATTATGTCGTATACAGGCGTCAAATAATTAACAGTTTACTGTTAATATGATATGTGTAGGAGCAGGGGTTTACAGAAGGCAGAAAACTAAAAAATGTAAATATCTCGGTTAATAATCAAGATAGTGAAAACACATTCATAACAACATTTAATAAAACTTGCACTTGGTGTAAGTTTACTTCGATACAATTTTTCGATCTGACGCATAATAACGGAGAAATTAGGAATTTTCGAAATTCCTCCCAAACCCCCACTCCTCAAGTCGGATTTCATTCAGTTTGGTGACAATCAAACAAAAATTACAACAACTAGAGCGGAAACTGAAAATATATATATATATATATCTTGTAGTAGCTGGGAGGTATGTTTGGTGGTGGTCTTCTGTAAGTATGTCTTATTACATGTTGTGCTTCTCGTCAAGATATCCTCCCTCTCACTTGCTCTCTTCTTCAACTCTCTCTACTCCAACAACATTTTTCTGTTGAGTGTTTGTTTTGTAGTTATGTTGTGATGGTCAGTAATCATTATCTTTGCCTATTATAACCTTTTACCGGCAAGTGTGACATTCCCATACAGATTTTTTTAAGATATTTTTCCAAGTGTACAGCCTTAATAAAAGGAGCTATTGTGGTTGAGCTTGCTAACATTAAAAAAATACAAAAAAAATTCTTTCAAATTTTGGCCAAAGCTAAAGCAGAAGTGCCGAGTATGAGATTATATTTAATGTTTAATGCAATTATAAACATATGGTTGAGAATCACTTAGTATTATTCCTGTGACTGGAGCTGGGCTTACATTTCATTATGTTTATGAAACTATAGATGCACTGTCATTCAATATGTTTTACTCCTTTTAGCAGATTTCCCTTAAGGGAAAACAGCTATTGAGGTCGTACTCATGACGCGATTTTCGAAAAATTTCTTCAAATGTCCATCGATCCTACCCAGGAGATGAAGAAAATGAGGCCCGTTCAATATATATATATTTGTCTGTTAACGCATTAGCGGTCGCAATTTTTGTTTGATCGTTACTAAACTCGATATTTAAACGTTTTATGCAAAAAGCCAGATCAAGTTTGTTAATGGCTGAAATTGGACCAGCGGGAGGGGGGGGGGTCAGAGGGGGAGATTTTTGAAAATTCGAAATATCTCCATTACCATATGTCGGATCAAAAATTATATATAAAACCAATATTGCAAATTAAATTTACTATAAATATTGTTCTATACATTTTTTTCTCCTTCTCAAATATTAACCGAGATATTTGCATTTGTATTGTGTGTGTGGTAGGCAAGAGTCGGCTATGTTCGGGACTTTCCCCCCGAGAGCTAGTGCGGCCATTTCCGTAACTGTTTGTCCCTCGTGAATAGGTTTAGAGATTCCTTACTACTACTGTTATTATTAGGCAGTTTACGCAGCCCCTCCGTGACGGACTTTTAAATTATTTTATTGCTTGCCTGGTGAGTGCGGTTTAAGTGTTGTGTTGGTTTAGTTTTTTGGTACTTATTGTTTATCGGGAGGCCAACGATTTAAATACTATTATTAAATCATAATTCAAATAAAATCACTGTAGTATTTAAAACAACTCTTCTCGAATTTATAAATGACAAGATAGATAACGGGAGATCGCTCATTATTTACAGATAAATCTACAGGTTACCATCCTTTTCCAGCTATGCCTTCATCAGGAGGCACATATCAGTGCACAGACCAGATTCGTATGACTTGATTTCTATTTATTTTAACTAATTGAAAGTTTTCACTACTTATTAGTTCTAGTGTCACAATAAGATAAATAATTTTTTTTTTTTTTTATAGAAATAAGTTGCCCGGATATACCCTGTCCTATGACCCAACCATCCCTATCAACTATAATAGAATATTATATAACATTCACAATAATGTATAATATCCCTTTATAATATTAGATAGTACATCATTAGCGGAACAAAGCCAGAAACAATACAAAAAATATTATAGGAATAATATCTGACCAAAATAAGAAATCGAATAAATCAATATAGACAATAAATGAATAAACACTGGAAAAAAAAAAAAAAAAAAAAAAACCATACAAGTAATCAAAGCGGCCATATCTGGAACCAATCTGTATGCAAATGAAGGGCGATCACGAACTGACTCATGACAACGGGTCAACAGTCACTCAATACAAAGGGTCTACCAAAAAGAATGACCAGATATCATTAAGCTATATCTCATGAAAAGACAGGAATACAATATTGCAATAAAGACACATGTATTTAACCGGTGTTGAAGTTTTATGGTGTTATCATCATCATCATCATGTTCCATTTGCAGCATTGCATCACAACATGTTCTGCTGCGATCCTGGTGTAAAGCAACATAAAGCTTTGGAATCAGTACATTCTTCATGAATGACCCTCTATTGGCAGCACTAAGCCATCAAAACTCTAAATGGGCCAACATACACACTACATATTGACTGCAATTATCGGTCTAAACCCTTAATGGGTGAACAGACACATTACATATTGACTGCAATTATCGGTCTAAACCCTTAATGGGTGAACAGACACATTACATATTGACTGCAATTATCGGTCTAAACCCTACATGGGTGAACAGACACATTACATATTGACTGCAATTATCGGTCTAAACCCTGCATGGGTGAACAGACACATTACATATTGACTGCAATTATCGGTCTAAACCCTTAATGGGTGAACAGACACATTACATATTGACTGCAATTATCGGTCTAAACCCTACATGGGTAAACAGACACATTATATATTGACTGCAATTATCGGTCTAAACCCTGCATGGGTGAACAGAAACATTTCATATTGACTGCAATTATCGGTCTAAACCCTTAATGGGTGAACAGACACATTACATATTGACTGCAATTATCGGTCTAAACCCTTAATGGGTGAACAGACACATTACATATTGACTGCAATTATCGGTCTAAACCCTTAATGGGTGAACAGACACATTACATATTGACTGCAATTATCGGTCTAAACCCTTAATGGGTGAACAGACACATTACATATTGACTGCAATTATCGGTCTAAACCCTTAATGGGTGAACAGACACATTACATATTGACTGCAATTATCGGTCTAAACCCTTAATGGGTGAACAGACACATTACATATTGACTGCAATTATCGGTCTAAACCCTTAATGGGTGAACAGACACATTACATATTGACTGCAATTATCGGTCTAAACCCTTAATGGGTGAACAGACACATTACATATTGACTGCAATTATCGGTCTAAACCCTTAATGGGTGAACAGACACATTACATATTGACTGCAATTATCGGTCTAAACCCTTAATGGGTGAACAGACACATTACATATTGACTGCAATTATCGGTCTAAACCCTTAATGGGTGAACAGACACATTACATATTGACTGCAATTATCGGTCTAAACCCTTAATGGGTGAACAGACACATTACATATTGACTGCAATTATCGGTCTAAACCCTTAATGGGTGAACAGACACATTACATATTGACTGCAATTATCGGTCTAAACCCTGCATGGGTGAACAGACACATTTCATATTGACTGCAATTATCGGTCTAAACCCTTAATGGGTCTACAGAAACATTTCATATTGACTGCAATTATCGGTCTAAACCCTTAATGGGTCTACAGAAACATTACATATTGACTGCAATTATCGGTCTAAACCCTTAATGGGTCTACAGAAACATTACATATTGACTGCAATTATCGGTCTAAACCCTTAATGGGTCTACAGTCACATTACATATTGACTGCAATTATCGGTCTAAACCCTTAATGGGTGAACAGACACATTACATATTGACTGCAATTATCGGTCTAAACCCTTAATGGGTGAACAGACACATTACATATTGACTGCAATTATCGGTCTAAACCCTTAATGGGTGAACAGACACATTACATATTGACTGCAATTATCGGTCTAAACCCTTAATGGGTGAACAGACACATTACATATTGACTGCAATTATCGGTCTAAACCCTTAATGGGTGAACAGACACATTTCATATTGACTGCAATTATCGGTCTAAACCCTTAATGGGTGAACAGACACATTTCATATTGACTGCAATTATCGGTCTAAACCCTTAATGGGTGAACAGACACATTACATATTGACTGCAATTATCGGTCTAAACCCTACATGGGTGAACAGACACATTATATATTGACTGCAATTATCGGTCTAAACCCTGCATGGGTGAACAGAAACATTTCATATTGACTGCAATTATCGGTCTAAACCCTTAATGGGTGAACAGACACATTACATATTGACTGCAATTATCGGTCTAAACCCTTAATGGGTGAACAGACACATTACATATTGACTGCAATTATCGGTCTAAACCCTTAATGGGTGAACAGACACATTTCATATTGACTGCAATTATCGGTCTAAACCCTTAATGGGTGAACAGACACATTACATATTGACTGCAATTATCGGTCTAAACCCTTAATGGGTCTACAGTCACATTACATATTGACTGCAATTATCGGTCTAAACCCTTAATGGGCCTACAGTCACATTACATATTGACTGCAATTATCGGTCTAAACCCTTAATGGGTCACCATTCACTCAGTTTATTTTCCGTGTGATATGTTTTGCCACTTTGGCATATAAGCATTCCTATTAAAATTGTGTCCCACAAAGGTTGTTTTTTGGCAGGATACATTGCTATTTTGGCTTTCTGTTACCTTCTTTTGTCAGATTCCCCTTAGCTATTGAGGTTGTACACACACATAAATATATATATATATATATTGGTTTTAATCTCTTTTGAAAATTAAGTGGTCTATAAATTATGTTTTGTTATTCTAGACATGCAAAAACCTTGGTAGTATTTATTAACGTGCACGTTTTGCTACGTAATTGTGACGGACTATCTACAGGTTAACACTATATTTTAATATCTTTAGTTTTAGGCCATCAGTAATTCCCCCTCCCCCCCTACTCATGTCATATTAACAATAAGCCGAACCACTTTATTCCAAGCCTAAATATCATATGTTGTTCTCAGTGAGCTTTTACTTTTGATGGGAGATAAATGAAAATACGTGGCTCTCAAGGGAAATGCGCTTAGATACCGCAGCCACTGCGTGACAGACATTTATTTTCAAAAACATTTCCCCCGCTCTAAAATAAAATCAATAGTTAAAAGGAGTACGATTATTAACTATTAACCAAGATAATGTTTTGTTCTAGAAATCAATAAAATAGAGCAATTTGCTTTAATTTGCTTTGATAAGATGTTCATTGTGTTATTGATTGGTGATGCAAAGACATATGGAAGGTACCCCCTAATCACTGCTCCATCAAGAATGGATGGTAGTTCGCCCAATATAGGCAAATAACAGGGCAACGAGCAGCGCCAAAACATGGAACCAGATTACACTCCATAATTTGGGAAAGCTCAATGGAAAAATTAAACAGGAATTACTCTCTTTGGGATCCAAAGGCCTTTCCAACTCTTGCTCTCTCCCAATTCGGCCAACTTTTAAAATCTAAATGATTTTGACAGAAAATGATTTCAATGAAGACTGTTTGCTCTACTATGTTTTGTATTTGATGAAAGTCACTCTGCTCTGGCCAATTTGTAAAGGTTCTGTTTTGAAGAATGTTCTTGTCAGAGTGTATTTCTGCGCATTATGCTTTTCCCTCGGACTATCTTCGCTGGCACTCTTCGCCAAGATAATCAACACGACAGATTTGGTCGACAGGAGCGAAGCTATCGATATCTTCACGCTGGCTGCTTGCGCCCTTTTCAAGCTGATATTCTTCGCTAGCAAACACGGCGAGATCCGGAAGCTGGTTTGGCGGATGGAGAACGACTTCCCCCAGAGACCGTACATAGATGATGATGATGTGTTGGATATGAGAGGTTGGATGCGATGGTGCTGCCCCCTGACTGCTATCCACGCCAGCATGGGCCTCGTCGTCAGCACCTTCTGGTGTTCCTGCCCAATCCTCAACTATCTATTCCAGATGACTACCTTGCAACAGATCCCACTCCCTCTCAATGTCTGGTATCCCTTCGACTACAGTCACGGCCCGATATATTACATCCTCTACGCCATTCACTACTTCGCCTTTGCTGTCGGTGCCCACATACACTTGGTCTGCGATGGATTCGTATTCAGCATCATCTATTTCATAATCGGTCAAATCCAAATACTGAAAGAGTCGTTGAAGGGGATTGATAAGATAATAAGAGAAGGTGAGTTGATCCTGCAGAAGGATTGTTGTGAGTAGACTGATTTGAATAACTGGGCAGTTCATTGACAGACATCTATTGGCAACATTATACAACTAGAGAGGCGGCAACTTCTGTGATTGCTTAATCATTCACAGATTCAACACTGAATACAGAGTTCACTGCAAAATCAATCATGCTCACTAAATACTAGTTACACACTAAATGCATGCTCACTAAGTAGTCCATCACTAGGCAGGGGCTGCGTTAAATACTCGTCTAAGCAGCATTTTCGGTCCTTTGCGTGCGCCACGTTTATTGCATTATCGTCAAAACTTTAAAGAGGCGATTCAATAGAGAAGTCAATGTAGTTATGGTATTTAGTACCTTCAAATAAAGCTGATCTAAACATAATAGAATATTGAAAATATTGAATCTGATGAGTAGGAGTGGGGCTTTACTGAAGACCGAAAACTAAAAAGAGGTGATGCAAATATTCAGTGCGGGACGTAATAATCAAGTGTATATTAGTTTCTTCAGTCTGGGCGTGAGCGTCTGTGATCTGAGTAAGTGACCAAGGGAGTGGGCTTTTGTGAAGCCTGCTTTAGCTTCCTTGGGAAAAAATGTACATAACGAATTATTAGGTATATACATTACATGAGTTGCAGATAGTTTATGTGTTCTATACAATTTTATTGTCTTGTATCCGACGCATACCTGGGCGTTTCGCGATACTGTTACGCTTTCCGAAGATGAAGAGTAACGCGTCATTCATCGTCGGGTTTACTGTGATGTTTATGTCATTCAGACCTTTTGTCACGTCGTTACAAACTCTCACGGCTTGCTTGAGTGCGTGTTTGTGTGATATGGATTTGGTGTATACTGCGATGTAGTCGGCATAGATGCTATTTTTGCATTTCTGTTCTGTTTACCGACCATATATCCTGTGTATATGTCGAACAGTATAGGTGCTAGCACTGACCCTTGAGGCACGCCGCATGGAACAGGCTGTGGGCACGAGAGGTTTGTTCCTACCCTAACAGTCACAGTATGTCCGTCTAAGGAGTGTTTGAAGTTATAGAGTTGTTCTGGGCATCTGTTTCTTCTAAGTATAAACGAGCAGTGTTTTATGTGATACAGTATCGAAAGTTTGAGTGTAACGATAGACATTGGACAAAAATTCTAAAATCGCGACATGACGACCTCAATAGCTGGCTTCGCTTAAGGGAAATCTGCTAAAACGTGCGGGGAACCACAGTATGTGTCTTGTGTCAGCTATTATGGCTAGAGTCGGTTACATATCTATCATATTGATATCTAATAGTTAGTCTATAATTCTCCAATCAATACATAATATGGAGTGAGTATTGATTGAACCATGACTAAATTTATATTTATTTTATATGATGATTGACTAAAGGATTAGATTATATTCCTCTTCCCATTTCAAGTTACAATGTAAAAATTTTCATTTTCAGACAGTGAATCAACCGAATTGGCTAAAGTAGATGCTTTGAAGAAATGCATACAGCACCATTCAAACACATTAACGTAAGTCACATATGTTATTTTACCTCGTGTTCTCTGTACACAGAGTGCTAATAGGGACATTATGGGCAAGAAAATAATGGCTTTATTGGTGAGTCAGATAACTTCTAACTTGCAGATTTTTTGAATTTTTAGGTAAAAGGGTTAAACTTCGCCTGTCACACACACACACACACTGGATGATCTGGAGTAGTTTGACAAGTATGTGAATGAAATATGCCTGGGTATTTGAATGTTTACGCAGATTTTGCTTAAAGAAAAGTAACCTTTAATAAAATTATTAGCCTTTATTGAAAAACCTGTTTTTTTTTTGGGGGCGGACAGGATTCCACATGTGAGTAGAGCAGGAGCTGCTGACCACATTTCCTAGGCACCGGATGATACGATGACGATCTCAAATCAGCATCAGATCTATATTTCTCCCACAGAAAAAAGCCTATGAAAATAGAAATTTAAATGCTATTTTGATTTTGAGATATCAGTGACTGATGTACTTTAGGTATTAATCGGTTAAGTATAAGTTGGAGGTTTACAAAGGTCCATGACGCAGGGCAGATTTCCCAACTGCTGCTATAACACGTTATTTCATATTATAACATATTCCCTATTTCTATGAACAAAACAGATGAGTAGAAGAGGTTGTGGGGAGATTACTGAAGTGAGGCAAATAAAAAGAACGAATGGCTATCAAAATACTATGGACTTACGGAAAAAATAGAATAAACACCGAGTCCGTCATCAATAGTGTAACCTTCTGCTG
Source organism: Riptortus pedestris (assembly GCA_019009955.1). Taxonomy (NCBI): domain Eukaryota; kingdom Metazoa; phylum Arthropoda; class Insecta; order Hemiptera; family Alydidae; genus Riptortus; species Riptortus pedestris. The sequence goes on along the minus strand of CM032229.1, from coordinate 194,796,655 downwards.
GTAACAATATTTTGACACCTTAGAACGGTAGCAGGAGGTGACGAGTAAAAACTAAGCGATTCCACTGAAGGTTTAAAAAGAGGAAATTCATGAGAGCGCAATGATTTCTGTATGTATATATGATATATATATTATATTATTATTCATACAATCGACAACTGAAAAATGAAAATTAGATTGTAAAATCACTAATTGAAGCAGTTGCTACAAATTACTTGCGAAGCTCGCTGCACGTAAGTTGTCCGCATTTCCTGGGGAAGTTTTCACTTTTTTTGTCATTTACTCGTGTGCATATATATAATATTTATATATATATAATTACAGTTTTGTAAATCGAACAATTCTTTGAACTATAGTTGGGTCAATAAGTAAGTTTGGGGATCAAGTTCAGATGTGATGTTTTAATAGATTTTTACTCCAGGGATTTTTTCAATATGATGGGTTTGTGTTCTGGTTGGTTTAGATGGTTTCAATGACCATACATGACCAATTTTCGCTATCTACAGTGTCCGAAGTATCGATGACGTTTCTTCCAACAATTCTGAAGGGAAATTATCCTTCGAATATTCCGTCATGGTACAACCTCAATTGCTGATTTCCCTTAACATCGCAGGAATCCACTCTATGCAAATAAATGTTAATAAAAATTCGGCATCCCAGAAAGGTAACAGGGGTTACTAGTCACCCCAAGCTCGTGATAAATCAAGTAAACAGGCTCTGACACAGGAGCCAACACTCTCAATTGAACAGCACTAACGCGAAGTGAGATTAGGAAGTGACTGAGGTTTGCCCTACCACGTCAACCAACTAAACATAAAAAAATAAATCTACGTGGGATGACGCATCACCCCTGTTACCATCAATAGTTTAACATTGATCCTGAAGCATTTTACCACCTGACTCAAAATAACTACCAATTCTGAATGACCCGAACTCTAAACCATCACTGTTCCTGGTCGATCTCATCCAATAACAAATATGATTTTTATTCTCGACTAAAACGGTTAAACGTCGATCAAAACAACGAATGTGCATGTATCTCGCATAATAAAGGCCTCTTGAAATCAATATTTGGTATTAATACTGTAATGAATCTTACATTGCATTACATAAACTCATTAAAATGACCATAAGTTATATATTATATTTTGAATAATGCCAGCAGAAAGCTCATTAAGATTATTATTTATGAATACTTAAATGTATAGTTTTTACCTTCAAATAAGAGTTATATCCAATTTGGGAGTTTGTCACCCATGTGCTCGATATTTTTAGTACGATAAAAAACGCCCATGGAATTTTTATTATATAACATTCACAGCTCTTAACGTCGATACACTAATTAATATTCCGTATAAATTTCAATAACAATTTCCCGTTAATTATACTTTTTGAGCTTATTTTTTTCGGCGTGGGCAAAGAATTTTAAAATTGAAATGTCGCAAAGGATTAATATCTCATAGCTGGATACTCTTGGACTGGTGATCCAGTCCTTGGTCCGGTGACACGTTGCTAAATCCTTCAGCCAGACTCAGCCAGACTACTTCTTCGCTCACTACCTCTCACGGCAGAGTCTGGATAGAGAGAACTTATATAAAAACAGCTATGGAGTGCTCTTATTGTAATTTAGTACAAGTATGGAGATAAGTGTCCCCCTTTATATTATTAAAACGTGCCTTTTTATTTAGATTTCTTATGGTGAAATATAATTATAAAATACATGTATATATATATATTATTTATTGGTGATATATCTTATATATAAATACTGTATATATATATATATATATATATATATATATATATATATATATATATATATATATATATATTTAAATTTTGAGTAGAGTCGATTGTTGGTGAACCCTTCCTAAATTCTTGTTAGTGATTTGGTTGTGGAATTATCATCTCTTACAGCTTCCACTGCCTATCGCCGCAGCCAGATCGCAACGATACATAAAATAATGTGGTTCATGATATAACAGCTGATTGACATAATGACATGAGTAGGAGTGGGGGGTTTATTGAAGTCTGAGCACTAATAAATACAGTTATCCCCCTTAATATTCAAGATAGACAAAACATTTTTGTAAAAACAACAAAAATATACTTCCAATGATACCCATTATACATTTAGTAATAATTTTCGAAATTTTTTCCTATAATCCCCCCCCTCTCTCTCTCTCTCTGCTCTGACTCAGCCATTACGAACTTGATATTAAGTTTTACATAAAACGTTTTAATATCCAATTTGTTAACGATCAAAAATAAATTGCGGGCGTAAACGTCAACGGGAAATATGAGTACATATAGTAATTCTATAAGATGGAATTATATATATATATATATATATATATATATATATATATATATATACATATAACTCGTTAAATGATTAACATGTTTCTCATTGAATATTAAGAGCTGGTTGTTGCGTTTTCAGTTTGCTTCGCGATCTGGACCTGATGTTGAGGACATTGCTTGGTACTGATGTCATGCATGCAATAATCTCCCTCAGCTTCTCCATGTTCACAACATCAGTGAGTATGCATCAACAAGAAATGAAATATGCTATTCCAATAAAGAAACATGTTTATTAAAATAATTAAAAACCAAGAAGCAAGGGCCTGGCCAGTTCTTTTATATACCATAAATAAATTAAACATTGAACACATTTAAATGAAATAAAGATGAAATTACCAATCGCTCGTTTTTAACCTTTTTCTTTATTTCAGGAAGCAAAGGGAGTTCTTGAACAAATGAAAATGGTAACTTTTCTCAGCTATTGTATTTTTCATCAGTTTTTACAAAGTACTTTTGGCCAACTTCTGATAAATCAGGTAAACATTTTATCATAATATGTCATTATTTATTAATCAAATGCCATTCTTGTTATATTCGAGAGGCTAAGACAAGCTAAGGGATCGCCACGCAGGGGCTGAGCAAACTAAGCAGATTTCCCACGAGATGCTATGAATCGCTAGTCATCTTATCTTACAGTCTATTCCCTATTTCTGTTTTTGTAAGAAGCCTAAGTAAGCAGAACTTCGAATGTACTCAGATACTTAAGTAATAATCAGATGGTCACGAGACTTCCCAGCTGATCGATTATTCTGTTTGGATATTAAAATTTTATATTATAATAGTTGTTAGGTAAATAACACTGAAGAAAAATTGAAGTTGGACTGCAGTCCACCTATTTGCATATAGATGGCAATGAATGAACCTGTTATGACTGGTTTGCTCAAAATAGACTATATACATTTATTTAGAAAATGCATTAATACATTCTTAATAAAAAAAAAGGAACATTGTATAAAATAAGAAAAAGGAATTTCCTTTAAAAGGGTTGGCGATGCAGATAAAGTAGAAAACATAAACCTCGTATTTTTGGAGTTTCTACATTAAACTCCGCAAATACTGAAGATGGCTGCTGCACTGTAAGCAGATCCTTTGTTCACTCTCTGTGAGATATATTGAGCTGTCGCTGTTGATTGAATTAGGTTTAGCATTCAAGGTTGCTCTGAATCGTGGAAGCTAGAAAAGAGAAGGCTCAGCTGTAGCTGTCAGGGCTACTCCAATGCCAAAGCTTGCTGAAGAAAAGCGAGAGTCTAGGCTGGAGCAGGAAGACAACTAACTGGTGAAGAGGATTTTCATTTTTTATCCAGCTGGAGCGCTAGTCTACAGCTTCGTTTAGCTTATTTACATAGTTTTAGGAGATTTTCCTCAAGGAAAATCAGGTATTGAGGTCGTAATCATAACGCGATTTTCAAAAATATCTTTAAATGTCCATCGATCTCGTTAATGGCCGAAATCGGACCAGTGAGATTGGTTTAAGGAGCATTTTCGAAAATTTGAAATATCTCCGTTACTATACGTCGTGTCGAAAACTTGTATGGAACCAGTATTATTGCAAATTAAATTTAGGTTCTATAAATATTGTTATATACATTTATTTTATATTTATCTTAAATATAATCCAAGATATTTGCATTTTTATGAAGTGTGTGCAGATAACGGACGAGATGAGAGCAGCTGATGTCGGTTCTATTCCTGAGTTTCCACGGAAAGCTAGTTCGGCTCTCGTGAAATTCGTTTAGAGACTCGTCACTACTACTTTTGCTAGTATAGCAGATTTCTCTTTTGTAAAACTTCACGTGGGAAGTCTGCTTAGTTTACACAACCCCTGCGTGACGGACTTTTTAAGAAACAAGGTTGTCATACTTAAAAGATATTTACAAAATAAACAACTTACTTAAAACATATAAAACGAAAATAAGGAAATTATAATTATAACTGCTAAGCAACCAAAAATAGTATAATGATAAATAATATTTATTTTTTTATTATAATTATTACGTAATAAAAAAAATAAAAAAAAATAAATTTATAGACTCAAGTTTTTTTATTAACATTCAAAGAGACAATGAGGAATATTTGATATTTCATATTCTTCAATATTTTTCTATTGACCTTGTTCATCTATTGTTGTTCCTTTTCTTACATAATTTTGCTTTAATTTAGTTACATAACCATTTTTTTTTTTATGACACCTTGTTCATTTTAATGAGCAAGTTACATTTGATATTAAACTCATGAAGAAATGGACTTGCAGAATATTTCAATGCAGTCAGTCATTTTAATATATTTCGACAGCAAGAAAGCCTTCTGACTGCAGTATATGAAGTGAACTGGAGTTCAAGTTGTGTTGCCTTCAGAAAATTGATTTCTACAACGATGGGAGGAGGCTGCCGAATAACTATCAAACTGAGTGCTTGGACTGTTTACTACCTACAATCAGAAACATTCGTCGAGGTAATGCATTTTATAATTAACTAGCTAAGTTACCCGGCTTCGCCCGGGAAGTCATTTGAGGCTCAACGTTTATTCATAGATGGTTCGGAATGCTAAATTCTTGCTATGATTATGAATAATATGGTTAATTCGATAAACTATGGTTATGTTACATATAAAAAAAATACATGCACTGGAAACAGGTAATATAAAAATATTGTGCATTTTGTAGAATTAAGTACATTACAAATACGATTTCATTAACGTGTCCCCGGACTCGGGTGTAAATCCTAAGCATTGAGATGGGAAAATGTAAAAATATTGTACAAAGTAAAGCCCGAAAAAAATACTATCATACTCATTTGGTATTTGGTGGAGTATTTTTTCGGGCTTTACTTTAGATTTTTAAAGATATATATAAACGGGAAAATGCAAAAATATTGTACAAACTCAACAACACTTCAGACATCGACTTCACTTCATTAAAATACCTAGAACATGTTGTAGCGGTATATTATTTAAACGAAGTGAAACTATACACCGTTCTGAAAGCATGTTGCCTCCTAGTGAAGTAAACAATTAGCCACTTTGTCATAAGATACATCATTTTAATGTCTTTAATGTTATTTGAATTGCCTAGTTCTTGAGGTCGATGGTCTCCTTCTTCATGGTCCTGAGGACACTCCAAGAGAAAGGGATAATTCAGAGTGGCTAGGAGCTACGCCAAGGTAAATATACACATTATATATATATTGCCAGTGGGAAACTACTACCTGAGCAACTGAGGTTCAATCAAAATAATATACACTCTTCAGTAAGAAAAAAAACGGACGCCTATTACGAGTTATAATTTTATTAAATTCATTTTTTTTAATTCATAGTATGAATTAGTTTATTAATAGGTTATATAAATAAAATTAACTTAAAACGAATAATTTCTGTAAATTAAATACAATTAAAAGTATAAAAAAAACAACAAGAAATTAATACTTTTTTAAAACTAATAATTCTTAATTTTTACAGGGAACTCAGCAATTGAGGTTGTACTCATGGCTCGATTTTCGGAAAATGTCTTGAAATATGCATCGGTCCTATCTAGTTGATGGAAAAAATGAGGTCCGTTAATATATATATATATATATATATATATATATATATATATATATATATATATAAACTTGAATGTTACCACTCTGGCGGTAGCAATTTTAGTGTTATCATAACGAAACTCGATATATAGGCATTTTATGTAAAAAAGAAAAATCAAGATTGTTAAGGACTGAAATCGAAAGGGGGAAGGGGGGGGGGAGGTTAGAGGGGAGAAATTTTGAAAATTCGAAATATCTCCCTTATTGTGCGTTGGACCGAATAATTGTATATAATCAATCTAATTTGTAAATGTTGTTTTGTTTTCTATATTGAATATTAACATAGATATCTCCATATTTTAGTTTTCGGCCATCAATAAACCCCCACTCCTACTCACAACATAATAATAATAATCCGTCTTTTAATGGACCACATTATTTAAACCTGACTACTAAATATTGTTCTCATTGGTCCTTTACTTTTTTAGACGAATGCAAATAAGGGGGAAATCTGCTTAGATAACGCAGCCCCTGCGTGACGGACTTTTTACAGCTATAGCAGTCACAACTTTTGTTAGATCAGCACCGAAATCGATATGTACAACTGAAAATTATGTTAATTGCTGAAATCACACCAAATGGGTCAACATATTTAAATACATGTATACAATTACCCGATTTCAGGCTTTAACTAATATGATCGTTAGGTGGTATGAAACGATTAAATATTGGATATGGTAATACCATATTCGAATAATATCGTTTATTATTTATTATTGTTATATTATACGATAATTATTTATTATAGTTAAACCATTTATTTCGAATCTGGGACTACCATTCGAAATAGATGGTTTCGATTCAAGACCTCAAAATTTTAATTGGTCACGTCATCACATAATGTATTTGCATGTTTCCCACACAGTTAACCTACACTGGAAACAATATTTGGTATTTAGCATTGGAATGAAATGGCTCATAATGCAGAAGCATATTTCCTGAATTATATGAGTCGGAGTGGTGGTTTGCTAAAATTACAAAATGCAGGTAACTCCGTTAATATTCAAGGAAGGCAATAAACCTGCAGAACAATATTTATAATACCTTTTATGTGCAATAAGATAGGTTGAAACATGAATTCAGACCACGACGGCGGTAACAGATAATTATATATCTATATATATATATATATATATATATATATATATATGGTTGTGTGTGTGTGTGTGTTACGGTGAAAGACCGAACTCTGAAATCAATGTTAACATTCAGAGAGTCGCTTGGTGTATATCCCAAATATTTGCTATATACCCTTCTTCCTGATTTTCACCGGTGAATGTAGACATCTGCATATCTGTCATGGTCGACAGTCACCGGTGAGGGCCCGAATGTACACGAATCTAATGAAATATTCCATCTTTCATTGACGTATTTGGTGATGGTCGACATTCACCGGTGAGGGTCCGAATGTACAAGAATGTAATGAAATATTCCATCTTTCATTGACGTATTTGGTGATGGTCGACATTCACCGGTGAGGGCCCGAATGTACAAGAATGTAATGAAATATTCCATCTTTCATTGACATATTTGGTGATGGTCGACATTCACCGGTGAGGGCCCGAATGTACACGAATCTAATGAAATATTCCATCTTTCATTGACATATTTGGTGTTTGTCAACATTCACCGGTGAATGTCGACAATCTCTGATTTTGGTCTTTCACGGTAATATATATATATATACATACACACACACTCACACACACACACACACACACACACACACACACACACACACATACACATACACACACACACACACACACACACACACACACACACACACACACACAAACACATAATATCTTAAGGGGAAATCTGCTAGTAGGTAAGTATACATATGGGCACTAGGCAACTAGTTAGTGATCACCCTGTAGACAGCTACATTAAATTATGATAATTAGGTACTCTACAAGCTCTATAGTTAATAGTTTGACTTAGGAAAAATATAGTGAGAAGTAGAGTCAGAATTAAGACTCCCTAATCATAATATATCATGCTGGTTACGGCCCAATCATAATGACATAATTTATTTTTCAGGTTTTGCAGACATGGATCCACCGAAGAATACTACACAAATTGTACAATTCATGCAATTAATATATGTAGATTCAAACGTTTTAGTTTAAATGTAAACCATTAGATATTAAATTGTAACCTTTGTTTATTCATTCACGATTAGAAGTTTATTTGCATATTTATTTGTTTCCCTTAGTGGAGATCAGCTATTATGGTTGTACTGTGAAAACCGGGAAAAAATATATTGTGCGCCGTCTAGAGTAGAACCTCGCTGGCATCTGCTAAAATAAAGTGCAGTTTGATCCAAATTATTGTAAGAGTGATACTGCTGAACATGGAACATATGATAACATGGTGGGCGTATAGAATGCTCGAACTGATAAGCTGCTTAGCCAGATGTTGCAGTATCAGTTGCACACACAACTAGCTCATGTCAACAGGTCTCTCGTCACAGCAGAATGTAAAAAGTTGTATTGCTTCTAGAAGTTTGTTCCATATTTAGTTCAAGTACTGTCGAATTACTGCCAACATTCAGGTGAGTAGCTCGACATATTTTATTAACTACAAATACTACTAGCAGCCTTAAGGTTGTCAAGAATTTTACAATGATTTCTTCAAAGTTTCATCTATTCTGCCAAGGAGATCACGAAAATTTGGCTAAACCAAAATTATATATACATAAAACACGAGTATTATATGTAGTATATTTAGTTTTCGGATGTCAACAAAAACCTAATATGTCCTGAAACGTCTCATTTCAAGCTGATATGACATGAAGCGTATTATGCCAAGCTGATATGTCATGAAGCGTCTTATTCCAAGCTGATATGTCATGAAGCGTCTCATACCAAGCTGATATGACATGAAGCGTCTTATTTCAAGCTAATATGACATGAAGCGTCTAATATCAAGCTGATATGACATGAAGTGTCTCATACCAAGCTAATATGTCATGAAGCGTCTCATGCCAAGCTTATATGACATGAAGCGTCTCATACCAAGCTGATATGACATGAAGCGTCTCATACCAAGCTGATATGACATGAAGCGTCTCATACCAAGCTGATATGACATGAAGCGTCTCATACCAAGCTAATATGACATGAAGCGTCTCATACCAAGCTGATATGACATGAAGCGTCTCATACCAAGCTGATATGACATGAAGCGTCTTATTCCAAGCTGATATGACATGAAGCGTCTCATACCAAGCTAATATGACATGAAGCGTCTCATACCAAGCTAATATGACATGAAACGTCTAATATCAAGCTGATATGACATTAAGCGTGTTATGCCAAGCTGATAGGACATGAAGCGTCTCATACCAAGCTGATATGTCATGAAGCGTCTCATACCAAGCTAATATATCATGAAGCGTCTCATTCCAAGCTGATAGGACATAAAGCGTCTCATACCAAGCTGATATGACATGAAGCGTCTTATTCCAAGCTGATATGTCATGAAGCGTCTTATTCCAAGCTGATATGTCATGAAGCGTCTCATACCAAGCTGATATGACATGAAGCGTCTTATGCCAAGCTGATATGACATGAAGCGTCTTATTCCAAGCTGATATGACATGAAGCGTCTTATTCCAAGCTGATATGTCATGAAGCGTCTTATTCCAAGCTAATATGACATGAAGCGTCTCATACCAAGCTAATATGACATGAAGCGTCTCATACCAAGCTGATATGACATGAAGCGTCTCATACCAAGCTAATATGTCATGAAGCGTCTCATGCCAAGCTTATATGACATGAAGCGTCTTATGCCAAGCTAATATGACATGAAGCGTCTCATACCAAGCTGATATGACATGAAGCGTGTTATGCCAAGCTGATATGACATGAAGCGTCTTATTCCAAGCTGATATGTCATGAAGCGTCTCATACTAAGCTGATATGACATGAAGCGTCTTATGCCAAGCTGATATGACATGAAGCGTCTCATACCAAGCTGATATGACATGAAGTGTCTTATTCCAAGCTGATATGACATGAAGTGTCTTATTCCAAGCTGATATGACATGAAGTGTCTTATTCCAAGCTGATATGACATGAAGTGTCTTATTCCAAGCTGATATGACATGAAGTGTCTTATTCCAAGCTGATATGACATGAAGTGTCTTATTCCATGCTGAACATGATGTGTCTTATCAAGCTGATATGACATGCCAAGCGATATACATGAAAGTTCCATGCTGAATTAACCAAATATAGTATTCATTGGTGTATTTATTATGTATCTCAGCATGCAAATACATAGTTTCATGTGATGGTGCCATCATCATCAACATTTTATCAGCCACCCATTTCAAATACTAGGCATTATCGGAAAATAGAGAATATAAGGTGAGATGAGATGTGTAGTGCCCCATTCCAACGAACAGAAGTCTGTTTGGTATAGGACGGCTCTGCGTGACGGAAGGATTAGGTGCTATCCTATCGGTTAGGTAGTATACTATCGGTTAGGTGGTATCCTATCGGTTAGGTGGTATCCTATCGATTAGGTGGTAATCCTCGCGATTAAGTGGTATCCTATCGGTTTAGGTGGTATCCTATCGGTTAGGTGGTATCCTATCGATTAGGTGGTATCCTATCGATTAAGTGGTATCCTTCGGTTAGGTGAGGTATCCTATCGATTAGGTGGTATCCTATCGATTAGGTGGTATCCTATCGATTAAGTGGTGTCCTATCGTTTAAGCAATATACTATCGGTAGGAGGTATACTATCGGTTAGGTGGTATCCTATCGGTTAGGTGGTATCCTATCGATTAGGTGGTATACTATCGGTTAGGTGGTATATACTATCGGTTAGGAGGTATACTATTGGTTAGGTGGTATCGTATCGGTTAGGTGGTATCCTATCGATTAGGTGGTGTCCTATCGTTTAAGTAATATACTATCGGTTAGGAGGTATTACTATCGGTTAGGTGGTATCCTATCGGTTAGGTGGTATACTATCGGTTAGGTTGCTATCCTATCGGTTAGGTGGTATACTATCGGTTAGGTGGTATCCTATCGGTTAGGTGGTATACTATCGGTTAGGTGCTATACTATCGGTTAGGTGGTATCCTATCGGTTAGGTGGTATACTATCGGTTAGGGGATATACTATCGGTTAGGTGGTATCCACTCGATTAGGTGCTATCCTATCGATTAGGTGGTATTCCTATCGATTAGGTGCTATCCTATCGATTAAGTGGTATACTATCGGTTAGGAGGTATACTATCGGTTAGGTGGTATCCTATCGGTTAGGTGGTATCCTATCGATTAGGTGGTGTCCTATCGTTTAAGCAATATACTATCGGTTAGGAGCTATCGGTTAGGTGGTATCCTATCGATTAGGTGGTATACTATGGTTAGGTGGTATACTATCGGTTAGGTGGTATCCTATCGATTAGGTGGTTTCCTACAACTATCGGTTAGGTGGTATCTATCGGTTAGGTGGTATCCTATCGGTTAGGTGGTATCCTATCGGTTAGGTGGTATCCTATCGGTTAGGTGGTATCCTATCGATTAGGTAATATACTATCGGTTAGGAGGTATACTATCGGTTAGGTGGTATCCTATCGGTTAGGTGGTATCTATCGGTTAGGTGGTATCCTATCGGGTTAGGTGGTATACTATCGGTTAGGTGGTATCCTATCGGTTAGGTGGTATACTATCGGTTAGGAGGTATAACTATCGGTTAGGTGGTATCGTATCGGTTAGGTGGTATCCTATCGATTAGTGGTGTCCTATCGTTTAAGTGGTATCCTATCGGTTAGGAGGTATACTATCGGTTAGGTGGTATCCTATCGGTTAGGTGGTATACTATCGGTTAGGTGGTATACTATCGGTTAGGTGGTTATCGGTTAGGTGGTATACTATCCCTATCGGTTTGGTGGTTTCCTATCGGTTAGGTGGTATCCTATCAGTTAGGTGGTATCCTATCGGTTAGGTGGTATCCTATCGGTTAGGTGGTTATACTATCGATTAGGTGGTATCCTATCGGTTAGGTGGTATACTATCGGTTAGGTGGTATCCTATCGGTTAGGTGGTATCCTATCGGTTAGGTGGTATCCTATCGGTTAGGTGGTATACTATCGGTTAGGTGGTATACTATCGAGGTTAGGTGGTATCCTATCGGTTAGGTGGTATCCTATCGATTAGGTGGTATCCTATCATACTATCGGTTAGGAGGTTTACTATCGGTTAGGTGGTATCTATCGGTTAGGTGGTATACTATCGGTTAGGTGGTATCCTATCGGTTAGGTGGTATCCTATCGATTAGGTGCTATCCTATCGATTAGGTGGTATCCTATCGGTTAGGTGGTATCCTATCGGTTAGGTGGTATACTATCGGTTAGGTGGTATCCTATCGGTTAGGTGGGTTAATCTATCGGTTAGGAGGTATACTATCGGTTAGGTGCTATACTATCGGTTAGGTGGTATCTATCGGTTAGGTGGTATCCTATCGGTTAGGTGGTATCCTATCAGTTAGGTGGTATACTATCGGTTAATCCTATCGGTTAGGTGGTATACTATCGGTTAGGTGGTATCCTATCGATTAGGTGGTATCCTATCGCCTATCGATTAAGTGTATACTATCGGTTAGGTGGTATCCTATCGGTTATGCTATCGGTTAGGTGGTATACTATCGGTTAGGTGGTATCTATCGGTTAGGTGGTTCCTATCGGTTAGGTGGTTACTATCGGTTAGGTGGTATCCTATCGGTTATCTATGGTTAGGTGGTATCCTATCGATTAGGTGGTATCCTATCGATTAGGTGGTATACTATCGGTTAGGTGGTATCCTATCGATTAGGTGGTTTACTATCGATTAGGTGGTATACTATCGGTTAGGTGGTATTACTATCGGTTAGGTGGTATCGTATGGTTAGGTGGTATCCTATCGATTAGGTGGTATACTATCGATTAGGTGGTATCCTATCGGTTAGGTGGTATACTATCGGTTAGGTGGTATACTATCGGTTAGGTGGTATCCTATCGGTTAGGTTGGTATACTATCGGTTAGGTGGTATCCTATCGATTAGGTGGTATCCTATCGATTAGGTGGTATCCTATCGATTAGGTGGTATACTATCGATTAGGTGGTATCCTATCAGTTAGGTGGTATACTATCGGTTAGGTGGTATCCTATCGGTTAGGTGGTATACTATCGATTAGGTGGTATCCTATCGATTAGGTGGTATCCTATCGATTAGGTGGTATACTATCGGTTAGGTGGTATCCTATCGGTTTAGGTGGTATCCTATCGGTTAGGTGGTATACTATCGGTTAGGTGGTTATCCATTCGATTAGGAGTATCCTATCGGTTAGGTGGTATCCTATCGATTAGGTGGTTTACTATCGATTAGGTGGTATCCTATCGATTAGGTGGTATGCTATCGGTTAGGGTGGTATACTATCGAGATTATCGGTTAGGTGGTATCCTATCGGTTAGGTGGTATACTATCGATTAGGTGGTATCCTATCGATTAGGTGGCTATCCTATTTAGGTGGTATCCTATCGGTTAGGTGGTATACTATCGATTAGGTGGTATCCTATCGATTAGGTGGTATACTATCGGTTAGGTGGTATACTATCGATTTAGGTGGATATCCTATCGGTTAGGTGGTATTTTTAGGTGGTATCCTATGCGTTAGGTGGTATCCCTATCGGTTAGGTGGTATACTATCGATTTAGGTGGTATCCTATCGGTTAGGTGGTATCCTATCGGTTAGGTGGTATACTATCGATTAGGGTGGTATCCTATCGGTTTAGGTGGTTTATACTAGTCGATTAGGTGGTATCCTATCGATTAGGTGGTATCCTATCGGTTAGGTGGTATATCCTATCGGTTAGGTGGTTATACTATCGGTTAGGTGGTATACTATCGATTTAGGTGGTATCCTATCGGTTTAGGTGGTATACTATCGATTAGGTGGTATCCTATCGATTAGGTGGTGTACTATCGATTAGGTGGTATACTATCGGTTAGGTGGTATCCTATCGGTTAGGTGGTTATACTATCGATTAGGTGGTATACTATCATATAGGCGGTACAAGGTTATAGCTGAATTCCTTTAGGGCCAAATCAGGATCTACTCACGAAGTTATTTTCGCAACAATTTCGCAAATGCCCATCGATCCTTCCCAGGAGGTACGTTCAAAATTATATATATAAATTTATATATATATATATATATATATATATACATATATATATATATATATATTTATATACTATATATTTTTATATATGTTTTATTTATATTATTGTATATATATATTGATATATATATAGAGAGAGGAGAGAGAGAGATGAGAGAGAGAGAGAGTGAGAGAGAGAGAGAGAGGGAGAGAGAGAGAGGAGAGAGAGAGGAGAGGAGAGAGAGAGAGTGAGAGAGATGAGAGAGAGAGAGAGAGGAGAGAGAGAGGAGAGAGTGAGGAGAGAGAGGAGGAGGAGAGAGAGAGAGAGAGAGAAGAAGAGGGAGAGAGAAGAGAGAGATAGAGAGAGAGAGAGAGAGAGAGTTCTCATTGGACAGTTCAAAGTGTTACTGTTTGGATCGAGAGGGAGTTATGCCTAAATCGATCTCTTATTAAATATCTTCAATATCTGGAAATTAGAAAATAGGTCAGCCAATATTCTGAAACCGTCCGTCCCGAAAACTAAGCAGATTTTCCGCGTAAAGTTTTACAATAGAGAAATCTGCATACTGCTAACACAATTAATAAAAATGCAAATATCTCGGTTAATATTCAAGATAGAGAATTTAATGTATAGAACAATATTTATAGTAAATTAGATTTGCAATAAAATAAGTTCTATATTACTTTGTTGATCCGATGTAACGAAGATAATTCGATTATTCGAAACTCCCTCCCCACCTCTCTGAACCCCCTCCCCCCACTGGACCGATGTAATCCATTAATGAACACGATCTTTCATTTTACATAAAACGATTAAATATCCAGTTTGCTACCGATCAAACAAAAATTGCGACCGCTAGAGCGGTAAAAGACAAATATATAGACTGATAGATTCTATATCTATATATGTATATATATATATATATATATATATTATATATATATATATATATATATATATATATATCTATATATATATATAAAATTGTAACCTTTGTCCTGAACATTGATTTTTTTTAAAGAAATTTCACGATAACTTTTCGTTTCACATGTCATAGACACCATAACTGCATTTTGTTTCTTTGGTGTCTGTTTGTTTGTTGTTGTTACCTTTTCACGCATAAAAGGCTGAACCGAATTTTATGACACTTGGTATGAATATTACTACTAACCCAACTTAGACTTTAGGCTATGTTAATATCTCTGAGACGAACAGGAGTGGGGGTTATAGAGAGATGCCCTGAATTAAAAAATAGCAATATTTCGTTTCCTATTGGTTTTTTTCGGCAAATATTAACGATAACAAAAGTTGTGTTTTCTTTTGTTATTTAGAGTAACTTTTGTTACTTTTGATGGTATGTCCACCAATCATACTGGGCATGGTATAGTCCAGTCAAATTAGATCACAAATATAGCGACTATAAACATTAATGGGGTAAAAAGCTATAAGTTCGTGTAGACCTTCATCTTGGCCCTACTATTGAACATACCAGAAGTCCTGACCTCTTTTCTGCAGTGCATGATCCGCCATCTTGGAAAAAGGTGCGCCAATCCCAGTTTTTTCCTCATATCTCGGTAACCGTTGATCCTATCGTAATGAATGTTATTATAAAAATGAAGTGAAAATGAAATTCTCTATAAAAAAAGGCTCAATTTACATTTTTTTTTGTGTCTTTAATAGTTTCTTTGTAATGCACCGGTGAATAAATAAATAATTTTTATTTCTGCGCTGTACTGTTAAATTTTTTGATTCTACGCGTTTGAAATATCAACAAAAACTATAGGGCAACAAATAAAACATTTTAAAATAAAAGTGATAATAGTATTTCTTTAAATAGCCTTGTAGAATGGTCCCTGGTTCTACCTGAGTCTATCCTCTACTGGCGAGGGGGGGGGGGGGACAAAGGAATCGAGGGCCCTGTTCCTGTCGAGAGAAAATCATAATAAGATAATAAATAATAAGAATTATTATTGCAAAGAAAGATGATGAACAATTAATTTTGAATGCGAACTTGCACCATACCCACTTTCTCTATTTAATGAAATGGGTATGCGGAAAAACCTAAAAGTCCGCGCTGTACATTTTTTTTTAGAGTCGCGCGATATCGCATTGAATCTTAACCCTCCGTCGGCGCGTGGATCTCTCAGATACACATTTCTAGAAAAATAATGTCCACACCTCCTAGATAGAGTGGTGTTGTAGTGCTTTCGAGTTATGTGTTTTAGAGAACTCCCCTCAAGGTATGTTGTGTCACTGTGTTTAACAGAGTCGTGTGTTTCACCTGTCATTAAATTGTATCTCCTAGATACCACGCGCCCCGATCTCGTTAGTTTTTTTGAAATCGTTATTTCATAAATATGTAAATCAATTAAGTTTCTCTTTATTAAATGGAATCATATAAGCCTATTATTCTATTATTTTTCTCAAACATGAGCTTTCAAAAGAACTTGTACAAGGATATATTTGCACGACGCAGTGACAATAGTAGACGTTTGCCAACCGAACTAAGGACGAAACTTTAAGACTACAGAGACTCATAAGAGTACACTAGCTCATTGGACCATACATTGAACTCAAGTACAGAACAGCATAAAAAAAGTCCCTCCGCTACAACGAACAAGAAAATGATGTGAACCAAGCAAAAATGAAAATAAAATGTAGGTGTACTAATTACTGTTGTGAGATTTGCAAAAACAAAATTTGTTAACAACATAGTTCCATGCTTTGTCCTAATTGTAATGCTGCTCTGCAAAAGAAATAACAATTAAAACTGGTATTTTTAAATTTGTTGATGTTTTTCATTAAAATCTTATCTAAAAGTGATTTCGTGCTACTTATTTTTGATTGAAGTTATATTATGCTTGAAGTTAGTTTATTATTGTTCACAAACTGAAATGAAAATATGTATAATAAAGGCATGTGCATTTAAACAATTCCTTTTGATATTTGTGGTTTTTAAATTATATTTAAAAAAATTATCGTCCACCGTTTCTTTATAATTATAATACTTATCAATTTTGAAAAATTATTTACATTTTAGTGCAAAATATATATTAAAAAACTGTATTTCCGTAAAAACGAGGTTGAGGTTGTATCTCTGAGATACACCGCCGCCCGATGGCGGAATATTCTTGACGCGCCCGACCGAGGGTAATGATTCCAGACATGTCATTGACGGTGGATATCTCTTGCATCGCGTTATTTGGCATCAAAATCGATCAATTTGCGCCACATACATAAACTATGTAAAAATCATTTCGGAGACAAAAGCAACGGGCCATAATTGTATTCGATAGTTATACCAACAGCACTTCCAGCACTAATACAGCGGAGCAATGCCGTGAAACATGCGAGTGCTGGCATACTTTTTGAAGGCACAATGACAGCCAATGTCACACAAGAAAAGTTTCCTTGGCAACGCAAAAAATAAAGCCCGGACTGATTTCGATGTTATCGGAAAAATTGGAGGCTGAAGGTTTTACCGTTAAACAGGCTACAGATGATGCTGATACTCTTATCGTCACAACAGCAATAGGAGTATCTTCTTCCGAAGAAACTATGATTGTTGGACAGGATGTAGACCTACTCGTTTTACTTATTGCTGTAGCTCCACAGGAACGGAATATTATTTCCTGAAACCAGGAAGAGGAAAAGCCGAACGCAAGATCTTTTGTTCTCGTACTTTACAAATGCATGAAGCACTTGGAAATAGAATACTGTTTGCACCAACGCTTTTAGCGGCTGTGACACAACATCGCGTCTCTTCCAAAAGGGCAAAAATAAAATGTTTTTAAAAAAACTATTGAAACAAAGGAGAAGATTTACATGATATTGTAACAACATTTAATGATGACAACGCTTCTCATGATGATATTACTCGAGCTGGGAGAACTTTTTTTCATGGCTATAAATGATGCAACTGTAACTCAGACATCTTTGAATCGACATCGATACAATCTTTTCACAAAGTAAACGCATAATCCAAATTTAGCCCCGTTGCCTCCTACAGCTTCAGCAGCTCAGCTACACTCGTTTCGCGTGTATTACCAGCTACAAAAATGACACGGTAATGAGAAATGACCTGAACTTTGGGGTTGGAAAAAAATCAATGACTGTCTGAAACGTATATTTGACACTCAAGGTATCAGCTCCGGATTCATTACTGGACTAATATCGTGTAATTGTAAAACTGGCTGCACTTGACTGCTCGACTATATATGGCTACTGCCATGGTTACATCATGTCTGAATTCTACTTCTGACACGGAAAGAGAGAGTTCCGTTGTGAAAGAGAGCTTGACGAGAATGATTTTTTCGTAATGGATGCTGAAGATCAAGATGATGATTATAGCCTTGCAGATTCACAACATCAAGAAAACGGCTCAGGATTTTATAGATGACGCTACCGTTAAAGTAATTAACCGTGAACTACAATTTTAAAATAGTGAGAGTCGCTAAATTTTCAATTATTTACCAGAAATATCACGCACATATTTGATATTTTTTGTCTAATTATATTTTTTTTACAGATTCTATTCCGAATGTGTGACTTTTTACGACAGCTTGAGAGCCCCCTCCTACTCATTAACAATAAGCTGTTATATCATGAACGACTTATTTAAAGGTTAAATACCAAATATTGTTTTCATTGAACTTTTACTTTTTGAGATATATGCAAATATATGTTCGGTTACCCCCCCTTCTTTTGTATTTTTATAATTATTATTATTTATTAACGTCCACGTTTTGCAACTCAGCCTAATCCGGACGGGTTATCTACAGGTTACCATCCTTTTCTAGCCAGGGTAGGATTATAGGATGTTATTTAATGAATTTCGTCACTAAATAATTTCCTTTGCCCAGGCAAGAATCGAACTTGCCACTCTAGGTTTACCATGTGAGATAAAGGTCAACGCTTTAACTCGCATGGCTAACCTGAGCCCCTCTTTTGTATTGGATTACTAAAATGTGAGTGACTGAGATAAAACTGATTCTGATTCATTACAAATTACACCACTAGCTTTAGTAAATAGTTTTCAATAAAATTAATATGTTATATTTAGATATATTTCATTAATCTATTGAACGCTACGAGGTTGGCTGGCCTGTATGTTTACAATTCAGCCGCTTTCCGTTGCAGAGATTAGTAACTTGTAAATTGTTGATTATTACCGTTTGTATTTATTCAATTAACATTCACGGCAGTGTTAGCAGTATGTAGATTTCTCTATTGTAGACCTTCGCGTGGGAAATCTGCTTAGTTTACGCAGCTCCTGCGTGATGGACTTTAATTATTGTCTCATATTATTCTTGACTTGACTCATCATCAATTCTCTTATGCTCTTCCCAAATTCATTTTCATTGTCGAGGTGTACTTTTACACACACACAAATGAAATTAGTGGTTATTATTAAATAGAGTTGTATATAATGTATGTAGAGTGTATTTGTTGCAGATGGCAGAGCTGCGGCTAAGAGTTGCAGATTGGTGCACCACGCCCGTCCTCAAGGTTTCAACGATACTTATTGGACTCACTTTCCTGGTAACAAATATACCATTATTGTTAATCAATTATACTCAATTATTTAGAATATATTTATATTATTTCTTTTGCACGGATAAGTAAATTTATTTTAGCATTTTTATTTGAAAGAGAAATTCCCGAAAGATAAAAGATAAATTAATAAAAGTCCGTCACGCTGCGTAAACTAAAGTAAGTGAAGTTTTACAATAGAGAAATCTGCTAAAACTTAACACCACCGTGAGTAAATACAAACGGTAATGAGAAATCTTTCAGTTAATTCTAATACGCTCCCAACGGAAACGGTTTCTGAATTGTAAACAAATAGGTCTGCCAACCACTCAGAGCTGAACACATAGATAGGCATATTCTACACCGGAAGTAAAAACAGTTACTGATATATATCTGAATATAACACATTAACTTTATTGCAAATAGTTACTGAATCTAGTATTGCAGTTTATAATGAATCAGAATAATATATATTTTAATAACTCAAATTTTAGTAGTCCAAGAACTAAATAAGGGGGGGGGAGGTGTGATGCACAGAATATTTCATTTCTCTCACACAATAGAAGGTTACACGAGTCCAAACCAATTTGACGAGAGCCGAACAGTTACGGAAACGGCCGAACTAATCCGGACTCTAACTAGGAGAACCGACAACAGCCGATCACATCTCGTCCGTTATCCACACACACTTTTGAATATAATTTCAAATATCTCGGTTAATATTCAAGATAGAGAATAAATTTATATAACAATATTTATAAAAAATTTAATTTGAATCAAGATTGGTTGACTATACGCTTTTTCGATCTGACGTATAGTAGCGGAGATATTAAGAATTTTCTAAATTCCCCTCTAACCCCACCCCTCCTACTGTTTGGATTTCCACCATTAACGAACTTGATGTTTAGTTTTATATAAAACGTTTAAATAGTACAACTTGCGTATATATAAAAGTTAAATGGTTAGTAATGATCAAACGATAATGACGACCGCTAGAGCGTTAATAGACAAATATATATATATATATTTTTTTTTTTTTTTTTTTTTTTTGAACGGACCTCATTTTCGTCATCTGTGCAGGATCAATGTACATTTGAGGAGCATTCAAAAACCGCTTATGAGTACGACCTCAATAGCTGATTTCCCCGGTAGGAAACTATGCTAAAAAACCTCGATTTGGAGATTTTGCTAATGAAGAAAATGAATTATAACAATAATATAAATCCCAATTAGCCTTAGTTGCAAAAAGTTGACGTTAAAGAATAATAAAAAAAACAATAATATAAATGGCAAATAATTATGAATATAGCAAATAAATGTTTAATTTCATTTCATGTTTAATGTTATAGACGTTGGCTTTGCTCTATTTCATTGGTACATTAGCCTGGGCTATGATCTATGCAAACCATGCCAAGACCTATCTGGGAGCAGTCAGTCCTGACTTAACATATGGTGAGCAATATCTCATTTCATAATATGTATTTAATATGGAGGTATTTCAAAAGCTACCACTCACCTCTAACAGATATTTCTATGTGAGGTTAAAAAACTAAAAAAAATTTAAACTAAAAAATGGAAGTTTAAATAATTTACAAAACAAATCAAGAATAAACAAAATTAAATCTAATTGACTGAGAATAATTGAAATTTTCGTAATTACTATTTAAAGCATTAATCTCAGGTTTTTTGAAACACATTAAATAACACTCTCAAATTTGCTTCCCAACACGATCATTTATTGCAAAAAATTGTAAGATTATAACTTAAAAATGAATTAATAATATGGTTAACAGTAATTTCTTCTGATTTGTATTTAAAAATTGTAATATACATAATTAAAATTGTTACTTAATTAAACATGAGTTCGGAGTAATTTAATACTTTTCATTTGCTCGAGGGAGAGGTAATTATTGAAAGGTGGTTGACAACTTGCTAATGGATAAACCAAAAATTAAAAGGCAGCCAATGTGACCTGCGATCAGATTGGTTGCAAAGGTATGTCTATATTTAAATTAATGTTGTAACCAATTAATGTTATCTTTATTTGTACCATTTATTTTTCCAGATTTGGCCAAAACTGTAGCTCTAGAGTATGGTTCGACTATACAAATAACATTTTCTTTATTCTTGATCTACGGCAGTGTTAAGGTGAGATTATTCAAATTATATTTTTATTCGTTACAATCAAAATATTTATTTATTTATTTGTGCGAATTGGTCTGCCCCGATTTCAGCGATTCGAGCCTGTGCTCCACTTTTTTTAAAATAAAGGTGCTGCGTTAACTAAGCAGATTTCCCATTCATGTTAATATTTTAACAAGATTGGTTCTTACATATTTTCCCAGCCGGCTCAGAATAAAGGAGATATTTGGAACGTGTCCTCCCTCCAAAACCCTCTATCCCTCCTCCCATGAACCAATATCAACATTTGACTTGAATTAACGGTTAAATATTAAATATGGAATAGATAAAATAATTATTTTCGGGTCTTGACAGGAAAATCATATTCTATGACTTCAACTCACAATGTATCTGTCACAGTAATAGTTCAATGAAGACAATATTTTGTATTTTAGTGTTGAATAATGTGGTCGATATAACAACTTATTGTTAATATAACATGGGTAAGAGTAGGGGATGATTAAATGATGAAAAACACCCTTTACTTCGGTTTATAACAATTTAATTGAGCAATGTCCAGTTAAAATTGTGTTGTGTAATAGTCAGTAGGTATTTCTATTAATGTTCATATATTCTGCAATGTCGGGAATGAATGTCTTTAAATGTTGTCCTTTATTTGTCGCTGTCCAATGCCATGTGATTATGGTGTCTGTGTGTAGGAAATGTTTAATGCTCGTCTTCAGTATTTTTCAGTAACATTCTAGAATTTCAAAAGATATTTAAGCTGCCTTTGTTCCTTTATCAGAAACTTACTCGAAATTCCAGAATGGCCACGAATCAATACAAAATTGTTGTTGGAAGAGTCAAATCAATGTATGTCGAATTGGTTCGAGAATTCAATAGTAAATTAGTGATTGTAGTGAAAATTGTAAATGTTTTTTTTTGTTTTGTTTGGTGAGATTGTAAACAATACAATAATGGGCTAAATACCAAATATTGTTTTCATTGATCTCTTATATTGAGAAATATATGCCCCCTTTTTTTTTTCTTGGATTAGTAAATTTTAAGTGATTGAGATAAAACTGGTTCTGATTCATTATAAATTACTGCACTAGCTTAAGTAAATTGTTTTCAATAAAATTAATCTTTAATTAGTCTTTCCGGTCTATCTATCTATTCAGCGCTACGAAGTTGGCTGGCCTGTTTGTTTACAATTCAGCTGCTTTCCGTTGTAGAGATTAGTAACTTGTATTGTAAATTGCCTGAAAGATTTCTCATTACTGTTTCTATTTATCCACTTAACATTCACAGTAATGTATGTATATTTATCTATTTTAAATACCCACGTAAGAAATCTGTTTAGTTTCCGCAGCCCTACGTGACGAACCTTTCTCCATCCCGGCTACCATCAGAGTAAAATTCAACACAATTTTATATACTTACATATATGAATTGAATGAACCTCATTTTGGTCATGAGTACAACCTCAATAGCTGCCAAATAACCTCTTTACCTTTTTAATTGTCTTTTTAATTATGATTTTATTTTTCAGGAATGTTCATCGTTCACAACATCATGGCTGATTCTTCAAACGTCAGTCTACGTGAATGCACTAGCAGTTCTAGCATTACACGCATCTCAAGTACAATACATACATGTTTATGATATCATCTTATTAGGTTTGTTATTGCATTTTGGTAGTGTTTATTTTTAAACTAGCTAATGTACCCGGCTTCGACCGGGAAATCATTTGAGGCTGAATGAAGATGGTAATTTTTGGGGGGCTTTATCTTGTACAATATTTTTACATTCTCCCGTCTCAATGCTCAGGATATGCACCCGAGTACCCGACGTGCTGGGGACATGTTAATAAGAAAAGTATATTTTATGTACTTAATTCTACAAAATACACAATATTATTATATTTCCCGTTTCCTGTGCATATACCTTTTTTATATATAACATAATCATAGATTATCATATTATTATAGACAAAGATACGGAGTTTCGTCGATTTCGATTTAGTCGTTCGCGTCCTACAACTTTGTTGACCACTTTCATAATTATTCGTGTTTACCTCATTCAAACTCCGTTATACGGCAAAAGTACATATGACAATAGTTACTTTAAATAACAAAACAAACCACTTTTGTTATATGCACGTTTGTCGAAAAATAAATAGGTTACGAAATATCATAATTTTATACTTCAGACCTTCATTGTAAACCGGAGTTTCATTTAGTTCGGTTGAGTCTTTTGTGCCAAATAAAATTGTTGGCTCCCGCTATAGATTTTAGCGTATAACTCATTTATACTTCGGTATACAACAGAAGTCTATATAAAAAAGTTACTCTAAATAACAATGTAAACAACTTTTGTTTTGTGCATATTTGCTGAAAACCAAATAGGAATAGAAATATCACTCTTTTTAATTTCAGGCTCCCTTATAACCCCCACTCCTCTTCGTCTCAGAATATTAATTTAACCTAAGTTGGGGTAGTAGTAATATACATACCAAGTTTCATAAAATTCGGTTGAGCCGTTTACGCGTGAAAACAAATAAACAAACAGACTCCAAAGCTACAAATTGCAGATATCGTGCCTATGGCATGTGAAACGAAAAAGTATCTTGACATTTGGAGAAAAAAATTAATGAATTACAATTTTAAATTAATTAATAAATTACAATTTTATATATATATATATATAGAGAGAGATATATAGAGAGAGAGATATAGAGAGAGGGAGGGAGAGAGAGAGAGAGAGGGAGAGAGAGAGAGAGAGAGAGAGAGAGAGAGAGAGAGAGAGAGAGAGAGAGAGAGAGAGAGAGAGAGAGAGAGAGAGAGAGAGAGAGAGAGAGAGAGAGAGAGAGAGAGAGAGAGAGAGAGAGAGAGAGAGAGAGAGAGGAAAGAGAGAGAGAGAGAGAGAGAGAAAGATAGGGAAGAGAGAGAGAGAGAGAGAGAGAGAGAGAGAGGGAGGGAGAGAGAGAGAGAGAGAGAGAGAGAGAGAGAGAGAGATAATAATCAAGTAGCCACAATAACGCACAATCTTAAATGATGACGTCACATGGAACATATTCATATATCTCACATGATAAAACTAATTTTTATATTTAAATATTTGATTTTTATCTCTTCTTTTTTAATTGTCCTGTCGTATCAAGATTTGTATGTCCGAGTTTGAGAGTGTTTGAAGGAGGAAACATTGTTAATTTAGCAGATTACGCGTGGGAGGTTCCCCTAACGACATAGAGTATGCAGTTTATGCAGGCTGTTTGATCAAGCTAATATTCTACCAAATTCTCATTTAACATACTCCTCTCAAATCAGTATTTTTGAATAAATTGTACATACAGGATTCAGCAATGTGTCTGTATAAAAATGAAATTTTTAATTCAGACCTAAAACCTTTATCGTTTTAGTTTATTTAATTGAATTTCTAATAGAGTTTTAACTAATGATTTGACCTCCTTTTTCAGTATTAATGGCCCTTGCAATGTGGACAGTTTTCTCATTCAACCAAAAGCTGCAGAAGGACAACAAGATTATCTCTTAATCGATGAACGAACATGGTTGGAGTGACGATCAATTCACAGATCAACAACAGGTCATCTTCACTTGCAGCAGTTACAACATTGCATGCTTCCAGCAGTAAAATTGACAACTTTCGATGTCATTCCTACATTTTTAGTCTTCTCTATGACACAAACCACAACAGTTATATATATATATATATATATATATATATATATATATATATATAGAACTACTGCCGAGGTAGATTCAACTATATATTTAATTCCAGCTCACACTACTTTACAAAACACTCATACTGCCAATATTAAGATAGGCATGCCCAGTCTGGCTGGGCATCAGCAACACACACCAAAAGAGACTCCAGTCCTTCCAGAGCAAAGTACTTGGGATAGCGGCAAATGCTGCCTGGTTTGTTAGGAACAGCCAAATCCACAGGGAATTGGAGGTTGCTCCTATTTCAGTTCATCTTCAACAACTTGTGAGGAAATATCATGGCAGCCTTCCGATGTCAAGTGGAGCCTCATTATAATTTAGGTGCAATGACTGAAGGACGACTACGTCCGAAATTGTACCAAAATGTCTTAATTTTGTAACAAATCTTGTATAAAAACATCCATTTGTGTATAATACTTATTTATTGGTCCAAATAAAATTTTCTTTCTTCTCTCAAATCCAGCTCTTCTAATTCCATCACAAAATTAAGTTTTCTTATAACATAATAACATTTTTTAACTACTTCCATTTAGTATTCCACTGTATCCGTGGATGAGTGAAATGTTTCGGGTACCTCAATGTATATATATATATATATATATATATATATATATATATATCCCTCCTCCCCTACCCTTGTATTCTATGACACATATACTACTCCTGGGTCGTGTACGACCCATGGACCTGAAATTCATCTTGTCATATAAAAATAAATCATTTAGGATTTAAAATGAAAAGTACAAAACTTATGAAGTATAGAAACATCATTTTTAATCTTGAAAAGACAAACAAAGGTAAAAAATAAATAACAAATTGTAAAAACTAAATTAATGAACAGGTAAATAATACATTACAAGAAATATTACATTACACTATGTTACAAAGCAATTTAATCCTTCATATTTTAAATATTATATTGGTGATTTTGAAATATTCAATCCCGCTTCGGTTAAACAAGATGGACAAATACTCATTTTGTGTTCACCACAAATAGATTTTTGGCAAAGCTGACAGCTGGAATTGCTTATTCGATCCTTGTTCCAGGGACAGAAACTGCACCTAGCTCGTTTTGAAGTTTCTGAAGATTTTGTAAGCCCTGGTTCTACCATTTCCTTTTTTAAAAAATTGGTTATTGCCAATTTTAGACCTCCTTGGACATCCGTTGTTCTAGGTGCGGAGTGACGAGAGCGATGGCTAGCGTTTTCAGAAATTGCGACCGATATTTGTTAGTATTTGGTAACTGGTTCAATAAGGCTCAGAACATATTGAGATGGTAGTAATAAATCTCTTTAGCTTCCCTTTTTGGGCCTGGCAAATGAGTAATTTTGTTTTTTTGGGAGTTCTTGAGTACTTAGTGCTTATAGGTTTGTTAGCCCAAATAGTTTCCAGATCCTTCCCGAGTACAAAATTTACTTCATCATTTTCTTCTCCAGGGGAAAAAGGTAAAACATCATCTCCCTGGTCGGAAGTATATTCTTCATCGTCATCATTGGCGATAATTTCGTCGCCAGGTTCACTAGACTCGCCGCTTGGGTCTAAACCGTCTTCTTCCTCCATCTGCCGGGACAATTCCTCTCGAATTTCATCATCAGTAATTAAAAGGCGTCGTTCGGCCATCTTTACTGCAGAAGAAAACAAAATAATTAGACCAGACAGAAGAAAACAGTTTAGAATATTCATGACACATAAGCTACCCCTGGGTCATATGCGACCCACACTTGCAGATTTTTCTAGAAAAATACGAGAATAAAGTTTAGAAAAGCAACCACACTTACCTTATCGCTAGTACAGCTTCCAGAGGACTTACTGGTAGGGTAATTGACCCCCTCCCCCCTACCCACCTTGCACAGGTGCGTACATGCGCCGACAAAGCAGCTCTGGGTCGCCCACGACCCAGTGGGTAGGGGAGGAGGGATATAGTGTATATATATATATATATATGCATGTGATATGCTAACTTGCATGGGACATGCAGAAACTAATAAACGGCCTTCTTATAGGGTTACTATAGGAAGGAAACAAATAAAAAAAAAAAAATATATATATATATATATATGTGTGTGTGTGTGTATATATATATATATATATATATATATATATTATATATATAACAAAGAAGAAAGGCTTGAAAAGATTTCCTAACATTTAATAAATCAGATAGCGATCGAATAAACCATTCATCGGTACATTCCAAGCAAAGCCTGCTCAGCATTGTAGCATATTTCGCAGTAGGTTGGAGATGGTACAACACATCGCCTATCATGAACCCGGTTAACTCAATAACAAAGAATAAGAAGGAATAAAAGGGAAAGATGGCGCCAGGAAATTACACAAAATATTCCAAGGATCAGAAGGTTTTCCAAGTTGTATGAAGATGGAGGTGGAGCTCCCTCGAATATCGAATCAAACCTTAATATAACATATTCATTCTTCCAAAAATGTAAAATGAACAACACTATCCCCTATAGAACATTGGAAAATGTCAAAATTGATTTAGGAAAGGTTGAATTGAAGAGGAGTACACGAAGTTGTGCTGAGCAGACTACGCATTGGCCATTCCTAGCTGACCCACGACACTTAATGACAAACAAGGACACACTCACTTGTAGTGATTCCTACGGAACTTTGTTTGTACATCACATATTGACTTGACTGCCGACCAAGAGAAAATGTAGACATTCCACATGACTATTGCTGATAACAGTAATTACATAGACACAATCATAAAACATTTAAAAAACATTAATATATTCCAAATACTATAGTCTAAAATTGATATTCTCTACTCTTCATTTTCTACTACAGTAGCAGGCTCTATACACTTTTATTTTATTTATTTATTCTTTTGCTGTTTTTTCTCCCCCTCTACACTTCTATTTTCATTCATATTATTTGCATTACCCTGATGTTTCGATACACAATACCGTTTGCTGCATGTAGACTGGTCTTCCATGAACAGTTTCAATACCCAGTATTTATGTTTTATGTTTTTCATTAGGTGCAGTAGGGAGTGCTGAAGATGAGCGAAATGCCATTGAAATTGTATAAACTGCTGCAAATTAGCCTGGACTAATTTTGTTGAATAAATCCCTATGCACTATCGTCTTCAAACCTCACTCCATCAGTACTCAATGGAAATGTATTATTTGTTTATGATACTTAAGATAATAAAATCTTACTATTAGTTAAACATATGAAAAATATTTATTTAAACATTAAAACAAAGCTACTCCCACAAATTCCTTTTAGCAGATTTCCCTTAAGGAAAACAGCTATTGATGTACTCATGCTGGCATTTTAGAAATATTTCTTCTAATGTCCATATATATATATATATATATATATATATATATATATATATATATATATATATATATACTAGCTAAGGTACCCGGCGATGCCCGGGAAATCATTGCTGACTGACTAATGATGGTATTTTTATAGCAAGACTTCAATGTGTACAATTGCACTTCCCTCCACGATGTATTGTTTTTTCAAAACAGCCAATCCTAAAGTGTAACTTTCAGGGTTAATAGAATAGAAATTTTAGTTTTGAAGAATATATGAAAATGGGTTCCTAATCTATCCCTCACGACTTTTTGACTCTCGGTTTTTGAATAATTCAAACCATAATCATGGGTAGCATTTATTACAATTAAATATCATCTATAATGAACATATTTCCTGCCGAAAATCAATGCAAGCACATATAGTTTTAGCATAGTTTTATACATAAGATTATATTCGTATTATTAAGCCTCAGAGGAAATCACTTCCTGTCATGCCAGCATTCCACAGGAAATAAGTAAACTCAATTAACTCCCGTCAATTTCCGCTCTCGCAGGAGCGTTATCATCATTGTTTTCCTTAGAATATTGATTCAGAATATTATTTTAATAATTTATCTACCTGATGGAACTAAATAATAGATCCCTAACACATAATATCATTTATGTTCAAAAAGCTAGATGAGGGGAAGAGAGCCCCCCTGCAACCTAGTAATACTTTAAACATTCATATCGAGTATATATTAAATACCAGAAACGCTCTTATAGTTTATATTCTATTAGAAATAAATAAAAAAGTTATTGGGAAAATAAATAAATAAATGAGGAGGCGACGGAGATTTATAAGCTCACTAATCCGAATCATACTTGCAACTATCATATAAGACTAAAACATAACATCTTTTGTCATAATATGCATTTATTAAAAACACTTAAATAAGCACTAATAAAATTAATGACTCCCGCTATAGTTTTAGCGTATATGCCGTGTTAACTTCATTTACGGCAAAAGTGAATACAACAAAAGTGACTTTAAATAACAAAAGTAAACAACTTTTGCTATGTGCACGTTTGCCGAAAAAAAATAGAAAATGAAAATTGCTAATTTTTACCTCAGGCCTGTCTTATAACACCCACTCCCGTTTGAACCTAAACATTTTAATATAGCTTATAATCATGGAAGAATTAATGCTAATTCGCATACGAAGTTTCGTTAAATTCGGTTCAATCGTTTGATCTCAACAAAATTGTTGGCTTCAGCTTTAATTTTTAACTTATATCTCGTTTATACTTTGCTATACAGCAAAAGTGAATATAACCAAAGTTACTTTAAATAACAAAATAAATAACTTTTGTCATGTGCATATTTGCATAAAAACCAGTAGAAAAAGAAATATCGCTATTTTTAATTTCAGGCCTCCCTTATAACCCCCACTTCTGCCCATCCCTAGAAATATTGGTATGGCTTATGAGAATTAGGGCGTCAGAGATAATACACATACCGAGTTTTTTTTAGTTCAGTGGAGTCTTTTGTGCCAAATAATATTGTTGACTCCCGCTATAATTTTTAGCGCATAACTCCCTTATAATTCGGTATTCGACGATAGAGTATATAACAAAAGTTTATCTAAATAACAAAATTAACAACTTTTGTCATGTGCATATTTGCTGAAAAAGCAATAGGAAACGAAATATCGCTATTTTTAATTTCAGGCCTTCCATATAACCCCCACTCCTGCCCGTGCCTAGAAATGTTAGTATGGCTTATTATAAGGAAGGCATTAGTACTAATTCACATACCGAGTTTGGCTTAGTTCGGTTGAGTCTTTTGTGCCAAATAAAATTGTGGACTCCCGCTATAGTTTTTAGCGTATAACTCATTTATACTTCCGTATACGGCAAAAGTGCATATAACAAACGTTACTCTAAATAACAAAATAAACTTTTGTTATAGGCATATTTGCTGAAAAAGCAATAGGAAACGAAATATCGCTATTTTTAATTTCATGCCTCCCTTATAACCCCCACTCCTGTTCATTTAGAGAATATTAATATAGCCTAAAGTCTAAGTTGGGCTAGTAGTAATATACATACCAAGTTTCATAATATTCCGTTCAGCCGTTTTGCGTGAAAAGGTAACAAACAAACAAACAAACAGACACCAAAGAAACAAAATGCAGTTATGGTGTCTATGACATGTGAAACGAAAAGTTATCGTGAAATTTTGAGAAAAAAATCAATGTACAGACAGAGGTTACAATTTTATATATAGTTTTGAACGGTCGCTGTCAAAATGAGCGGACTGTATGAACCGGAACCTCGACCAGTTGGCAATGCTTGCTGAATCTGTTCTTCTAACTACATGTTGATATCGGCAGTTACTCGTCATCAGGCCGCAACCAGACAGCTTCCACCGATGCGAGATATAGCATTCGGTCAATACAAGTTCTAGCGGGACAAGGAAAAAATACATCAGCATTTCAAAAGTAGAGTAGATCAAAATAGTTGAAAATGATGAACACATACTATTTCATTGACCATTTTATATAAGAAAAAATTATTATTATTATTATTTAACGTCCACTGTTTTGCTACTACGGCGAATTGGGACGGGTTATATACACGTTACAACCCTTTTCTAGCCAGGGTGGGACTTAGGATTTTATTTAATGATTTCATAACTAAATAAATTCCTATTGCCCAGACAGGGGATGCAACTCGCCACTCTAGGTTTACCATGTGAGATTAAGGTCAACGCCTTAACTCACATGGCTAACTTGAGCCCCTAACAGGAAATTAGTAATAGTATATTCATAGCCTGTTTGCCGCCCCTCGAGCCTGAATAAGCTAGTGGAATCACAAGACATTTTCCAATCTTATATGCCGATGATGAGTATATAATAAAAAATTATAAGTAAAAGATGATAAACATAAATACAAATTTGAATTTTACAAATTAGAACTGTAGTAAGTTGTTACAATTTTAAGTAAATAAAAATTTAAGTATTGTATTAGATTTTATTGTAATATGTACAAGCCACTGTACAGAGGGAGTGGCATTCCAATTGCGAGAGAGAGAGAGAGAGAGAGAGAGAGAGAGAGAGAGAGAGAGAGAGAGAGAGAGAGAGAGAGAGAGAGAGAGAGAGAGAGAGAGAGAGAGATAGGGAAGTGAGAGAGAGAGAGAGAGAGTGTGGGAGAGAGAGAGAGAGAGAGAGAGAGAGAGAGAGAGAGAGAGAGAGAGAGAGAGAGAGAGAGAGAGAGAGAGAGAGAGAGAGAGAGAGAGAGAGTGTGTGTGAGAGAGAGAGAGAGAGAGAGAGAGAGAGAGAGAGAGAGAGAGAGAGAGAGAGAGAGAGAGAGAGAGAGAGAGAGAGAGAGAGAGAGAGAGAGAGAGAGAGAGAGAGAGAGAGAGAGAGAGAGAGAGAGAGAGAGAGAGAGAGAGAGAGAGAGAGAGTGTGTGAGAGAGAGAGAGAGAGAGAGAGAGAGAGAGAGAGAGAGAGAGATAGAGAGAGAGAGAGAGAGAGAGAGAGAGAGAGAGAGAGAGAGAGAGAGAGAGAGAGAGAGAGAGGGAGAGAGAGAGAGAGAGAGAGAGAGAGAGAGAGAGAGAGGAAGCAGTCAGTTTGTGGGAGGCAATCTTCCAGTTAGCAGCTCCCACATCTTGCATCTAGTTGTCACATCGAGCATCTCCCCGTCGCCATGACAGCTGGACCTACAACGTACGTCATTCTACATGTTCCTCACTAGTTATTACCTTTCTCAAGCAAGATTTTCTACCGATCCTACTTCATCAGAGGCAAGTTAAAGCATTTTATTGAATTCTAGCTGTTACTATTCATTCACTGGTTCATATATAAATGGTTTACTACGGATGTATAAAGGTTTAATCAGTATTTGCATTATGTAATGCCTTCATTTCGACACATTATCCACGATGCCTTGGAGCGTGTTCAGAACCCGCAGCCATTTCAGCATTATATCCGCTAAGAAAAACGGATAAACTAGACACCTTCAAAATTTAATCATTTATCATTTTGATTACATTAACTATGTATATCAATATAAGCGTCGAGCATGCAATGGATGCTTATGTATCAAATAAATATCGTTTCCCATCGATATACAACAACTACATTATTCATGCATTAGTAGAAACAAAATTATACATTCCATCCTGAGTTTATGTAGCAATAACAGAGGTGTATGAGGTCATGCTCCATCTCGGCTACTTATAACCTTGTTCGGGCTTCTTCAAAAAAATGTTTTTTTGCTAATAATTGACTTAACTAAAAGAAATACTATCAATGGTAGAGAAGCATAACTACACCCATATTGGCAGAATTCATTCCCCGAGTAAATGTAGATACAGATTCACAAATTGGGTGAGGAATTCTTTTGCAACACAAATAAATTCTGGTGCCTGGAAGATGGAGTTTAGAATTTTTATTTACATAAATTTAAGCAACGTCTCATAAGAGGGGAAAATATATTTTTAACGAACAAAAGTTTCTAAATCCAAGTAACCCCCCCCCCCTGAGGGTGGTAATACACTATAGCATAAATCATCCTACGCTGGCAATGTTAAAATCCTCTTTAGTCCAGCAGCTTTTCTGTTAAACTGAATATGTTTACATACGAAATATAAAACATCGCATGTTAATAATATTATTCACACCCATAATGTGAAGAACACAAATTTGGCACTCCCAACTCGCAAATATGAATCATGAAGTACATATCGCTTAGAACCGAAACCGTTATCCCAAATATATTAATATTGTTTATATTTATTAGATGAAATCAATATTAATTATTGACGAATATCGTCGGACTAACTCCCCCCCCCCTCCTTAATTGCAAGTTCGTATTCTCATATAGCCTATGTAGTACTTCCGTGTAGAATTGATTTACAAAACAATCTTTTGAAACTTCCGAAAGCAGAATTCACTGATTGAGTAACAAACTGGACTGACAGACAAGAATTCCAATTTCGATTTCATTGTTCTTAGAGTGACTTGTATCATGAAAAAACAAATCCTCAGGAATTTGGTATAAGAAATTGAGATAAACCTTATTTTTGTTAATATAGACTAACTTTGGAAATCAGGGTTTGCTTGGAAAGTCTTCAATGTTATTATAATAATGAAATATTTTAAGAGGTGATTGTGAATGAACTTAAAAATGTATTATGTGTAGAAAGGGTGTAATGGACATGAGAGTGTGTGCAGAAAATTAAGCCATTAAGAAATTAAGGCATGGAAAACATAACTAAATCAAACTAAAGTTAACTGTTTACAATAAATAAATATAACCAGATACAACGGTTCCAGTCTTCATTATTATCCAACAAAGCGGCTTCCTGCTTCAGAAGTGGTCACTATTCATTGTGCTACTTTTCAGTAGCTGTACGGCTAGCTTCTTCAGGCTATAAACCTCCGCAGGTGCCGATATAGATGGTCGCACTTAAGGCATATGATGATCATGCCCGTGGCTATCCCCTCCACTCTCTATTCGATCCAGAATCTTCCTCTTGTGGCGCCACCTGCTGGGCCGCATCGATTTCTGAAACATCATCTTGTGGCGCCACCTGCTCGGCCGCGTCGACTTCTGAGACATCCTCTTGTGGCGCCACCTGTTCGGCCTCGTCGATTTCTGAGACATCATCTTGTGGCGCCACCTGCTCGGCCGCGTCGATTGCTGAGACATCCTCTTGTCGCGCCACCTGCTCGGCCGCATCAATTGCTAAGACATCCTCTTGTGGCGCCACCTGTTCGGCCGCATCAATTGCTGAGACATCCTCTTGTGGCGCCACCTGCTCGGCCGCATCAATTGCTGAGACATCATCTTGTGGCGCCACCTGTTCGGCCGCATCAATTGCTGAGACATCCTCTTGTGGCGCCACCTGCTCGGCCGCATCGATTTCTGAGACATCCTCTTGTGGCGCCACCTGCTCGGCCGCATCGATTTCTGAGACTTCCTCATGTGGCGCCACCTGCTCGGCCGCATCGATTTCTGAGACTTCCTCATGTGGCGCCACCTGCTCGGCCGCATCGATTTCTGAGACATCCTCTTGTGGCGCCACCTGTTCGGCCGCGTTTACTTCTGAGACATCCTCTTGTGGGGCCACCTGCTCGGCCGCGTCGATTTCTGAGACATCATCTTGTGGCGCCACCTGCTCGGCCGCATAGACTTCTGAGACTTCCTCTTGTGGCGCCACCTGCTCGGCCGCAACGATTTCTGAGACATCCTCTTGTGGCGCCACCTGCTGGGCCATATCTATCTCTGAGACTTCCTCTTGTGGCGCCACCTGCTCGGCCGCATCGATTTCTGAGACTTCCTCTTGTGGCGCCACCTGCTCGGCCGCATCGATTTCTGAGACATCCTCTTGTGGCGCCACCTGTTCGGCCCCATCGATTTCTGAGACTTCCTCTTGTGGCGCCACCTGCTCGGCCGCATCGATTTCTGAGACTTCCTCTTGTGGCGCCACCTGCTCGGCCGCGTCGATTTCTGAGACATCATCTTGTGGCGCCACCTGCTCGGCCGCATCAATTGCTGAGACATCATCTTGTGGCGCCACCTGCTCGGCCGCGTCGATTTCTGAGACATCCTCTTGTGGCGCCACCTGTTCGGCCGCATCAATTGCTGAGACATCCTCTTGTGGCGCCACCTGTTCGGCCGCATCAATTTCTGAGACATCCTCTTGAGGAGCCACCTGTTCGGCCCGCATCGATTTCTGAAACATCCTCTTGTGGCGCCACCTGCTCTCTCTCTCTCTCTCTCTCTCTCTCTCTCTATATATATATATATATATATATATATATATATATATATATATATATATATATATATATATGTTCGTCTGTTAACACTAGCGGTCGCAATTTTTTATTTAATCGTCACCAAACTTGGTATTTGATCGGTTTAGGTAAAAAGGATTAAGTTCGTTAACAGTTGAAATCGGACCAGTGGGAGGGGTGGTTTAGAGGGAGGGGGATTTTGCGAAAATTAGAAATATCTCCGTTACTATACGTTGGATCGGAAAATTGTATAGATCTAATCTTATTGCAAAGTAAATTTACAATTAATATTGTTATAAACATATATTCCCTATCTTGAATATTAACCGAGATATTTGTATTTTTATTAAGTGTAACGGACGAGCTATGGTTCCCGCCGAAAGTTAGTTCGGCCGTTTTCGTAACTGTTTGGCACTCGTATGGAGATTTCTCTATTGTATAACAATACGTGGGAAATCTGCTTAATAGTAGAATAAACCTGCGTGACGGACTTTTTCCCATTCTAGAAAAAAGCATCTCTGCTTGTAACATTAGCTGACTGTACGTGGGGGCTCCGATCATGGCGGAGTGGGGTGTCCTTATGGATTTTGGCAAACCGCAGATCCTGTAGTCGTCCCTGCAAGTTCTAGCTTAGTCTCCTCGTCCATGCTGCTAGCGTTTAAGATATTCTTCATCTTATTCTCGATAGAGCGGGTCCTCTACACCTTTCTCGTACGTTGCCTGATGAAGTAGATCTTCCATCCTCTCTTGATACCATACTAGTGGTGTTGTATTACCTGAAGAAGGCAGCCGTAGAGCTACCGAAAATTAGCACAATTATGAGCGATGAGAAGACAGCTGGACCAGAAAGCCCGTTTGGAGAAGATGAATATTCATCCCAAGCGAGGAATTTACGAAACCTAATATTAATATTATTTATTAACGTCCATTTTTATTTATCAACTGAATTGATACGGGTTATTTATAGGTTACCAATCTTTTCAAGTCCGGGTGTAATTTTATGAGTTGATAACTAAATATATTCCTATTGCTCAGGCAGGACTGGAACTCGCCACTCTAGATTTACCACGTGAGATTAAGGCCAACTCTTTAGTACACCTCTTTAGTCAAACCTGAGACCTAATAAAATGAACTTGATAAATGTGTCGATATTGTGTCTGTGCAGGAGCAGAATGGGGAGCATATTCCTGCCTAGATCCTGCTATTGCATATCTCTCAGGACGGGATCCATCATCATTGCCTTTGGAACTCTGGTAACAAACACTCAAAACTTCTTATACAATATTTACCTCTTTTATATTGATATCCCTTATATTGTACTACTGCCGACGCAGGCAACTATCCTTAAGGCTTCCGCCC
Organism: Riptortus pedestris; assembly: GCA_019009955.1. Classification (NCBI taxonomy): domain Eukaryota; kingdom Metazoa; phylum Arthropoda; class Insecta; order Hemiptera; family Alydidae; genus Riptortus; species Riptortus pedestris. Next base: position 194,759,705 of record CM032229.1, on the reverse strand, counting down.
TAAAGGTTCCCAGCATTTCCTACAAGCTACCAACCTTACCTGAAAGGCTCCCAACCTTATCAATAGGCTTCCACCCTTTCCTAAAGGCTACCAACCTTACCAACTGGTTTCCAATCTTACCGAACAGCTACCAACCTTACCTGACAGGCTCCCAACCTTATCAATAGGCTTCCACCCTTTCCTAAAGGATCCCAGCATTTCCTACAAGCTACCAACCTTACCTGACAGGCTCCCAACCTTATCGACAGGCTTCCACCCTTTCCTAAAGGCTACCAACCTTACCAACTGGTTTCCAATCTTACCGAACAGCTACCAACCTTACCAACTGGTTTCCAACCTTACCAACCAACTACCAACCTTACCTGACAGGCTCCCAACCTTATCAATAGGCTTCCACCCTTTCCTAAAGGTTCCCAGCATTTCCTACAAGCTACCAACCTTACCTGACAGGCTCCCAACCTTATCAGCATGCTTCCACCCTTTCCTAAAGGTTCCCAGCATTTCCTACAGGTTACCAACCTTACCAACAGGCTACCAACCTTCCCTAAAGGCTTCCAACCTTACCAACCTTACCTGAGGCTCCCCTTATCGACAGGCTTCCACCCTTTCCTAAAGGCTACCAACCTTACCAACTGGTTTCCAATCTTACCGACCAGCTACCAACCTTACCAACTGGTTTCCAACCTTACCAACAGGTTACCAACCTTACCAACAGGCTACCAACCATACCAACAGGCTACCAACCATACCAACAGGCTACCAACCTTTCCTAAAGGCTTCCAACCTTTACTAAAGGCGACCAACCTTTTCAACAGGCTTCCAACCGTTCCTAAAAGCTACCAACCTTACCTGACAGGCTACCAACCTTATCAACAGGTTCCACCCTTTCCTAAAGGCTACCAACCTTCCCTAAAGGCTACCAACCTTACCGACCAGCTACCAATCTTACCAACTGGCTACCAACCTTACCAACCAACTACCAACCTTACCTGACAGGCTCCAACCTTACCTGACAGGCTCCCAACCTTATCTACAAGCTTTCCACCCTTTCCTAAAGGCTCCCAACCTTATCGACAGGCTTCCACCCTTTCCTAAAGGCTACCAACCTTACCAACTGGTTTCCAATCTTACCGACCAGCTACCAACCTTACCAACTGGTTTCCAACCTTACCAACCAACTACCAACCTTACCTGACAGGCTCCCAACCTTATCAACAGGCTTCCACCCTTTCCTAAAGGCTACCAACCTTATCAACAGGCTTCCACCCTTTCCTAAAGGCGACCAACCTTAACAACAGGCTTCCGCACTAAAGGTTCCCAGCATTTCCTACAAGCTACCAACCTTACCTGACAGGCTCCCAACCTTATCAACAGGTTCCACCCTTTCCTAAAGGCTACCCACCTTACCAACTGGTTTCCAATCTTACCGACCAGCTACCAACCTTACCAACTGGTTTCCAACCTTACCAACCAACTACCAACCTTACCTGACAGGCTCCCAACCTTATCAATAGGCTTCCACCCTTTCCTAAAGGATCCCAGCATTTCCTACAAGCTACCAACCTTACCTGACAGGCTCCCAACCTTATCGACAGGCTTCCACCCTTTCCTAAAGGCTACCAACCTTACCAACTGGTTTCCAATCTTACCGACCAGCTACCAACCTTACCAACTGGTTTCCAACCTTACCAACCAACTACCAACCTTACCTGACAGGCTCCCAACCTTATCAACAGGCTTCCACCCTTTCCTAAAGGCTCCCAACCTTATCAACAGGCTTCCACCCTTTACTAAAGGCGACCAACCTTATCAACAGGCTTCCACCCGTTCCTAAAGGTTCCCAGCATTTCCTACAAGCTACCAACCTTACCTGACAGGCTCCCAACCTTATCAACAGGTTCCACCCTTTCCTAAAGGCTACCAACCTTACCAACTGGTTTCCAATCTTACCGACCAGCTACCAACCTTACCAACTGGTTTCCAACCTTACCAACCAGCTACCAACCTTACCAACTGGTTTCCAACCTTACCAACTGGTTTCCAACCTTACCGACCAGCTACCAACCTTACCAACTGGTTTCCAACCTTACCGACCAGCTACCAACCTTACCAACTGGTTTCCAACCTTACCGACCAGCTACCAACCTTACCAACTGGTTTCCAACCTTACCAACCAGCTACCAACCATACCAACTGGTTTCCAACCTTACCGACCAGCTACCAACGTTACCAACTGGTTTCCAACCTTACCGACCAGCTACCAACCTTACCAACTGGTTTCCAACCTTACCAACCAGCTACCAACCTTACCAACTGGTTTCCAATCTTACCGACCAGCTACCAACCTTACCAACTGGTTTCCAACCTTACCGACCAGCTACCAACCTTACCAACCAGCTACCAACCTTACCAACTGGTTTCCAATCTTACCGACCAGCTACCAACCTTACCAACTGGTTTCCAACCTTACCGACCAGCTACCAATCTTACCAACCGGTTTCCAATCTTACGACCAGCTACAACCTTACCTACCAACCTTGCTGTTTCCAATCTTACCGACCAGCTACCAACCTTACCAACTGGTTTCCAACCTTACCGACCAGCTACCAACCTTACCAACTGGTTTCCAACCTTACCGACCAGCTACCAACCTTACCAACTGGTTTCCAACCTTACCGACCAGCTACCAACCTTATCAACAGGTTCCACCCTTTCCTAAAGGCTACCCACCTTACCAACTGGTTTCCAACCTTACCGACCAGCTACCAACCTTACCAACTGGTTTCCAACCTTACCGACCAGCTACCAACCTTACCAACTGGTTTCCAACCTTACCGACCAGCTACCAACCTTACCAACTGGTTTCCAACCTTACCGACCAGCTACCAACCTTACCAACTGGTTTCCAACCTTACCGACCAGCTACCAACCTTACCAACTGGTTTCCAACCTTACCAACTGGTTTCCAACCTTACCGACCAGCTACCAACCTTACCAACTGGTTTCCAACCTTACCAACCAGCTACCAACCTTACCAATTGGTTTCCAACCTTACCGACCAGCTACCAACCTTTCCAACTGGTTTCCAACCTTACCGACCAGCTACCAACCTTACCAATTGGTTTCCAACCTTACCGACCAGCTACCAACCTTTCCAACTGGTTTCCAACCTTACCGACCAGCTACCAACCTTACCAATTGGTTTCCAACCTTACCGACCAGCTACCAACCTTACCAATTGGTTTCCAACCTTACCGACCAGCTACCAACCTTTCCAACTGGTTTCCAACCTTACCGACCAGCTACCAACCTTACCAATTGGTTTCCAACCTTACCGACCAGCTACCAACCTTACCAATTGGTTTCCAACCTTACCGACCAGCTACCAATTTTACCAACTGGTTTCCAACCTTACCGACCAGCTACCATCCTTACCAACTGGTTTCCAACCTTACCAACAATCTACCAACCTCTACAAGAGTTCACTCATGCACCAAGACCTAATACGCTTAATCCTAGCAATCTCAACACAGTGTCGGCTGCAAAAATTATAAGAACTATCATTGTATTTGTGCAAAATATATGATATGCTAGATGTATTTATATATTTCTGTCCTCAATAAATATATCCCAATTTGAATGTACGAGTATTATACTTGAGCCATAAATGATATATCTATTTCAGGGCCTAACCATTCTTCTCTTCATCCATTCGATGGCGTATGCCTTAGACAAAGGAACATCGTGGATCCCACGCAACCCGCTCTGGCAGGACATCACGCTAGGTAAACACCTAATTTACACATTAAACACTATTAAATATCGAGTACGGTAACGATCAAAGAAAAATTACGACCGCTAGAGCGGTAACAGAAAAATACAATACAATTTTGAACGGACCTTATTCTTGTTATCCTAGGTAGGGTCAATGGAAATATGAAGAAAAATTACGAAAATAGCGTCATGAGTACTACCTCAATTCCTTGGATAACGAATATAAGGTCCGTTAAAAATTGTATTGTATTTGTCTGTTAAAGCTCTGGCGGTCGTAATTATTGTTTGATCGTTACCAAACTCGATATTTACTCGTTTTAGCCCTTAAGGGAAGTCAGCTATTGAGGTCGCACTCATGACGCGATTTTCGAAATTTTTGTTCAAATGTCCATCGATCCTACCCAGGAGTTGACGAAAATTAGGTCCGTTCAAAACTGTATGTATGTATATATATATATATATATATATATATATATATATATATATATATTTACACATATATTGCTTTTGGCGCTCTAGCGATCGCAATTATTGTTCAATCGTTACTAAACTCGATATTTCGTTTCATGTAAAAAGAAAGATCAAGTTCGTTAACGGCTGAAATCGAAGAAGGGGGGAAGGGGTTTTGAGGGGGAAGAAATTAGAAAATTCGAAATATCTCCGTTAGTATACGTCGGATCGAAAACATTTATAGAATCAATCTTATAGCAAATTAAATGTAATATAAATGTTGTCTTATACATTTATTCACTATCTTGAATATTAACCGAGTTATTTGCAATATTCAGTTTTCAGTCTTCAGCAAACCCTCACTACTACTCATGTTACATAAACAATACTCGGTTACGTAATTAACTACATCATTCGAAGCTTAAATACCAAATATTGCTTTCAAGAGACATTTATCATACGAGGTACATGCAAATATGTTCTGGTGACCCCCCCCCCTTCTCAATTTTTTTGACTACTTAAATTTGATTGATTGAGATAAATATTATTCTAATTTATTATAAGTTACAGTACTAGATGATAGAATGATAGTTTTCAATGAAATAGATATATTACAGTAATAATTACTGGTGGTGTTGTGTTAGCAGTATGTAGATTTATCTATTATTAAACTTCACGTGGGAAATCTGCTTAGTTAACGCAGCCCCTGCGTGACGGACTTTTATGTAATAAGAAAGATCAAGTTTGGATAATGGAGGAAATGGGACGAGTGGTAGGGGGGTATATGGAGGGGGGGTCGAAAATTCTACATATCTCGTTACTCCGTTTACTGAATGTGTATAGAAACTATCTTATTCCACATTAAATTTGCTATAAATAGTGCAGTATACATTTATTCTCTACCTTGAATATTAATCGAGAATGTGCATTTTTATTAAGTGTGTGTGAATAATGGACGAGATAAGATTGGCTATTGTCGGTTCTGGTATGTCGGGCATTCCGGATTAGTTCGGCTGTTTCCTTATCTGCTCGGCTCTCGTGGAATTGGTTTAGAATCACGCCACCTTTTACTTTGTGAGATATGTGCAAATACGTTCTGTTCATCCCCCCCCCTTCTTTAGTTCTTGGATTACTAAAATTTGAGTTATTAAAATATAAATTTTGCATTACATATGCAGTACCAGATATAGTAAATAGTTTGCAATAAAGTACAAATAATTTTGTAATAAATTAATACAAACGTACAACAAGTAGTACAAATAATTTTGTAATAAAGTAAATATTGCAGTACTAGATATAGTAAATAGTTTGCAATAAAGTTAGTGTGTTATATTCAGATATATATCAGTAAATAATTTTTCTTTCCGGTGAAGAATATGTCTATCTATCTGTTCAGCTCTGAGTGGTTGGCAGACCTATTTGCTTACAATTCAGAAGCCAGTCCCGTAGGAAGCTTATTATAATTAACTGAAAGATTTCTCATTACCGTTAGTATTTACTCACTTACTGGTATTAACAGTATGCAGATTTCTCTATTGTAAAACTTCATGTGCAAAATCTGCTTAGTTTACGCAGCCCCTGCGTGACGGACTCTTTAAATACTTTGTAATGTGGCTGTATTTCTTTGCAGAGGTGTTCCGAATGCTGAAGATGGAGTATGCAGTCTGTGTCCAGTTAGTATTTGCCTGCTACCTTCTCTATGGCCTGTTCATGGTTAGTAAGGAATTCTATCCGATATTATATTTCATCTCCTATGTACTTAAATGTTAAGTATATGACATGTTTAGCCGCTGTGCTACTCAACGTGGTGATGATATCATCTTGCCATCTATTTTCTACTAGTCTCATCATGTGCTGGGCATGACATGTTTAGTCATTGTGCTACTCAACATGGTGATGATATCATCTTGCCATCTATTTTCTACTAGTCTCATCATGTGCTGGGCATGACATGTTTAGTCATTGTGCTACTCAACGTGGTGATGATATCATCTTGCCATCTATTTTCTACTAGTCTCATCATGTGCTGGGCATGACATGTTTAGTCATTGTGCTACTCAACGTGGTGATGATATCATCTTGCCATCTATTTTCTACTAGTCTCATCATGTGCTGGGCATGACATGTTTAGCCGCTGTGCTACTCAACGTGGTGATGATATCATCTTGCCATCTATTTTCTACTAGTCTCATCATGTGCTGGGCATGACATGTTTAGTCATTGTGCTACTCAACATGGTGATGATATCATCTTGCCATCTATTTTCTACTAGTCTCATCATGTGCTGGGCATGACATGTTTAGCCGCTGTGCTACTCAACGTGGTGATGATATCATCTTGCCATCTATTTTCTACTAGTCTCATCATGTGTTGGGCATGACATGTTTAGTCGCTGTGCTACTCAACGTGGTGATGATATCATCTTGCCATCTATTTTCTACAAGTCTCATCATTAGAAGCAGCCATGTGCTGGGCATGACATGTTTAGCCACTGTGCTACTCAACATGGTGGAGATATCATCTTGCCATCTATTTTCTACTTGTCTCATCATTAGAAGCAGTCACGTGCTGGGCATGACATGTTTAGCCACTGTGCTACTCAACGTGGTGGAGATATCATCTTGCCATCTATTTTCTACTTGTCTCATCATTAGAAGCAGTCACGTGCTGGGCATGACATGTTTAGCCACTGTGCTACTCAACCTGGTGATGATATCATCTTGCCATCTATTTTCTACAAGTCTCATCATGTGCTGGGCATGACATGTTTAGCCACTGTGCTACTCAACGTGGTGGTGACACCATCTTGCCATCTATTTCCTACTTGTCCCATCATTAGAAGCAGCCATGTGCTGGGCATGACATGTTTAGCCACTGTGCTACTCAACGTGGTGGTGACACCATCTTGCCATCTATTTCCTACTTGTCCCATCATTAGAAGCAGCCATGTGCTGGGCATGACATGTTTAGCCACTGTGCTACTTAACATGGTGGTGATATCATCTTGCCATCTATTTCCTACTTGTCCCATCATTAGAAGCAGCCATGTGCTGGGCATGACATGTTTAGCCACTGTGCTACTCAACGTGGTGGTTGTTATAACTTATACCACTTATTCATTAGTCTTGTAACTTATTCTGATCCACATTTGTAGTAGTGTATTGCTAATCAAGTAGATTAGTAATTTCACACATCAATCAAGTACATATATTTGTTAGTAACACAGCATAATGTTTCTCTAACTAGAGTTGTATTTGACTTTATTTTTTAATATATCTGTATGTGTATATATATATATATATATATATATATATATATATATATATATATATATATATAAAATGATAATTATTATTTCGTTTTCAATTGATAATAGCTTGTTTCAGGGTAAATCTTGGTTCATATTTTCCTGGATTGTGCTCCAGACATCGGCACTGTCAGCAGTAATAATTAATGCTGTAATTTACCTGTTTGTCTACAGGTTTATGTTTGCCGATGATCTCATTAGCATAGGTAAGCTTGATGACCATACTAGGATAGGCTAGCGTTACTAGTATACAAAGTTAAAGTTATTTTAAAACTGCTTAATTTTAGTTGCTGTGCTTAGACATGTGTGTTAGAGGTGTTTGAAATAACTAAATAATTAAATGGATCTAGTCCTCAAAAATGAACTACTATTATTATTTATTATGTGTTGCCCTTAACCTCAAATGGTAAACCTTTATCTTAAGCATACCTTGGGTAAACCTAGAGGAAGAGGAGTTATAGGAATTTATTTAGTAACCAACATATTAGATAAAATCCTTAGTCCCCCACCCTGGCTAAAAAGGGTGGCAACTTGTGGATAACCAGTTTCAAATAGCCATAATAGTAAAAAATTGACATTAACAAATAATGATAATTCACTTTTGAGGCCGAGATCCATTTAATTATTTTGTTATTTCTAACGCCTTCTTTATTCTAATATATGGTAAATATTCTAATTGGGATGGAATATTTACAGCCTACTATCTCTTTAAGTGAAATTCCACTCTGGGTGGGACTAAGGATTTTATTTAGTAAAATCCTATTTAGCAGGGGGGTGGGGGCAGAACTCATGTCCCTAGGTTTTAGTAATTTTATTAAGAGCAGAACTGACATGGCTAACCTCGGCCCACTCTCCGTTTCATGTAAATATACTAATGAAATATATTGCATCCTGCTTAACACTATTTTCTGGTTGAGTTAAAATTTAAGGTCCATTTCTAAAGATTTAAACCACTTTAAAAACTTATGAAACTAGCAAGGGGAATAAGAAACCATTTTTCTTTTCTTTTTTTTAAATTATAAAGCAAATCGAAATTATTGATTCTGATAATAGAAGTTAATAAGATATTGAAGTTTATGAGCATTTAAATCATTTTTACTTTAAACCTTAAATCTCCTATAAATTAAACAGCTAATCAACAAAGAAACAATGAATTCATTGAATATTAGTATTAAGTGATATCTTTTAATGAGTGTGAAACGGAAGCTAGAATTAAGAAAGGTGTAAGACAAGAATAACCTCTGTCACCTTATCTGATCAAGATGTATATTGAAGAAGCATTAATGAAAATGAAAGAAACGACCAAAGGCAAAAAGATTAATGGTAAATCCATTCTGTGCATCAGATTCGCAGATGATATTGCACTGCTGGCAAAGTCCCAAGTAGAGATGAATAGAATGCTGCAAATCCTAAAGGACCCTCTAGATCAGTTTAAACTAATGATAAATGCTCAAAACAAAAGTTGTGACTGCAGAGAAGAAAGAAAGCCAAGGAAATATAAATATTATAATTGGAAACATTGTGCTTGAAAAAGTGGAGGAATTTTGTTAGCTAGGGAACATCATCACTGAACACAATGGAAGTAGAGCTGAAGTAGCAGAATAAAGGGAGAAGAATAGCACTTGCTGAACAAGCCTTCCAATGCAAAATGAGTACTTTAACTAATAAGCATATAATCATGGATTCCAAAAGAATGTTTGATAAGTCTGTTGTTTGGAAACCCCAGAAAAAGAGCTCAAAAATATGCAACATGAAAATTCTAAATGAGGTGAGTGAAAGTTTTATTAAGGTCCTGGAAAAAAGGAGATTGAATCTCGTTTGGCATATCATAAGGCACAATGACTTCATTACAAATATATTTGAAGGTAACGTCTTTGAGCATATGGAAGAGGTTGGCTTAGACAATCCTATTTTGAAGAAATCAAGCATCTTATGGATTTGTGTGAGTATAGTAATATGGAGAGAGTAATTCCGAAGGAACACAATCTATGATGATGATATCTTTTAAATAATTTGTTCAAAGTGTATGAGAAATTAATTCATTTTCCTCTACACTTAGAAAGAAGGTAAATAAATTGTTCTTAAAAAAGAAACAAAGAGTGATTTCCTGTCCTACAGTCCTCATTCTATCATCATCAAGAGTATAATTTCTTATTTTGCTTAAAGTATTGTTTTTATTATCTCTTTTTCACTCATTAATTTATTTCAATTTATTAATTAAATTATTAACTTTGTCTGAGATATATGTAGCTGGGGAAAGGTTAGAACTGAGGGAAGAGAAACAAAGGCCTAGCTGATAGGCAACAGAGAGACTGGTATGAACAACAAAAATATCTGTTCCTATGCATTGGATCAAAACATCCACAACATAGGAACATAATTTATAGGTCCTAACATATTCTCTGGACCTCTAATAGGAATGGAGAAATTTGTAAGTTTTTATTTTAGCTTTGAAACCTCTCTCACATAAACAAATTTACATATATGAATTTGTCAACATTCTAAGGCTAGTCATATTTGAGCAATGTGAGATACGTACATGCCAGAGTTGGGCAAAATTGTAATTACAATTACAAGTTATAACTACATTAGTTGAAATATAGTTACAACTACAACTACTAATGTAATTAGTTATTGATAATGGACAACTACATTTTTCAACTAAAGTAATTGTAATTGAAATTTCACAACTACAGTCAGTAGTTGAGAAAATCAGTAGTTCTAATAAGAACTACAGTTAGTAATTGTAACTGCAGTTGTAGTTGCAAGGACAGTTACCTGGGTAGTTACTTTAAAAAACTGTCTGAAACACTGACTGAAGTAGTTGATGCGGTTAAGAAATTACTACATCCAATGTCTTAATATTCAAAAGCTTATTATATGACATATACTACATTATTATAATAACTGACGAACATAGAAGACAGACTAGAGTGGCCTGCAACAGGACTAGAGGTGATCCCCGCAGCAAGAGAGTGTGCTGATAGGAGCGGCCACCTTCAGTTCTTCTCACATATTCTCTGCACCAATTGAACATGGCTCGTCTCAGATGAGTCATTCATCACCACCACAAATGTTAATATTTATATAGAGGCGATCAAAGTATGTTAGCTCTTAGACACGTAAAATACAGCTAATTGTCTGTATGTAGTTGTAATAATTCCTCAATAACTACAGTTACAATTACAACTACTAATTGCAATTATTTTTATAACTACTTTTTATTTCAACTAGTAGTTGGATTTATGAATACCAACTACAATTACTGTAATTGCAAAACCAAGAAAATTAAACTACAGTTACCAACTACATTTTTGTAACTGTAGTTGCAATTACATAAATAGTATTTATTAGTTGAAAAAGTAGTTAATTACAAAAGTATTTAATTACTGGCCAACTCTGATAGATGCACACAGATGCCAGACTTAAGTTAGTCACAATTAATAAAGGGAAGCTCAAAAGGCATAATTCTGTTGAAATCGGGAAACTGGAACTTTTTGTGATTAAAATACTGAAGGAGAAATGGAAAGGTGAGACAGGGCCAGGTGAAGGTCGATACATTTCAGTCTCTTCATCCAGCTGTGATTTTATTTACTCATTTTTGTCCTTAAAGATTTTCTATTTCTTCTGCAAATTTGAATTTTATTTTTCAAGTAAGCAAAATATAATTTAATAAGTGTATTACTTTTTCAGGACTGGTTTTGTCTGTAATTTCAACTGTTTACGGCTACTATCGTTACCAACCAGAGTCGACAATAGCATATGTTGTTTAATTAAATACACTTTTAAGTCGTCTTGTTCAGTTTTTTTTTTTATTTTTACCCTTGAGATTTGTATCCTAACCATAGACTACACTTGCTCATCTCATCACAATTCTCCATCATGAGCTATTGTTTACAATTTATTGGAGTGCATCGTGTAATAACATTTTTCTCCACCATTAACATGATGTCTTTCTTGACATGATAAATGTCTTCAAAATGAATCCTCCTCGAATGAGTTCTAACCAACTCCTAAATCTACCATTTCCTATGCTCATTTTTTTTTCCAGATACTAGTTGTCCTACCCATCATGGATTGGGAGAAATCAAAATTTTTTCCCAACAAAATATAAGTTTTGGATTAACTTAAGTATTAAGTAATCCCAACATATTCACCACATAACACAAATTTCCTTTCCGCTCGGTAATTTTCTTGTTTAATTTGTGAAACAGAAACTGATTGTTTGATTAATATTGACAAATTAATTTGAATAGATGTCAATACCCCAACAAGATGCTTTGTTTCAGTCGAAATATAAAGGCAGATTATTTTTTGTTTTATTATTAGGCATCGAACTCGCGAGGGTTATTTGTGCCTAGGTGGTCAAAGGTCCAATATCCTTCCTATTTTTGGGTAATCTTTATTTTCACAATCGCATTACTGCTAGAACTAAAACTTAACACTCCATATATCACAAATGTAATTTCTGTATAGATGCATTCTCTTATACATTACATTATTTGATAAATCTTTACCTGTAGATAACCCGTCCCAATTAGCTTAAGTTGCAAAAAGTGGACACGTTAATTAATAATAATAATAATGATAAATCTTTTCAATTTGTTGGTGAGGTCCATGAGTAAAAAATGTTTACACCTTCAGCTTAAAAATTGTTTGTAGGCAAATTTCCACCTTTCCCGGGCCTAACTCCACTCATCTATAATCATATAAATATACAAAATATAAATATATATAAATGAATGTTTGTATGTCCTTTAACCGTCTGTAAATGGCTGGACCGAATTTTATGAAACTTGGTATGTATATTACTACTAACCCAACTTAGACTTTAGGCTATATTAATATTCTCTGAGACACAGGGGAGTGGGAGTTATAAGGGAAGCCTGAAATTAAGAATAGCATTATTTCATTTCCTATTGTTTTTTCGGCAAATATGTACATAACAAAAGTTGTTTATTTTGTTATTTGGAGTAACTTTTGTTACATACACTTTTGTCATATAACTAAGTATAAATGAGTTATACACTAAAAACTATAGCGGGAGTTAACAATTTTATAGGGCACTTTGATAAGACTCGAACTAATAGAAACTCTGTATGTGATTTGTCATTAACACCTTCCTGATCATAAGTTACATTAAAATTTCGAGATACGAACAGAAGTGGGGGTTATAAGGGAGGTGTGAAATATAAAATCGCAATATTTCATAATCTATTCATTTCTTGGCAAACGTGCATATAAGAAAAGTTGTTTGTTTTGTTATTTAAAGTAACTTTTGTTATACGCACTTTTGCCACACAACGAAGTATAAATGAGGTATACACGAAAAACTGTAGAAAAGGGTCATCAATGTTATAGTAAACGAAAGACCAAATCGAAATCAACGAACCTCCGTATTTTTTACTATAAGCTATACTAACATTTTTACGAACGAACAGGAGTAGGTGTTGTTAAGAAGGCATGAAATGGAAAATTGTCATATTTCGTTTCCATTCGTCATATTTGGTATTTTGGCGAACTTGCACATGTCAAAAGATGTTTAATTTGATATTTAGAGTAACTTTTGTTATATATATCTTTATCATAATTTATATAGCAAGTAATTTGGATAAATGTTTTGTTAGTCATCAATGTGTATCCATGTATGAATTTATTCAACTTAGTATCTCGATGGATTAATACACTTTCTTAAAACTTAACAGCCACTAACAGGTTAAACGAAGAGCAAAGTATATTGCGAGCCCTTCCCCCTCTTTCCCATATATAATTAATCATAAATGTCAGTTTCTCCTTAAGTATTTCATACTTTTTTAATTAAAACAGGAAAATTGATTTAATAAACACTTTTGTATTGTGAAGAAAATTTAATAAGAATTATTAACATAATTTAATGTAAATAGAACTGATGTTTTAAAAAAGTGGGATGTTTGTTGGCAACAGTGAGTGAGGGAGGAGAGGTGGGATACTTCCTTTCTGTCCTCTCACTGCTAACCTTATATTTCAGTGAGTTGTTTAAGCTATTAGCTTTTCCTGATGATTAAGATTACTTCATTATTCTGAGTGTGTGCATAAAACTCTTGGATTTCAATACAGGTAGGATTTGAAGTGAGGAAAAATTATTTTAGTGTAGCAGGAGAAATTATACAACTAGATGTATTTTGGCGAGAATGCACAAATATGTTATAATAACTTCTGCCCCACCCCTCCCGACCTCACATTGGCTTAGAGCAGGGATCTCCAAACTTTCCAGCCTTAGGGCCATACTGATTACTCCAGTAAGTTCCGAGGGCCAAAACCATATTATCATTGTTGCCGGTGGTAAAAAGTGAAATAGTCCACTGATGAAAAAAAAAAAAGTCCGAAAAAGTACGCAACGTCATATTAATAATTATTCAACATAAAATTAGAATACGTCAGTAAACTAAATTTAATTTGCTATAAAAAAAAAAATAAAAATAAAAAAAAAAAAAAAAAAATAAAAAAAAAAAAAAAAAAAAATGTGCTCTAAAAGGAGTTTTCAAGTATGCTAGCGCTCCGCGGGCCGGACAAAATCTGTCCGCGGGCCGGATGTGGCCCTCGGGTTGTAGTTTGGAGACCCCTGGCTTATAGGATTTGATGCTTATAATTTTAGTAATGTAGAGTTTTTGTCAGAAAAGTGAATCCAAGTAGTGCTTTGGACCACTTTTGACTTTTGAATGAACGCTTATTCATAGATGGTTCGGAATGCAGAATTCTTTGAATAATATGGTTAATACAGTAATTTATGTTATATATATTCTATAATATTTATGTTATGTATACTATAATATTTATGTTATATATATATATATATATATATATATATATATATATATATATATATATATATATACATGTACTGGAAACAGATAGTATAAAAATATTGTTTATTTTGTAGAATTAAGTACATATCAAATGCTTTTATTATTTGCATATTTCATTGAAAAGTTTTCTTCTCATTGATATATATATATATATATATATATATATATATATATATATATATATATATATATATATGATTCAGTGTCTTCAGCAGAGTCGTTACTCTCAGGTATTTTTGGGATGCTTTTTCCATTGCCCGTTCCTTTGATATTTCTTTTTCTTCATTTACAGCCTTTAGTCTAGGTGGAATGATGGGCTTTTTATGTTTGCTTAATCTATAGCCGCCTTCCCGTTCGATATCATGAGAGCATCTTACTATCAATGTATATTGATTCTTGTATGATTATTTTCTGGTATCAATAAACTTTCTCCAGCTCCTTGGCTTAATCAAATTTGATGTGTCGGTTGGTTTGCCAAAAATGCTAATCTCTCGATGTGTACTGCTGCCCTGCTGCTGTGCTAATCAACCTGTTTTTCTGACTGGTGTATTCTGAACTGATGAACCTTGATCAATACAAGAAAGAACCATTCGAGAAGCAATATTGATAGTTATATAATCAACAGATGGCTATAGATTAAGAGCATTCCATCTAGACGGAAGATAAAATCCGAAAGGAATGGCTGGTGCACCTGAGATAGCTTGAAGGTCCAATACAGCAGACTTGAAGTAGCTCAATAGGAACTGTCCTTTTCACTCTTTGAGCAAGCTGCGAGTATATGTAGCTAAACATTGATCAAAAACAATAATACACGGGCAATAGCAGTCCTGTTCATATCATGAAATCGGTCTGTGCTAGGTGATTGGGTGGGGTCGAGGATGGAGGAGAGGAAATAAAAGATAATTTGACACACATTTTTTATTGCACCACATTATCAGCAAAGAACACCATTAAAGTAGATAGAGCAATGTTAAGCTTTGACAAGAACATAGCGTTGAGGTAACATAGATAAAATATTAATAGAGTAACATGTGAATAAATATATAAATACGAGACGATCCTCCCAGGAGCACAGTGTGCCGGTGGTTGGCAAACGTCTTTTTTCGGACCCATACCAGCTTAAATATAAATAATTTTTTTTTAATATATATATTACGAATACATTAATGTATGTTTTTGTTTTAGATATTCCATATATTTGGTTTAAGATACATTGAGACCTCGTAAACTTATTGTCATTTCACAAATGACATCAGTGTACCTGAATGTTCAATGAAAACTCAAAACTTAAATAGACGATATAATAAAGCGAATAGTGAACATAAAAGAGAGAGAGGGGTAGCGGGTTATCTCTTCCTCACTGTACTCCCGCGGCAAATCCTTTACCTTGCAGATAAAGCATTACCAACCGCACTAGTGCCCAATGGCACAGCAGTTGCAAATATTGTCAAGTCCAGATGGTGATAGGTGGTGCTTTTTATATTTGTTTTTAATACAAAACTCGATATGCATATTTCCCGCCTTATAATAAAATATCACGTCTGCATTGGGCGTATCAAATGGAAAGATTGAGCCGAAAGGTGGCAGCGCATTTTTGAACAACCCCGGTGAGCTATCTGCTCAAGATGACGGAGCGCAGCCATTCACTACCGTCATATGCCGGGGGCACTGCCTTCACGGGACATCGGGTCCCGCACTTTTAGAATCGAACCGACAATTTGGACCTAACTGCACCCCTATCGGAGATTTATTCGGTAATAATCGGCGGCATTCCGCCGCCATCCAGATTTATAGCCTTTAGTTTTATAAATTTCATATCGATAAAAAAATAATAAATGAAATGAGAAAGAATAAAAGATACAGTATACAACCGCCATTTGAATTGGTCGACAAAATATCTCGAGCATTCTGTTGCTTCTTATACAAATATATGTTTGTTACTTTCGATAAAAAAATAAAACAAGTGCGTCTCCAAAAAAGTGCAATATCTTATTATAATTATTGACTTGCCACTGAAGGGGGCAGCCTATCACAGCTTGAAAACAATTACATTCGGTTAATACTGCATCTTTCATTTGCTTTATTTTGTATGTTACCAATATCAGCATTAGATTATTCTTTATAATTATCACAAATTGCTTTGATCACACTGTAAAAATGTGAGACAATAACATATAAAAATGTCGAACATTAAAATGAATCCTATTGTGCCCTTCGAATTATTTCCTGCTTTGAATTAGAGTTAAGCTGTTTAATTTGTAAATCTATTTTGCTGAGTTTATATTATAATTTGGCTCTATGGCCACTTCCTGGGTCACAGTGTCAGTTTGATCTACGGTCGAGGTCAGCTCAACCGTAGACCAATATGCCTCATTCCTCTTCTTCGTTCTGGTATGTTACATAGCGCACAGACGATTTCTCACCGAGGGTCAACAACTGGAATCGAAAACAAAACAAATATTAGTATGACAAACCACATAGTATTATTAATTGCGCACAAGTATTATTTGTATTTATGTGGCAATTGGAAGATACAAGTCATAATCGACAATAATAAAGCCCCGAAATTCTATAATGACTGCATATAAATGAATAGCTATAAAGGACTATGCAGACTTAATGAACCTTTGTCAACGGTTTTCAAAATTGAAAAGGTTCGTAGGAGGAAAACTGACTAGAAGCCAATGGTTTCCTTTCAATATATTTATGAAATTACATGAATATGTACCTATACAAATAATGTAGAGTGCAAACTCTTTTTGGATTATCAAACCTCTGCCCTAAATAGATGTCATTACTTATATATGTTGATGATATTCCCAGCAGAAATTGTATAATGTGATAGCAGATTGAAAATGGAAATTCATATATATATATATATATATATATATATATATATATATATATATATATATATATATAGAGAGAGAGAGAGAGAGAGAGAGAGAGAGAGAGAGAGATGAGTGTAAGTATCACTGGTTATCAGGACATCAAAAAATTCATATTTCATTGAAAGTTAAAGAGCTTGAGGATATAGGATTTATACCCCTGCCTTTGTCATTCGTAATAGTGGATAAATAGACTGTCAAAGCAGACATAGGACACAACATAGGTTGGGTAAGGTAAATGCTGTCAGTACCATCTCTGCTAACAAGAGGGGGGGGGGTGGAAATGGGCATTTTCAACAGTTATTCCCCTATCACTCTTTAGGGTGGAGAGAGTTGGGTGATCATTGCTCGGCCTCTCAGTGCCTTTGCAAAGACCAAAGCCCCAAAATACTGCTGAGAAGACAAGGAGAGCTTCATGCAGTATTCAGTTCGCACCTAGTCAGCCTGCTAACTATCTCTCGCGGCAGTCTGATTTTAAAGAACTTCTATAAACCAGCTAAGTTCCTTTATTATAATTTAGTTTAAGTAGATATAACCTTTATATCGCTAAAAGGTGCATTTTCATTTTGATTTATATTTATTATTGGCAAATTTTTAATTATAAATAAATTTATATATATATTCAAATTTTCAGTAGTCGATTATTGGTGACCCCTTCCTAAATTCCACCTAGTAGCACGAGATCACCTCAGTAGCACATTTCCCCTAATGGGGGTGTTGTGAATGAAAGAATTATGCAAAGGTTGTTTTGGGCGTTGCAAGAGTGATACCAGCCTTGAAGATGAACCACACGGTGAAACATTGGAACTACAGAAAGAGCAGTTAATAAAAATCCATTGACCAGTACCCACCAACTGGCAATTATTCTGGGGAAACAACATGTGATCATCTCAAATCCCTTGGAAGATAATTTAGGAGTTGCCAATTAATAACTCATGATTAGACAGCCAACCCAAGCCCAATATCGGGTTGACATATTTCAGGATTGAGCTATCAGTTATTTAAAAAAAAAAACAATTTCATTATAATGTACAAACACTGATAAAACCTTTATGTCATGCTCTGCATTAGCAGTGTCGCCTGGACTCGATAAAATATTTAAAAATCTTTGGCTAAACATACAGAGAAAGGTTAGCTTGGTACATATTGGGGTCAGATTACAAAGCTCACATCGCTACTTCCTTATCATTGTTGTGATAACAAAAAATACCTTTGTATTCTAGTTGCCTTAAATAATATTTGCTAAATAACTGACCTCCTTTTCTTCCTTCGTTGGTGGATTCCTCAACATGACTAGGAGCGGTGCATACAGGAAGTTCAAAAGAGCAATGCAAACTAACATCCATTCAAAGCCAATTGTCTTAACCAAAGTTCCACTCATTGCTGGCCCTAAATAAACACATATAATATTCATTAAATCTTGATGACAACCTCAAAATAATTTTTTTTTATATGGATATATCTAGGATTTTAATACATAATTATATATTATCAAAGGTGTATCAGAGATTAGTTTTAGGGAAAAGACTTTGAGAAAAAAAAAGTTTGTAGTTCCTAACAATATTATGAACATATTAAGCCTAATTTCAAGTAAGTTATAAAGGTATGAATCTTGAGCATCTCTAATAGCAAACTTCTCCAAACCTTTTAAATCCAGAACATTAATATCCAATGTAATGATTTATGATAACAAAAATTAACAGAAATTTCTCATATTTTACTTCTATAGAAACCTTTTAATATGTTTTTTGAGAAGCTAAAAATAAACTTCTCTAATCCTGAACATTCATCTCCAACATAATAATTTATAGTAAGAAAAGTATCAGAAGTTTCTGATTTTTCATTTCTTTAGAAACTTTTTAATACATTTCTTTAAGTAACTAAGAACACATAATAGTAACCTTCTCCGAATCTATTTTGTATTTTCATCTTCTAATGAACCAATAGATGTACTATCTGAAGAAACAAAGATTCATGATCTTAGTTGCACAGCAAACCAACTGGAGCAACACAAGTGCTGACAATGAACGACCTACTATTGAAAACACTATTTGTGTGTGGTCATAAAGTTTAAGGAACTCAGGGAGAGAAGTTGTTCTCTCGACTTAGAATCGGCCACACTAAAATTATATACTAATACTTGATGACAAAGATAGAGAGCCATTTGCTCTACTTGTAGCATTGACTTGGCAATAAGACATGTAGTGAGAGAATGCTGACAACAGCACTTTATTTGCTATTTACAACGACTAGTGACAGAAAACGGCCAACACATTAATAATATATTCTCATACCTACACAATGTTCATATCTATGGCAAATTTGAAATGCTACCAAATTAGCCCTGTGGTCTGAAACTAAATTTCAAATTACATTCATTAATTGACATAAAAGTTAGATTCGAGCAGAGCACATAGCAAATGACAAATTTATCACAGTATAATTACCAACAATTTCACAACTTTCAACATTTCTTCAAAATTATAACACAAAATTAAATAACACTCTGGCAATCAATAAGGTTATTTTATGGTTATTCTACTCCACTCTATTCTCAGCCTTCCAACATTTTTTTCTATAGGGACAAAATGAAAAGAATTATATTTATAAAATCAATAGAATTCTATAAAGAAAAAGTCTGGGAAGATTTTGGTGATATTTAATTTAAGCTCATCATCTATTTACAGTAAAATATATGAATCAGCAACGATGCCAACTATCCTATTGAGAAATAAATCAAATAAAAAGTTGGATCTGTTTATTTGGCACTCAATATAATAAAAAAAAGGATGAGACACTAGCTGCAAAAAGAACTTGTCTCCTCTAGAGAAATAATATATTTTAGCATTTAAATTATATCATTGGCCCAAGATCTGCATAATTGGATAGTTTTCGGGCACAGCTTCTAGCATTGTGTCATTCTATTATTTTTTGTGAAAAAAAAATAAAATATGTATCCAGTATATTTGAGTAATAATAAAACAAACACAAATTATTTACTGTATTGTGAACCTTTTTTAAAAAATCTTCATTGAACGTTTTAGCAGATTTGATAAGTTACAAAGCTGAATAATGTTATTAATTAACATCGAGTTTGTCCTACTGAGGCTAATCGAGAGAGGTTATCTACAGGTTATTACCCTTTTTTAGTGACACTAAAGACTTCATATAATGAGTTAGCAAATAAATTCTTATTGCCTATGTGAGCATCAAACTCACGGTTCTAGGAGACCAATGCTTTGACTCACGTGGCTAATCTAAGCCTCAAATAGCACTTAGCAGAACTATGACTTCCCCCTCGTAGACATCTCTTCATGTGGATTTAAGGTCTTTGATAATATATATTATTATAAATGCTGAACATAGAATAATAAAAAAAAGTATTACCAATAGCATAACCGAGACAAAATGCGACATCCCCTATAGCATAAACACTTCCGTAGACAGCTGAGTGGCGTATATCGACAAGGTATCTGAAATTTGGCATGTTTTAATTTGTATTATTGGTTTTCAACATTTCATACATAAATAAATGAAAGAGAGAAGGAAATCAAAAAGGTGGCTTACCCTAGCTGAGGCATCATTGAGCTAGCGACCATACCAATCGCAAATCCAAGGCCAGCATTAGGAATGATGAGGTGGTTTATATTCCTCGCCAACGGGATCTGTGGACAAATACAGCTCAGGTACAGTAGAGAATGGTGGGAAGGGGGTTGGTTGTACTTGGGGAAAGGGTATCGGCCCTTAATAGCTCACTCCTTACATTATAAACACAGTCCAATGCTCAAATATTGACCACTTTAAATTTTCTTGCAAACCTAAACATGCCTTTATATAGGACAATATATATATATATATATATATATATATATATATATATATATATATACCAGAACTTAATATTTTTAGCAGATTTCCCCTGAGGGAAATCAGTTATTGAGGTAGTACTCATGACTCGATTTTTTAATTTTTTCTTCAAATGTCCATCGGAGATGGACCTAGGAGATGATGAAATGAGGTCCATTCAAAATTATATATATATATATATATATATATATATATATATATATATATATATCTCATATACCTCTCTAGCTCTCACAATTTTTGTCTTATTTAAAAATATATATATAATCATTTTATTTAAAAAGAAAGTTCATTAATGGCTGAAATCGGACCAGGGGGAGGGGGGGGTTAGAGGTGAAGAATTTCGAAAATTCTTAATATCTCCGTTATTATGCGTTGGATCGAAAAGTTCTATAGAACCAATCTTATTGCAAATATAATATTCTATAAATGTTGTTATGTACATCTTTTTCACTATCTTGATTATTAACCGAGATATTTACATCTTTTAGTTTTCGGTCTTCAGTCTCATTGGTCTTTTCAGTTTTGAGATAAATGCAAATACATGGCGTACATGGGAAATCTGCTTAATTAACGCAGCCCCTGCGTGTCGAACTTTTTTAGCTTTAATCCACAAAAAATTGGCCTAAGTACGATTGATGAACATTTGAGGACATTTTTCAAAAATCGCTCCATGAATATGACCTAGATAGCTGATTTCCCTTAAGTGAAATCTGGTAAAAGTAAACAAATGAATAAAGAAATAAGTTAAATTCTTATTTAATTATTAAATACAATTCAAATGTTTAGTATGTAGTACATAAATATAATTATATATATATATATATATATGATAGTAGAAATGTCTATATAAATAAAACAAGGTTTGTCTGATTTTTTATTTTAAATCAGCGGGAATCGATTACTTTTCACGCTTCAGACCATTCTAAGAGCAATGGACAAAAGTTTTCTATTTGTGAGTCAACTATTCCAAGGTACAGCATAGTCTACATGAGAATCAAATTTCTTCATCTACTAGGTTGGATGGATGGACATTTCAGGAAATTTTTCAAAAATCATGTCATGAGTTCGATTTCAATAGCTGATTTCATATAGGGAAATCTACTAAAACAGTGAGAACCAAATAAATAATTTCTTTACATACTAGAAAAGTAAAATAAAACTTTTGGTTAAACTGAACTAAAAATTGTTGTCTTTTATATCTGAGTGCAATTCCTAAAGCCGATGTTCAAAAATTTGGTCTGTTCATGATTTTCTATAATTTGCCTAATCAATTTTCATTATTTCATCCTGGTTTTAAAATGAAGCCATAGAAATAGCATAAAACAAGTGGGGAAATTTTGCAATGGACACAGATCTCAAAGATATATGTGAAGCATCACGAATAAGAAAAATATATATTTTTAATTAAATACTGCTAATTTTTTTGTTAACTTTACAAAATAATTGTATATTTACTTACACACATGAGACATATTCCAATGATGATTAATCCTAGAAGTGTAGCAAACCATCTGCAACAAGAAAATACTCATTAGCATATATTAACGTTATATTCCTTGTTTGCTACAACAATGCCAATAGGCAGAAAACATTATTTCTCAATTAATAGCACAGCAAAAATAGTATTGAACTATAGTCTTGGCTGATGGAATATTATTTCTGATCATGCTTAGTAAGTATGCTACTTTTTTAATTTGATCAGGATCAATAAAAAGACCTGGTCCTCTACTAGAGTTTTAATTTAGGCAGAGTGGACTTTCCATAGACAGTGCCTGCTGACCAACTAAAGACTAAATAACAAACATAGCATGGCCAACAGTGTAAAAACAGTCACAAAACAATAAAAACAAACATGTACAGGATAAAACCAATAGAAAATTTTAAAAAATAGTCAACAAATATAAAAACCTTAAATGTACCTTATAAAGATTAAAAGTTAAAAACATATAATCTGCCTAAATCATAAACAAAGAAATTTCTAGGAAAAAACTTATATTTACTTATCACAATGGGACAAAAGTTCCCCTGAATGCTACTAACGGAGGAACTAGAGTGAAAATGACAAAATTAAAATAGAAAGCCCAATGTTTATAATAGAGAGGAGATGAAGGAGGTTTCTCATTAGAGAAGTGTAGATGAGCAATCTCACTTCACTCAACAATTCTTTACCAAATATAACTCACAACAATTACAATATAATTGAGAGTCACCATCACAAATGCACGCAATTTCTAACGGAACATGGACAGGCAGGACACTATTTAACAAGATTTAAAATTCAAGACAATGACAAATTTACTTGCTACTCACAGACAACACAAACGTTTTTACATATACTCTCACTTTACTTTCAATATATAATCAAAATTCATAATGAACATACATTAATTTAAAAAGAAGGTGATTGGCTAGATCCACATCTCATATGTTATTTAATAAATATAATAAAGAACTTATAAAGTTTATCAAAAGTATAGATCTGGATGTAGCAAACATTCATTAGAATATAAAGTTGATTATGAGGAAGGAGAATTATAATTTAACATATTTACCTTGCATAGGCTCACTCGCAAATTAAACAAGAGAAAAACCGTAACATCGGTTCAGTTTAACTTCATTTCATTTTCGTTTATTAATTTTATTTGTAATTATCTTGCTTATTTCATAACTTTATTTCACTTTATTTTTATTTTATTTTTTTCATTTTTTTTTTAATTTAATAATATATTTGATTACATGGTAATAAACCATTAAATAGTATATATTGTAAAAATTTATTTAAACATAATCTTACATGTAATATGCCATGTGGCAATGGAACATGTTCTGAAATAAATAACTTCTCATGGGGATACTAGCAGGAAAGAAATTTACGGGCTGATATAGTGTAGTAATTCTGAAAGGTAGTAAAGCAGGTCTTGCCAGTTATTGGTCTGGAGTCGGTAAGTAAGTGTTTGGTAGTTGTGTATTACGAAGTTAGAATGGTGGTTCAGTCCTAGTCATGAGGTGATGTTTGAACCACAAACCAAACACCTCTTTTCTTCTGTTTTTCATTTATGTAGAAATAAGAACTTGTAATTAGCTACAATATAAATACTTCATCATGTGAACAGTATCGGCACACCAATTTTATAGGACAGAGACCCATTTTACTGGCCTCAACATATTCTTGAGCAAGTTTTGACTAAAAACAAAGCTCTAATGTGGATCTTCATTTTGCTTTGACAAATTATCTATGAATCTACAAATGCATAAATCATGTTTTTGTAAGCTGTGCTTAGTTGACGATCTAGTCATCCTCATAAATGAGTCCCATTATCAAGATAATATATTTCAAATCACTGTCGGTAAGCCAGGACTTCATGCGATAAATATGTATCAAAGTAGTCGGTGATAAACTTCTTCAGAGCTGAACAATGAAACGAAAAATATAAATATACAATAATGGAATAAATGGAGCATATTATTATCTTTTAAGTGTACAATGGCCACAAGTTTTAAGTTATAATGAATATAAAGCAAAGTAGGGTGTAAACACCATAACATGAAATAAAGCGTATTAAATCTAAAAATAAAAAAAAAAATGATAATGTACATACCAGTTTTGTTATTGTTTTGATTGGTTAAGTATAGATGTGTTGCTAAAGTCAAAAGTGTGGTTGTTTGTTATTGCGTGTTTTGCGAGGGCGGAACTGTCTAATTCTTCTTTATTAATAGTGCGTTTATGTTGGTATAGTCTGTTTTTAAGGTGTTGTTTGGTCTCTCCTATGTATACCGCATTACAGTTTGGTGTCGAGCAGGGGACTTTGTATATGACGTTGGTGCTTTGTTCAAGGGGCAGAGGGTCTTTGAGTTTTGTGTATAGTGATTTGAGTTTGTATTTAGTGGTGAGCCCTAGGTTAATTGAGGGAAATATGTTTTTTAAGGTTTTATTCGCGAATAACAAACAACCACACTTTTGACTTTAGCAACACATCCATACTTGATACACAAAAAAAATCACCTCAAACGCCTAATTTCTGAAACCTTGCATATCAACATAGACCCCAACAGCATAAACTACAAAACTGACAAACAAAAAATATCCCCAACATATGCACATATTTTCAAAATACATATTTTGATCGGCGAGGTCAAAGGGCGATGTCGCAAAGGATTAAAAACAGCCATAACTGGCATCCTCTGGATGGGAGACCTGTGTCAGTGACACCTCGCTAATCATACAGCTTCAGCCTGTCTCAGCCAGACTACTCGTACTTCTCGCCTCCACTACCTCTCACGGCAGAGTCTGATAGAGAACTTATATAAAAACAGCTAAGTCCTCTTATTGTAATCTAGTTTAAGTAGAGATAAATGTCCTTCTTTATATTATTAAAAGGTTCCTATTCATTTTGATTTATATTTATTAGTTGTGAATATTTAATTATAAATAAATTTATATATATTTAAATTTTGAGTCGATTGTTGGTGAGCCCTTCCTAAATTCTTGTTAGTGATTTGGTTGTGGGAATTGGCATCTTTTACAGCTTCCACTGCCTATCGCCGCAGCCACATCAAAACAAATAGAATGTTAATAGTTTACAGAAATGAAATGCTCGGAAAATAATCGAGAAGATAAATACTGTTCCCTCTGGTTTACAGCACAACCTACTTCAGTAACTCCATGATACCGTTAGTCCTTCTCTTGTAGTATTCTGATTACTTAACAGCCATAAAGCTAGTATAAAGAAGACTAATAAGTTTGCCTGAAGGAAATGGTAGATTACCTTCCCATTCTGTGGCCAAGTGGACCAAAGACATTAGTTCCGATAAGATATGAAATGCTGGCTGGTAGGAAGGTGACCCCCTGTTCCCAACGCTCTGCTCCCATTGTATCCATCATCCAGATAGGTAGCGAAGGCTCCAACATCGCTATACCAGTATTTGCAAATGTTATTGCTCCTGCAACACACATTTAAATATAATATCTTTGTACTCTATTAGGAATCAAATTTAGTCGAAACCCATAGACCAATCAGATTCATTTGAGTTGGACTAAGAGATTAGTAGGAAGAAATATTTACTGTGTCATCTTGTCTCAATATTATTTTTGAGGTTATATTGTGAATTGTATTTTTTGTATTAGACATATATTATACAATTTTTTATAAGTATTGTCCATTGTTTAGCTTTTCAATGAATTACCACTATATCTGTTAAAACCTCTGTCATGTCGGGGCTGCATTAACTAAATTTCCTACATGTGCCACATATTTGCATTTATCTTAAAGAGTAAAAGTTCACTGAGAACAATATTTGGTATTTAAGTTTCAAATAAAGTGGTTCATAATATAACAGGCTATTGTTAATATGACATGAGTTGGATTGGAGCTTCACTGAATCCCAAAAACTGAAAAATGCTAATATCTCCGTTCATAATCAACATATTGGAAAAAATGTATATAACAACATTTATAGAGCATTAAATTTGCAATAAGATTGGTTATAATACACTTTTTTGATCCCCCAACAAAGATATTTTGAATTTTCAAAATTCCTTCCCTCCCCGCAGTCCTAGTTCAGCCATTATTGAACTCGATATTTCTTTTTACATAAAAAGCTTAAATATTGAGTTTGGTAATAATTAAACAAAAATTGTGATTGCTAGAGCGGTAACTGATAAATGTATATATATAATTTTAAACAGACTAATTTTCATCGTGTCCTTGGTAGGATCGATGGACATTTGAGGAAATTTTTCTAAAATCACACCATTAGTAGAACATCAATAGTTGATTCCCGTTAAGGGAAATCCGCTCCAAGTCAGTCATCCATCGGCTGTGTAAACTAATCAGATTTGCCACATGTCACTATAACACATTTTTGTTCCAATCTCACAACATATTCCCTATTTATATTTTAAAAAACGATGAGTAGAAGGGGGGGGGCGTTACTGAAGGCGGAAAACAAGAAACTACAACGAATAACTTGGTTAATACTTGAGATGGAAAAATGCATAGGATAACAGTTGTAGAACATTAATAGTTTAACAAGATTTATTCTATAACATATTTTTGATTTGGCCCATAGTAACAGAGATATTTTGAATTTTTGTATCGCGCCCTCCCCTCTAAACCACCACAATTCCAGCTCCGATTTCAGCCATTGACAAATACAATCTCTAGTGTTGATTGTAAAAACATTTATAGACAATGTAGTTTGTAATACAGTTGGTTCTAAACCATTTTTTGATCCAAGGAATAATAAGGAAATATTTCGAATTTTCAAAATCCCTTCCCCTCTAAACACCCCACTCCCATCCAATTTCAGTCATTAACAAACTTGATCTTGTG
The DNA here is from genome assembly GCA_019009955.1 of Riptortus pedestris. Lineage (NCBI taxonomy): Eukaryota > Metazoa > Arthropoda > Insecta > Hemiptera > Alydidae > Riptortus > Riptortus pedestris. The sequence goes on along the minus strand of CM032229.1, from coordinate 194,732,239 downwards.
AAACTTATTGAATGGCTGAACAAAAATTGATATTGTATTGAGACCACATTATTTATAAATATAAATAGTTCTGAATCAATTTAATCATCTACTAGGTAGGATCAATGTACATTTGAGAGAACTTTTCAAGCATCATGTCGTGAGTACAGCCTCTATAGGGAATTCTGCTAAGTAACAAAATGCTTGGTTGCATTTTATTTGAAAGTGGTTTACGATTTATCTGTTCCAATTCATTGGATCAAAAAATATCATAGAACATAATTAGAGATCTTTCCATAATGGATAAAAAATACAAAAAAATTAGTTGTCATTTTTGCACCATTTGGTCCTTTCAATTAAAAAAAAAAAATCCAAATTCTTAACAGTGAAGCTATCGGGCTGACTTATATAAAGTCCTATTAATCAAACTTAGGCAATCAATTCTGTTTCTCATCTCCAAACAATTTTCATGCTAGGATTTTAAAAAAAGCCTCCTTTCTTCCTCAGATTCCAGATAATTTTTAACGTTTGAGTTGAATGCTATTTATCACACTAAATTAGCAGCAGCTAATTGATTTGGCAGTAAAACATCATGGAGATTTCATTCACTCTCTATGATTATCTTAGTGATCCAGATATAATTCAATATTTATATATTATATAATACTTACAGCTGCCTTTAACAAAGCATCTCCAAAAGATGCCGAAAAATATGTTCAAAGGATACTGAACCAAGCCTGGAATTCAAGTTGGTTATCAAGTATTCAACCTATTAATTGTATCAAGTCCATGTTCTGCAAATATTTTAAATTAAATTATTTGTTAATATCCACTTTTTGCTTTTTGTTATCTACAGACTACCACCCTATTCTAGCCAGGGTGGGACTAAGGATGTTATTTAATGAATTCCGTCACTGAATAAATTCCTATTGCCCAGGCGGGAATAGAACTCATCACTCTGGGAATGCCATGTGAGATTAATTAAGGTCAACGCTTTAACTCACATGGCTAACCTTAGCCCCCAAATATTTTAAGTGAATTATTTATTATCGGGCAAGTAATGTTGTCCTTTATGTTGAATCGGCAGTAGTTAGAATTTAGTGAACCACGTCATGCTACTAATTGTGTAATGCAGAAGTCTGCCTGCATGTATTTTCTTCTGAAATATATGTTAATGTCTTGAATAAAAAGTTTTAAACGTTCTTATATATATATTGTAATGAATCTGACAGTGCATTACATAAAGTCATCATAAATGATCATATATTTTATATTCTGATTAATGCCAGCACAGACCACATTAAGATTATTATTATGAATACTTAAATGTATAGTTTTTAACCTTTATATAATAGTTTTATAATTTGGAGTTGTCCCCATGTGCTCTCGTATTTTAGTAGATAATGCCCATGGATTTTTATAATAACAATCACAGCTCTTAATGTCGATACACTAATATATATATTCTGGATGAATTTCGATAATAATTTCCCGTTAAATACACTTTTTAAGCATATTTTGATCGGCGGGGGCAAAGGGTGACATCAGCAATGCCTATATAAGGGCGACATTGCGAAGGATTAAAGACAGTCATATCTGGCATTGTCTAGACAGGAGACCCGGTTGCATCCACATCCCATTAATCATTCAGCTTTGCTTCAGCCAGGCTGCTTCTTGTCTCCACTAACTCTCACGGCAGAGTCAGATAGAGAACTTATATAAAAACAGCTTAGTGCTTTTATTGTAATATAGAATAATTAGAGATAAGTGCCCTCCCCCCCCCATTATATTATTAAAAGGCCCCTCTTCATTTTCATTTTATATTTATTATTGGTGAAGATATAATTATAAATAAATTTACATATATTTAAATTTTAACTAGAGTCGATTGTTGGTCCCTTCATAAATTCTTGTTAGTGATTTAATTGTGGGAATTATCCATAACTCTTACATCTTCCACTGCCTATTGCCGCAGCCAGATCGCATATATATATATATATATATATATATATATATATATATATATATATATATATGTATATATGTATTAATATAGATACCTGCAGCGACTAGTATATATGGATCAGTGATGAGGGCCTTGAGTGATGGGCTCTCCAGCTCCTGCTTGACCACGCCCGGCTGGAGCAAGAGCAGCTGCAACACTACACACAACACAACAATCACAATTTAATACATTCAGGCATTCAGTTCCAAATTAGGATAAATAATAATTACAATATTCATTCACTGTATTCAAATTAAATTTTCTTTATTTAGATGAATAAATCTTCATTTATGATCGACTGCAGACAAAGCAATCACTCGCAGATAGCACACGAACTACTGACAAAGGCCAGTCCAGTCATTAATACTATTCTTGAACATTTAAAGACTAAACTTCTATTCAAAAGTCTGAACAAGTGATATATTTTTAGTTTAAATTTTACATTTTAATTGTTGCAACATTTTCAGATGCAAGCTTTCTTTTTAGTTTACAAATATAAATTTTTAAAATTCCTATTTTTTATATTATTTTTATTATGTTTCACATTCAAAAACGAACATATTTACCCTATTACTCAAATCATACAAAAAATTTTCAGGGTTCCAAAGAAGGGATTTAGAGTGTTAGGTCCCTATCTACGGATGATGAGAGGCAATGGGTTCCCGTGCTTTCATAATTACAGCTTAATTTGAACATGTTTTCCTCTTTTTTTTTTGTTACTGAACGGTTTGGTGTAAACCTAGACATTTTTCAAAGTCTTAACAGATTGCCATTGATGAATCTCCACTCGGTATATTTCATTTGAGATTCTAGTATGCACAACGTCAAAATTATTGAGTGTTTTAAAAATGATAAGCTTGGTGTAGAGTATATCTCAGCGATTGGCCATCTTCAGCATAGCATCTGACTATCCTAAGACAAAGCTGACCAATAAACATCTATTTGAACTAGCCTCTTTTTCACAAGCAAAGATTATAAATTTGACCATATATGCAACGGCTGGGCCTCCTTTGGAAAAACCTTTACTTTCTTATCTTATCATTTCAAATCAATTAGTTAGTGCAACCTTAATAATAAAGAATCTTTTATTATAAATGTAGAAAATCTCCTGACTAGAAATTGTTAAGAAAACACTTGAAGCATCTAATGATTAGAAATGTTTGAAGAAAACTTATTGAAGGAAAACTTTTATTGATTAGAAATGTTTGATGAAGAACTTCTACTGATTAGAAATTGTTGAATAAGAGCTTTTATTGATTAGAAATTTTTGATGAAGAACTTCTACTAACTAGAAATTGTTGAAGAAAAATTTTTATTGATTAGAAATTTTTGATGAAGAACAACTGATTAGAAATTGTTGAAGAAAAACTTGTATTGATTAGAAATGTTTTGATGAAGAACTACCACTGATTAGAAATTGTTGAAGATTCTGATTAGAAATTGTTGAAGAAGAGCTTTATTGATTAGAAATGTTTGATGAAGAACTTCTACTGATTAGAAATTGTTGAATAAGAGCTTTTATTGATTAGAAATTTTTGATGAAGAACTTCTACTAACTAGAAATTGTTGAAGAAAAACTTTTATTGATTAGAAATTTTTGATGAAGAACTTCTATTGATTAGAAATTGTTGAAGAAGAACTTCTACTGATTAGAAATTGTTGAATAAGAGCTTTTATTGATTAGAAATTTTTTATGAAGAACTTCTACTGATTAGAAATTGTTAAAGAAGAGCTTTTATTGATTAGAAATTTTTGATGAAGAACTTCTATTGATTAGAAATTGTTGAAGAAGAGCTTTATTGATTAGAAATTGTTGATGAAGAACTTCTATTGATTAGAAATTGTTGAAGAAGAGCTTTATTGATTAGAAATTTTTGAAGAATAACTTCCACTGATTTGAACTATTTGGGGAATATCACATTATATAACTAATAGGAGAAATTTTGTGGAAAATATTTTTGTCTTTAGGTCTTCAATTTTTTTTTTCATAAAGTTGACTAAATATTTATACTCCTGTCAAAAATATTGAAATAAACACTGGCCTATTTATGTCCATGTCTAAACATGTAATTTGCATGTGGATGTATAATGCTGGGTTCCAAACAAAACAGATAGCTTTGAATGAGTATTCGTGCAGAGTTCTATTCAAAGGTGTTCACAGCTTAAGTTTATTTGAAGACAAGGTTGAGGAAAGAACTGTGATCGGCTCCTAGCTGATGTGGTATATCTTGAAGTGATTGTAATGTCCTCTAGATAAATGCCGTGATAGAAGGAGGCGATTTACGACCTAGTCATAGTTGATGGAAAGCACCAGCCTAATGGAACATAACAACAGCTACAGCCAAAGACTTTTATCTACTCCACTTCAATTTTATGCCTACTCAACCTCACTCCACTTCCTACTACACCTAACTCTAAAAATATTACTGGCGCGTAAAAAGGAATAATGTTCAGGCAAAGTATAGCTCTTAACTTGCCACAAAAACATTGCTTTATAAAATGAAATAAACTGAGTTAATATCCACATAATGTTTTATGAAATTTTGAAAAATCGCTATTTAATAAATTTGTGTAATGGATATTACCCTTGTTAATATTAACAAGGATAATAATTAAACTTAGGCTAGAGCTTGTTGTAGGTTTTATTAAATATCTTACTCTTGGTAATAGGAGACAAACAAAATAAGTTGTTAGGTCTCTAGTCAGCATTGGTATGTTTTTACAGGGCTAAGTAGAAAATAATTTACATTAGTTTTAAAATTCATTTGAATGAGTTCCTACCAATTTCAAGAAATCATACATAGTAAATGTATAAGAAAGAATTACTAACTGAACATAATTTTATACTATTGAGTAACTTTCTCGGATGGGTTTGGTCCTAACTTGTTGTTATATTTCTCTAATTAACTAATTCCACTCGAGAAGGGTTATCTACAGGTTAGCATCATTTCTACTTAGTGAGACCATCATCGAATAGATTGGAGGCCAGTTACAAACAGAGTTACATCTCATTGCTCCACTGAAAACTATGTTATTAGAATGAAACGAAATACATAAAAATTGAAATCGGTGTTCATAAAAATGATATGATCTGAAAAATGAAGTTTAACCAGGTTCACCTCACTTTTCCTCAACTGGCTGTCAACCATTCAAAGCATTTATTTATCTATAAGGAAAATGTATTTCTTGAACAATATATAATGCTCATTTTAGCATTAGAACTAATGAAATGAGGTTTAGGGAGTTATTTGAGTAAACAGAATATCACTATATCACTTCTGTCATTCAGCTTATAGCTGATATGTTCCAACCAAATAAAATATTAACAACAAAAATATAGCATAATTTTCTGTGTTTCTTATTCTCTGACAAATGCCTTCAATTAATTTCTATCTTATACTGTGCCAAGAGCACAAGATAGCTGTGTGATTTATTTACGGGTAACAACCCTTTTCTAGCCAGGATGGGAACAAGGATTTTATTTAATGATTTTCTCTAAGTCAATCTCTATTCAGTAAGGATTAGATGCAATAATTGTATTTATCAAGAATAAGAAACATTGACAAGACACAGAGTATTATTGAAGATATAATCTATCTTACATCCATCAATGAGTGCGAGACCCGATAGTATGAGGAAAGGAGCAGATTTGCCAACGAATTCATACATGAATCCTCCGAAAGGAGGGCCTATCAGGACACCCAGAGCCAGGCCACCCAGCGCTATTCCCATCGCATTCCCTCTCTCCTTGTCGTCGGGGTATTTCTCAGCCAGCATTCCCATACCTCAAAACAAAACAAAATTATTAAATACATTCAAAAATATTTTGAAATTTCTCTTTACCCTTATAAAAAAGTCTGAAACACAGGGGCTATGTTAACTAAGCAGATTTCCCACGTGTGCCACATATTTGTATTTGTCACAAAAAGTAAACCGCCAATGAAAACAATATTTAATATTTAGGCTTCAAATAAAGTGCTTCATCCTATAACAGCTTACTGTTGATATGACATGAGTATGAGTGGGGGTTTACTGAAGGCAGAAAACTGAAAAATGCGAATATCTTCTTTAATAATCAACACAAAAAAACATTTATAGAACACATTACAATCTGATTGGTTCTATACAATATTTCAATCCGACACATAATAACAGAGATATTAAGATATTCCAAAATGCCTCCCACTGGTCCGATTTTAACCGTTAATAAACTTGATCTTCATTTTTACATAAAACATTTAAATATATAGTTTGGTAAGGATTAGACACAATTGATTTATGGTCAGGTACAGTGTCTTTTCATGGTGGCACAAGTTCCTCGTCATTTATATTGCATTTAATAAATTTGCATGTCAATGGGTTAAAAAATGTGTGTTACATATTTAGAGTTGTATTAAGCTTGTTAACAAAATTAACTTATAATATATAATTATTAAATTGATTTATTATATGTATGCATTTAATGAATTTGAGATAATTTTATGGCAAATGAGTATAAATGCTATTCAATAATATGTTAAGAAATTAATTGGAACTATATTAGTAATTTTTTTACATAAAACAAAACATTTGACATATCCTATTATATGATGTTATCATTTAATGGGAATAAATAAATTTCACTTCATTGGCCACAAGACTTCCTGATGGTGGGCCTTGCCTCCACTAAATATTTCAGTAGGGTAAAAGCTGTAATTTTTCCAGAATGTAATTCTTTATATCATATTCTTAGATGCTATTTGAAACTAATGATCCTGTTTATATTTGATAATTTAACTAATGTCTTGATATTTAACTGTTTGATGAAAAACTAAAGATTATATTAGGTAATGGCTGCAATGGGCCTTGTGGGAGGAGGGGGGAAGAGGGAGTTAGAGGTGTTGTATAATTTTAAATTCATGTCTCAGTCACTTTGAGTCGGATCAAAAAATGTTATACCAGCACTGTTGTTGTTTAAATATGTTTTATCTGACTAGATATTAATGGAGTTATTTGTATTTTCTTGGTTTGAGACTTTTGCCCCACTTTACTCATTGGACTTTCCCTTTATAACCTCGACTCTAACTAACATTTTAATCTTTTTTTATTTTCAGTAAAACCGCACATCTACTGTTAGAGAATAGGTTGTGGGATGAGATGACCAACGTGTCTTTTGAGGGCATGGGAAATCTGCTAACCTTCCGCAGCCCCTGTGTCATGGACTATTATTACTCCAGCAAGATGACAGAAAGGTTCATACAAGGACTCATCAGGTTATGAGATCAATGTCTTGTTCATTTCAGAACCAGAAAGTTCCTACGAGTAGAATAGGAAAGGGATTGGCCTTATAAATGGATATAGAACTATAAGGTGACAGTTACCATATTTATTTGCTGCATGTGCAAGCTATACTTTGCAACTATACTGAGTGGGATTGAATGAATAACATACACACGAGTAATAATAACAAAGTAAAATAGCGGCGAAATGTAGGATATTACACATATAGACTTGAAGTTATTTTAAAATTAAAAACAAACATGATAATCAGTGAACAAAAATACATACATAGATACCATCACCATTCAAACACATGTACATATTACCAAAAATGGATCCCTATTATGAATTGCTATGAACCTTATACCCACAAAGTGAGTTATAGAAATTATTCACAAGACCAGCAATTGACAACTGTAATTCGGAAGTCTAAACATTAAAATTAATAGAAGTAAATAACATATTAGGAGTGCTGCCGTTACTCTAAGCAGAATATGTTCTTTGCACAATCTCGATAAAATGAATATAAAGGAATATATTGATAAAAATATGCTTTGATGTCGAAGTAAACCTCCAATTCCAGTTGAAAATTTAAATTTTGATATATCTTAGGTTGCACCTTAAGATAGTTTGCTCACAAATATGAAAGGCCATAGAGATCTTCTGAGCCATTTTTGAGTAATTCAGTAACAAACAGGAGAACAGGCAGGTAAATATTATCAATTTCAAAGTCATTCTTGTTGAAGGGTCTGAAAATAGAAAAAAATTCTCACCGAATTTAAACAGACTATGAAACAAACTCTACAATTTTAATTTTATAGATTTACCACAGCAGTAAAATAATTTCTATTATTTCCATGGAAGGAGGTAAGGATTATATTTGCAGAGAGCCATATATATACCTGCAACACTAGAACATGATGAACCGACACCCTGAAGAGCTCTCGCCGTGAACAATACAGCATATGTTCTCCCAAATGCAAATACTAAACACAAAAGTAATAAATTAGTCAATATTATATACCTGATTAAAGTACAAATAATAAGATATTTTTTACGAAAAAGCATGTTATATACTTAGGACACTTATTGTCAAACCTATTCAAAATTTAAATGCACTTATTTCTGAGTTCCTCCCAGCAACAACAATGTGCAAAAGACATCCTTGCTTTCAGAAAAATGAATTTATTGAAAAATAACAAAAATCAGGTTTTTTCCAATACTATTAGACCTGTAGAAGTTTATCTATCTACTCACCAAACAATCTATTTATTAGGAAAAGTAGTTCATTTACTTTCTGCTATGTACAAAAATTAATAGTATAATTACTGAAAGTACTTACTTATTGTTGACACAAACATGATGATGAATCCAGCCATCATTGGGATACTGTACCCGATTCTGAAACATTTCGATAACATATTAGAAACAGCAATTTTAATCTCTACTTAATCCTGCATGATTAATTGAGAAATTCTATGCAAGAAAAGGATTTTCTTCTAGTTTGTGGAAAATGATATTTTCCCAGAAAGCATTAATAAATGTATAGACTTCAAATTTGTATTAAAGAATTCTTGTCAATAAGTTATTAGCTAGCCAGTTCTTAAGTATGAAAAATGAAGCCCTGACCCCAGACAATAATGCATTTGTGAGAGTTTCAAACCAAAACCTTGAATAACATAGAACATTATTAAAGCTGAATAATTTCTTGTCATGTTGGCTACTCGGTAAGGCACACACACACTGCTGGTTGCTAAAAAACATATATTTATACAATAAATACATATAGGCTTGCTTTTCTACTACCCTATATCTATAGTACTACTTAACGCTAATTACATTACAACAGACATACCGCTGGGGACGAGGCAAGCAGACAGAGCTGCAGCACTACCATATCACAAAAACTGTTCACTTTCTAAAAGCTAGCAATACAATGCGCCCTCATTTCTATTAACTCATTGGCAGCAGTCTGTTTGCCTTTGCCCCGCTCGCTCGTTCTCATTACAGCACACTGTTCTATATCTAAACACTAATCACTACACCGCATTGCTATTTACTTTTACTTCTTACAACAAAGTAAAGCGAGTTTTGTAATCGGGAAAGATTTCAATTTTCAGATTTCCATTTTGACCTTAGTCGAGCTCATTTTGACATGTTCCAGCTTGAGCTATGCAATAAATGTGTCCTGAATATATGATGAGTTGATATCACAAGTGTATTATACTAGCTCGTGAGAAATCAGCTTAGTTTACACAGCCTCTGCTGGAGCACTTCAGAGTTCTACAATATACCTACAGACGTCACACTGGAACTAGTCAAAAGGGTTGAGGGAGTCATAAAACTGGCAATAATGTTGAAATCTCAGAAACTCTAATTCTCCTGGTTAAAATACTTGATTGACTTCGCAGAAGGGAGTAAAGTAGTAGGAAGTATTGTAGTTCCAGCAAAAAAAGGCCTAAGTTCCAAAATGAAGATTTGTTTCGTCGCGGGGCTACATCGTCAGTGCCCTGTCGACACAGAAAAATAATAAAAACCTATGCCTAGTACACTGTTCAAACAAGTCAAAACGTCAGAAAATCAAAATAAACCATCATTAAAAAAATAAAATATTATTCCTAGAAAGATGGGACTCCCAACTAAATGTGCTTGTTAAAACACCATTTTACTTAAAAAAAATTATAAAAACATATATTTCATCTTTAAAAAAATTATAAATGTTTAATGAATGTCACGTTGAGGAATGCTGATAATTGGATGTCCGTGTTCCGTTGCTTCACTTCAAACAGGTTATCAACAATTGCTGGTTATCACTTGGGCCGAGGTAACACTACAGGGTATTATGTCCGAAATGGTATATATGCTAGCTATGCAATGTCCTGGATGGGGTGTTGGGTTACCAGTAGACTTGCTGGACGTCTCTAGGAAATGCAGGAAGGCAGGAATCACGGTGAGAAAGGAGGAGCTGCATCATAGCAGAGAGATGCAATAACCTGACTGCACCCAAGGTAAGTATAATATAAGGTAGCGCGAATAGCCAATCAGAATGCAGCAAGGTCTGCTACGTCACGAGGCGACAAGATTCGGGGTGGACTAGTCGAAATACGAACAATATAAGCAATTTTCTGTTAATTCGGCGGAAAAAAAATTGTTAAAATGGTATATGTCTGTAAATGATACAAATTACTTTAGTTGAATATATTTTATTTCAAATAAACCATGTACAATTTAGATTCCATTAAAAATAAATAGATAATAGTTCCTTAAAATTGATATATGTTGGGTTACATTTAAAAATCGAAATTTTTCTACGTAATTAGCACAATAAAAAGAAAAATTATACTATAATAAGATGAATGCCCAAAACATGAAAACAGTAATGACTACTGTTGTACAAACAAATTAAAGTTAATAAAATTGAGACCAACCAAGCAATAAACAATGATACCCAGTTGCCAGAATAAAAACGAGTAAATTATTTTAAACATCAGCTAGTCAATATAGGTACAAGATTTTTAAAGGTTATCATTGGCATGTGGTCCTCCTTGTAATAAAAATATGCTTATAATTAGTCACGTGGAACCAACTGTAAAACAGTAATGACTGCACTTAGCTGCAGAATCCAGCAGTTGCAAGGAGTTGCTCATGTCTGGCGGGGTGACTTGATCCAATTGTCAGTCCCGAAACAACATAATCAACAGAGCCCTCTTCAAATGGAACTATTGTTTAGCAAGAATATTTTAATGTTTTGACATGTTCTTCAATAAAACATTAAATAAAGAAAAAAACAAAACAATTTCTCCAAACAAATCGGGGGCTCAGGTTGGCTTTGGTCTTAATCTCATGTGGTAAGCCTAGAGTGGCGGGTTCGACTCCTACTTTGGGGAATAGACATTTATTTAGTGACGGACTCATTAAATAAATTCCTTAGTCCCACCCTCACTAGAAAAGAGTGGCAAGCTGTAGATAACCCGTCCCGATTAGCCAAAGTTGCATAAAGTGGATGTGAATAAATAAATAATAACAATCCAAACAAATTTCTAGATTTTTAAGATATATTCCATATGTATCTGTGCCAGCCCCTGGCGTACCTTTGACTAGCAGCAGAATAGAACTAGTTGGTGTGAAAGTCGGCAGTAAGGCCATATTTTATGAGTGCACATACTTCAGTCAAAATTTAAGTATTTTTTGGTGTCCATCAAGATGGTTATTTAACCAGATTTGAAGTGAAGGCATTTGGCAGGGGAAGGCATGGATTGGGGGAAACAATAAATCAGCAAGTGCCCCTGCAATGGTGTTAACAACTACAGAATTGCAATAATGCATCAGCCGGGTACAATTATCCAACAATTTCAATCATCAGCATTCAATATTCACCATAATAAACTCAATATATAATCATTGAATGGACTTATTTTACCATACTTGCCCACATTTTTAGAGTCAACCAGCATTAACAAAACCTCCCTCATTGAAAAGGTAATATTCATTGCCAAATGAATTACCCTTCACATTTAACATAATGACTGCTTTAACTTTTCGACTTTTTGATACTTTTAACAATATAATAGATATAGGTTTTTATAAGTTTTCTGTGACAGCAAAGCACTGATGATAATGCCCTACGTCGAAAGCTCTTTTTCTTTTTAATAAATTTTTATTGAGGAAGTAAGAGCTTTTTACTCAACCTCCAATACAATTCAGTGTAAGGTGACAGAAAACTAACTTGGACAAAAATAATATACGTATTATTTTGTCCAAACTACTGATGGCTGCGCCACGACTATTGGAGAACCGAATACATAGCCTGGTTTATATTATAGCCACTAGATGGCAGTATCTTCGGTTTTGCCGCCTTAGTGTTCTCGAGTTTGGGAAGTGCAATTCCGTGATTACAGTGCAAAGGTGTTGCAGACTGAGCTACCAGATGGACCCTCCGAATGAGTGAAACATTCGGAGATAGTTATCTACAGTTGGTGTTTACAGTATGTGTCTTGCCCGCACTCGTGTCCATGAACTCAAACTGTGACGGTTGCCAATAAAAACAGAAGACATCTGACATCTTTTGGCTATAATATAAGCTAGACTATGTATTCGTGTGTCCAATAGTCGAGCCGAGGCGCAGCTTTAGACAAAATAATACTTTGTAGTATGTATATAGTTTTTGGAAGGGAGTGTATATACTTGTGGGTTAGAGGTCCAACGAAGGGATTGGCTAGCAGCTGTACGAATGCCTTTGATGCGAACATGATGCCGACAGCTACAGTCTCGTCCACCAAATCCTTGTGCCGCCGATCCTTCTCCGACCTGGGGGCCACTGTCCCGTTCTCTGCAATACCAACACCATTAACTACAATACTATACAATACATCATATATATATAAAATTGTAACCTCTGTCTGTACATTGATTTTTTTCGCGAAATTTCACGATAACTTTTCGTTTCACATGTCATAGACACCATAACTGCATTTTGTTTCTTTCGTGTATGTTTGTTTGTTTGTTTGTTTGTTACCTTTTCACGCATAAACGGCTGAACCGAATTTTATGAAACTTGATATGTATATTACTACTAACCCAACTTAGACTTTAGGCTATGTTAATATTCTCTGAGACGAACAGGAGTGGGGGTTATAAGGGAGGCCTGAAATTAAAAATAGTGATATTTCGTTTCCTATTGCATTTTCGGCAATTATGCACATAACAAAAGTTGTTTAGTTTGTTATTTAGAGTAACTTTTGTTATATACACTTTTGTCGTATACCTAAGTATAAAGGCGTTATACGCTAAAAATGATAGCGGAAGTCAACAATTTTATTTTGCACAAAAGACTCAACCGAACTAAACCAAACTCGGTATGTGAATTAGCACTAACGTCTTCCTTATAATAAGTCATTCTAACATTTCTAGGGACGGGCAGGAGTGGGGGTTATAAGGGAGGCCTGAAATTAAAAATAGTGATATTTCGTCTCCTATTGGGGTTTCGGCAAAATGCACATAACAAAGTTGTTTATTTGATTATTTAGTGTAATTGGCTCAACAATTCTTTGGAACTACAAGGTACCTCACCGGGAAAAACTAATTCAAATGTATGTTATTATTTTGTGCTTAATAATTCAAATCTATGCATAATGCACAGGAAACGGGAAATATGACAATATGGAGAACAGTGAAGTCTTACATAAAAAAATAATTTTATTTATCACCATTCAGCCTCAAATGAATTCCCGAGCGAAGCCGGGTATCTGAGCTAGTATATATATATTATCATATATACATAGCACACTGAAAAGCCTTCCCCTCAGATTACATTAGTCCTCATAAGTCAATATTTACTTATTACATTAGCAGATGCCCTTAGGCGAAATCAGCTTTTGAGGTTGTGCTTATGATGGGATATTCGAAGCATTTCTTCAAATGTCCAACGATTCTACTCAGGAGATACAAAAAAGTCCGTCACGCAGGGGTTGCGATAACTAAGCAGATTTCCCAAGTGCCTCAAGTATTTATATTTATCTCAAAACGTGAAAGTTCAACGAGAAACATATTTGGTATTTAGGCTTGAAATGAAGTGCTTTAAAATATATCAGATTACTGTAAATATGACATAAGTAGGAGTGGGGCTTTCCTGAAGGACGAAAACTAAAAAAAAAGTCCGTCACTCAGGGGCAACGTAAACTAAACAGATTACAATAGATAAATATGGATGCAGGTTACACTACCTCGAATGTTAAGTAAATAAATACAAACGGTAATGAGAATTCTTTCAGTCAATTTACATTAAAAGTTAATAATCTCGTAACGCTGAATAGATGGACCGAAAATTGACGAGATATAACTGAATATAACATATTTATTTTATTGAAAACAATTTACTAAAGCTAGTGTTGTAATTTGTAATGAATCAGAATCAGTTTTATCTCAATCACTTAAATTTTATTAATCCAAGAACAAAAACAGAACACCACCGTGAATAGGAAATCTTTTCACTCCCGGCGGGAAGCGTCTTAAATATAAACATAGAGGTTTGCCAATGGTTAACCGGAAATAAAAACAATAACAAACATATCAGTATATAATATATTCATTTTATTGAAAACTATGTATTGCACATAGTACTTATATAATTTTGAACAGACCTCATTTTCGTCTTCTCCTGGGTAGGATCGATAGACTTTGAAGAAATTTGTCAAAACTTTCGTAAAGGAAATCTGCTAAAAATGTAAACATAATCAAGATAACGAAAAAACGTATATATCAACATCCGTTCTATACAACTTTTCAATGCAACGCATAGATAACAAACGGCCTGACGAGATTTTCTATTTCGAAGCCATTGTTCATAAAATGATCTCGCACATGAAACAAATTCATCATAATTTAACTGGAATATCCACCAAACCCCCGAGTTTCATTTATATTTGTTACCTAATCGATATGATTGCTCAGAATAAACATTTCGCCCAATTGCGTAATAGCAGAGGTATTTTTGGATATATAATTGACCGTTTCACAAAACTCGGCAAGGTTTGAAAGAAGTGTTCAAGAAGGCCTCAATAGTTGATTTGCTTAAAGGAAATATGCTAAAAGCTAATACATTAAGGAAATTGATAATTGTGTTGATGACATTTAATTTGAATTATGTCAACCAAAGTTTTAAGCCCCATTTAATTTCATATGTTTGAAAGTTGATTCTCACTTCAAATAAAAGTTGAAGGACTAGAAGAACTCCTGTTCATCAGATGTTAGCAAACTTTGAAATTGAATATTAAGTTTGCATAAGAAATTGTTATAAAGCCCTTAATCAATTTTAAATATTTACCCAATTTTTCGAAAGCAAATTTCAACTTTGTCAAAATATAGAGGTAATATCGAATGCTGTTTGCCTTTAATTATCTTGCCAGTTTGCCAAAGACGAGTTTTTTCTATTTTAAACTTTCATCTAAGACTGTGAATCCATTCGTAGTTATCATTTACGTTAAGATATTCCGAATTTTTCCCTAAACTGGGGGGAGGTCCCCCCCTTCCACTAGTTTGATTTCAGCAGTTAAGGAACTTGATCTTTCGTTCCTTCTTGAAAATCGCGTCAAGAGTAAGACCTCAATAGCTGATTTCTGCTAAAAATACACCAGTGAAACTGACTTGTGCAACACTACTTTACAAAACACTCATACTCCCTATATTAACATTCGCATGCCCAGTCTGGCTGGGCATCAGCAACACACACAAAAAGAGACTCCAGTCCTTCCAGAGCAAAGTACTTCGGATAGCGGCAAATGCTCCCTGGTTTGTTAGGAACAGCCAAATCCACAGGGAATTGGAGGATGCTCCTATTTCAGTTCATCTTCAACAACTTGTAAGGAAGTATCATGGCAGCCTCCCAATGTCAAGTGGAGCCGTCCATAATAATTTAATCTGGAAGTACACAGTAGGCCCGTTTTCTCTATAATAGGTTTATTTTGGCAAAGTGCACTTTCAGAGCAATAGCTCCATTTTCAATGTAGTTTTTTTTCTTTTTTTTCTTTTTACTTATTTCTTCTACACAGTAAGCCTATGTGGAGGGGTTGTATTTTTCTGCACATCCCATGCATATTTGCATTATATGTGCATTTTGTAAAAAAAATTAACAATTTTTATATAATAGTATATATACTTATTAAAAATGTAACCAAGAACATGAAAATTAAACTTGACAAAAAAACATTAAATAAGAACAATTAAGGAAAGAATTATATAACCAATTAAAAATTACATAATATTGATATTATACTATCTTTTCCTCTCTCAGCTTAACAATATCATAGGCTATTGCTTTTAATAAATTTGGGTGTTTTGAAAATAAAATATCTTGACTGATAGGCCAGTCGGGAATATGAGTCTTTAAGTGTCTTTGTATGTCTTGAGTCAGTCTACATTCATAAATCAGGTGGGTGAATGTCTGTTCAGTGGAACTGTCGCATTTACAAGTATTTGAGTCAGTAAGTTGGAATCTGTGTAAGTAAGACTTTGTATTTCCGTGT
This sequence comes from Riptortus pedestris, assembly GCA_019009955.1. Classification (NCBI taxonomy): domain Eukaryota; kingdom Metazoa; phylum Arthropoda; class Insecta; order Hemiptera; family Alydidae; genus Riptortus; species Riptortus pedestris. Next base: position 194,715,976 of record CM032229.1, on the reverse strand, counting down.
CCAGTTAGTATTTTTGTTAGATAAAATGTATGTTGGGATAGTGAGATATTGGTTTTTAAAACAGGGATGTATAATTTTAGATGTAATCCTTTATCTGTTTGATTCCATCTCTGTTGCCACAAATTAATACTTTCTTCTCTTAGTAAAGAATTCAACACAGTTGGAGTAATTTTATTGTAAATTACCTCTTTGTTGCTTTTAGAGGCACTTTTGGTTTGGATATCGACTATTTAATTTCCCTTAATTCCTGCGTGTGCCTTGACCCATTTGAAGTGAATGAAAGTCTGTCTGTTTTTTAATAGTGTTATATTATGACGTATTTGTTCTATATGTTGGTCGTGGTTCTTCATGTTGTCTAGTTTGTGTAAAAGCGTGGTTTATGTAGCGCTGAAGCTGAATCCCAACCGTAGCTGCATTATCTCTTCCACACAAGCTGGCACGTGAAACACGATTAATCTGGATGTGCGGAATAGGCCTGTTTTCCTCTACAATACGTTTATTTTGACAGATAATTTATTTGATTTATAATTTAGGTTAAACGATTGAAGGACGACTTCATCCAAGGTTGAACGTGAATATCATAATTTTGTAACACTTTGAGTATAATACCAAAATACATTTTCGTTCTTCTTTCATCTTCATTTGTATGATAGCATTGATTAGCATGGCGATATGAAAGTCAAAGCCCGTAAACACATTCAGAGATTTATTTTCTGAGGAGACCAACATCGTGGACTTCTCAAATTCCTCTACTGTCTGTTAGAAATTTCCGGCACGGGGCCGGCCCTTCCCAGTGGCAGCAGTAAGCCCCCGCTGTGTAGCTGCTGGGTAGGGGAACCGTAGGTCCTTAGTCGGCTTTGCTGTTCCGGGCAGGGGATCACTCCTGCCTTAATGGGGTAAGTTCTAGCGGCTTAATCAATGTGAACTACGGGCTGGGTGGTGTCCGGAGTGGAGGCTTGCCTTCACTGCCGGTCATAGACGTAGTGGTCGTGTGTTCAAAGCACGAGGACGTACAGGCCAGGAAAACTGGTACATGTACGGGAGTTCTTCTCTCGTGTGGGAGCTGGGTAGTAGGGGACCGTCCCTTCCATAGGACTCGCTTCTGACCATCGTAGCGAGTCCTCAGTGACCACGAGGTTGTTGGATTGGTGTAGAAGGATTAAGGCCTCGCGGCTAGGTGCCTTCTACATTGTAGCCACTCCTCGATGTGGGTACACAATGTCTGTTTGAAATGATGCAAGTACAACTTACCAACGCCAAAGTCTGTGAAGTTGGTGTCTATGAGGCAGGTGGGAGGAGGGGTGGTGGTAGTAGGTTTGTGGGCTTCCTCCAGCTTGCTCGCCAGGCTCGACTCGTTGGGGTGTCGGATATCATAGATGAACTCGGGGATGATGGGAACTGAAACAGGCAGAGGTACTTGGTAATTTATTTGGAGCATGGTCCAAAGAGGCTATATTGCTCAAATAACAAAAACATAAAATCAACAACACCAATAGCAAAAGACATTAACAACAATAGCAAAAAAAAATAATATAATAAACGACAAAACTATCAACAAAAATAACAAAAACATATTAACAACAATAATAAATACTAATACAAAAAATAATCAACACCAATAACAAAATACATTAACAACGATAGCAAAAAACAAAAACAAAAAAAAAGCAAATAATATAATAAACACCAAAACTATCAACAAAAATAACACAAAAACATTAACAACAATAATAAATACTAATACAAAAAATAATCAACACCAATAACAAAATACATTAACAACGATAGCAAAAAAATACTAACAAACACCAAAACTTTCACAAAAAAAAAAGCAAAAAAACATTAAAAACAATAATAAATACAAAAAAAATAAATTTATCAACACCAATAGCAAAATACATGAACGATAGCAAAACAAAAAGCAAATAATATAATAAACACCAAAACTATCAACAAAAATAACACAAAAACATTAACAACAATAATAAATACTAATACAAAAAATAATCAACACCAATTACAAAATACATTAACAACGATAGCAAAAAAATACTAACAAACACCAAAACTGTCACCAAAAACAGCAAAAAAACATTAAAAACAATAATAAATACAAAAAAATAAAATTATCAACACCAATAACAAAATACATGAACGATAGCAAAACAAAAAGCAAATAATATAATAAACACCAAAACTATCAACAAAAATAACACAAACAACAATAATAAATACAACAATGTCTACAACAATAAAAAAAATCTCAACAATAATAAAAATATACAAGAATTAGAATTGAACAATAACTTTAGGGGGGAAAGTATAACTAAGAAATAAAAAGTGCTGAAGTATATTAAACTACGCAGTACATAATTAGGATGGTAAAATAAAAAATAGGAATTATCAAAAAATAGAAAATATAAGCTTAAAAATGAGATGTGAAATGTATAACTAGTTGATAAAATTCAAATATTTAAAAAGAGTCAGTAAAAAATATAATTAAGAGAGAAAATCAATGATTTATAATACTTTTTATTGCATAATGATTAACGCAATGACTTGTTCAACGATTCCATCTAAATGTGTTAGAATATATTAACAAAATAGAAACGAGAGTATTGAAGTAAAAACAAATAAAATGTAGTGGAATGATGAGTGAGTCACGCAAGGGCTGCGTACACATAATACATTTCCCAGCTGCTCCTATGGCATACTCCTAAAGCCATCCAGTCTTATATTTTATATTTATAAGTAAAAATTCGATAAGTAATAGTGGCGGTTTATTGTAGGATGAAAATAAAAAAAGGCCGACAATAGGCAGATTTCCCTTGTGAAGTTTAACAATAGATAAATCTATATAATGCTAACACAATAGTGCAGTCAATATCAAGTGAATAAATACAAACGATAATAGGGAATCTCCAGACGGGAAGCACCTGAAACATAAGCAAACAGGGGTGCCAACTTATCACAGGAAAGAAAAACCATAACGGAAACATATCAGGATATAACATATTAATTTTATTGAAAACTATGTACTATATTTTATACTGTAATTTACAATGAATCAGAACAATTTTTATCTGAATCAATCAAATTTTAGTAGTCCAAGAATTTAAGATGGGGCGGGAGGGTCACAAGAACATATTTGCATCTACCTCGTGCAATAAAGGTCTCTGGAAAACAATATTTGGTATTTAAAATTCGAATAATGTGTTTTATTGTATAACAGAGTATTGTTTATGTAACAAGAGTAGAAGTGTGGGTTTATTGAGGGCTAAAAATGCAAATATCTCGGTTAATATTCAAGATAGAGAATAAATGTATATAACAATATTTATAGTACTTTAATTTTCAGTAAGATTCATTCTATATACTTTTACGATCTGAATTATAGTAAGGGAGATATTTTGAAATTTTCACAAATCGCCCCTCTGAACCCCCTCTCCCTGCTACAATTCAGCCATTAACGAACTTGATCTTTCTTCTAACATAAAACGATCAAATATCGAGTTTGGTAACTATCAAACAAAAATTGCGAGCGCTATAGCGGTAACAGACAAATATATATATATATACAGTTTTGAACGGACCTCATTTAGCAGATTTCCCTTTAGGGAAATCAGCTATTGAGGTCGTACTCATGACGCGATTTTCGAAAAATTTCTTCAAATGTCCATCGATCCTACCCAGGAGATGACGAAAATGAGGCCCGTTCAAAACTATATATATATATCTATATATATATATATATATATATATATATATATATATATATATATATTTGTCTGTTAACACTCTAGCGGTCGCAATTTTTGTTTAATCGTCACCAAACATGGTATTTAATTGTTTTATGTTGAAAGGAAGATCAAGTTCGTTAAAGGCTGAAATCGGACCAGTGGGAGGGGGGGTTTAGAGGGGCGGAAATTTCAAAAAATCGAAATATCTCCGTTATTATGCATCCGATCGAAAAATTGTATAGAACCAATCTTATTGCAAATTAAATTTGCTATAAATATTGTTTATGCATTTATTCTCTATCTTGAATATTAACCGAGATATTTGCATTTGTAATCTGCGTGTGATCTCCAGTAGGCGGACCTATGTTCGGACTTCCCGCCGAGAGCTCTAGCGGCCGTTTCTATAACTACTCGTCCCTCGTGAATAGGTTTAGAGGTTAGGTTAACTGTTTTTTGGGGCTAGAAACTGTTTTGGGTAATTACGCCCTAAATAATGTTTTAGGTTTAGAGGTTTCTTACTACTACAGTTGTTATTAGGCAGATTTCTCTATTGTAAAACTTCACGTGGGAAATCTGCTTAGTTTACGCAGCCCCTGCGTGACGGACTTTTATTTCGTCATCTCCTAGGTAGGATCGATGGACATTTGAAAAAAATAAATCGAAAATCGCGCCATGAGTAAGACCTCAAACTGAGCTAATAGGTGCAGGCTGTATCGCCGCCAAGGGAGAACATTAGTTACAGGAGTTAACTTGGAAAAGGAATTGGAAGGCACTAATGGATTAGCGGGAGTCAGGCAGCCTCACTGGATGATTAAAGACTACGCAAGATATATATATATATATATATATATATATATATATACACATATATTTGTAGATATTTTAATATTCAAAATTCTCCTCGTCTAACCCCCCCCCCTCCCATTTAGCTTGTTCAAACTCAGACAATAATGGACTCGATCTTTAATATTAAATTAAACGGTTGAATACTGAGTTCGTAGTGACAAATAAAAAAAAAATATTGTTGCGAAAACAACGTATATGAAAAATTAAACAGAGTTATTCACATATTTAAGAAGTAGGAAGTAGATGAAAGGAGCCGACCTATGGTCTAGCCCGTCCACGGCAATATCCGTCGTGTTCTCCTTTGATGTCGCCGGTCGTCTATAAAAGCAGCTCAGCTCGTCCCGAGAGTTAGTTTGTTCTCAGCTCTCTTCAAGTGATCAAGAGTGCAGCTTTAGTGAACAGTGCAGTTAGTTGCAGTGCGGTAAAGTGATTTATGAGAGAACTGTGTTGTGCAGTTTTTATGTTAAGAACAGTATAGTGCCGTGTAAAAGTAAAGGGACAGTGCAGTACCGTTATCTTTGCGAAGATCAGTGCAGTGCCGTGTTTTTGTGAAGTTCAGTGATCGTGAGTGAGTCATTGGACTGTGCCATAAGAAGAACAGAGAAGCTATCAGTGCATACTGTAAGTAGAAGTTATGGATAATTAAGCAAGTGTATAAGTGCATTGTTAAATAATTTGTGCTGTGATAAAACTCTAAAGCTTGTGTGTGTTTAATTTTTCAATCCAAAAGGACTCTAATAAACAACGTTTATTATTTTTGTAATAAACGTAAAGCTATGTATATTTTAAAGGGGCCTTACTTTCGTCATCGAACAATGGACGTTTGAAGTCATTTTTTAAAAATCACTTCATGAGTAAAACCTAGATTTTTCTTAAGTGGAAAAAATTGAAATATGTTTTTGAAAAGCAGAATGAAGTTTAGTTTTAGCCGTTCCTATCTGAATCTTCATCTTTTAATGAGTTTAATCCGAGTTAATGGTTCCAGCAATGATTAAAGACGCCTCGCTAATAAATCTGCCATCTTAAAACTTTGAATCAACTTCAAACTGAGGCCGTCAGCTTCTATTTGCAACATCCACTTAAACGTGTATAACAAATTAGGTGCAATTTGAGAGTGTTGTTGTTTTCACGACGAAATACAACAATAATAATTAGTTTTCAATTAGATCGTAGAATTTGGTATGATGGTGGTTTTTAGCAAATGGAAGCTATGTGCTCAGGGAAATCTGCTATGGAGGTTGTACTCATGATGGGGTTTCTGAAAAATTTCTTCAAATGACTTTCGAACCTAACCCTCGAGATAAGGGAATTGATTTTAGTTCCAACTTATATATATATATATATATATATATATATATATATATATAGATATATATATATATATATATATTTGTCTGTTAACGCTCTAGCGGTCGCAATTTTTGCTTCATCATCACCAAACTCTATATTTAAACGTTTTATGTAAAAATAAAGATCAAGTTCTTTAATGGCTGAAATCGGACCAGTGGGAGGGGGGGGGGTGTAGAGAGGAGAATTTCGAAAAGTCGAAATATCTCCGTTACTATACGTCGGATCGAAAAATGATATAAAATCAATCTTATTGCAAATTAAATTTACTATAAATAATGTTATATACATTTATTCTCTATCTTGAATATTAACCGAGATATTTGCATTTTTCTGTTTTCAGCTTCTGAGATGAGATCGGCTAACTTCGGGTCTAGTCGTGAGTTTCCGTCAAGAGCTAGTTCGGGCCATTCCCGTAACTGTTTGATTCTCTATTCTGAAATTTCTCTATTGTAAAACTTCACGTGGGAAATCTGCTTAGTTTACGCAGCCCCTGCGTGACTGTCTTTTTATTAAGTGTGTGTGGATAACGGACGAGATGAGATCGGCTAACTTCCGTTCTAGTCGTGAGTTTCCGCCAAAAGCTAATTCGTCCGTTTCCTTAACTGTTCGGTTCTCGTGAAATTTGTTTATTGTTAAACTTCACGTGGGAAATCTGCTTTGTTTACGCAGCCCCTGCGTGACGGATTTTGTTGTAACTGTGCATTGATAATCAGATAAAACCAAGGTTTTTGATGATTAAGGTGGATTAATTGATGTAAACTATAGGTGACATTGCACACAGCTCGAAAGTGATTAGGATTAGAATGGTGGATTATGTGACTGAGGACATATAGCTGCGCACAGCCTCTATTGATTTAGATTAAATATGGGGGGGGGGATTACTGGAAAGCGAAAATAAAAAAGTGTATATATCTCCATGCATAGCTGAGATACTCAAGTTTTGTTTAAGAACTTTTTAGTTTACCTAAAGAAGATTATAAATTATGTTTTATACAAAATGTTAATCTCATGCATTGAAACGGAAATATATTTAATCTTTCAAATGAAATAACTTTAAATAAAGTGTAGAAAAACATTTTGTATATTTAATAAAAGTACAAAGAAGTCTGGTAATTTCGGCAGAATACTTATAATGGTTCTACTGGACTGTCTTTGAAGTCAACACGCAACACTTCCTTTTCCATTGTTCTTTAATACTCTAGAATATACTCCTAAATCGCCAGTCAAAATGCTATTTTTCAGAATTAGTCTCTCTAGAATATCAATTGATTATTTTTGTTTGGTAAATTTTTTAACAATAAGTCCTGAATGATTTGTGCTGTGCCTACTATTGTCATCAGCGATAAATGGATCCCTAAAGCTCTTGCAATTAACGAGTTTCGAAATGGAAAAAACCCTTTTGATCTCTTGTTTGTCGTCTCTAAGGAGTTCTCTCAAGTTCGGATTAAGGTTCAAAGCTGTTCTTGGAAGATTGCATTTCATACAATTAAGAAGAATATGTGAGATAATAAGATGACCATAACAATAATCGCAGGTTGCTGGGAATAAGCCTTTCAATAAATAACTGTGTTAATTTTGTGTAAACGGCAAGAACGACCTCCTATTTTCGGATTTTTCTGCTTGCAGTTTTCCATAGCTCAGTAATTTCCTTACTTTGCAGTTACAGTTTGTCGTCATACTTCTTGGACCAGCCTGACTTCCACCTTCGAAATATGAGCTTTTAGAACTCTCGTTTCCAATCACCTGGGCATCTTCCGAATCCGCCATTTCACTAATTTGCAAACCAAAATGTGAGGGAACCCAAGAAAGTGATATTATTTTTCCTATTCCCGAAATGAAAATACTTAAACATCCACCAATTTTTAAAGGCAATAATTCCTTTCCTGGATTCACACCTTACTGTTATTTTTATTCTTTAATGCTGCTCGTGCCGGTAAATAATGTTTTAGATATATTTTTCTTTTAACTATAGCAATAGTTAAATAATAAATGTTTCATCAAATTGTGTCTATATTGGCAGTTGTCAGCTGGTGCAGAGGCAGTGCATATTCTCGAGAGACCTATCAACTTTACAAAATAAATTGTATTCTCCGAGTATGGAGGAGCATCGAGAACAGAACCACCTGATGGCTGATGCTTCTCCCGCTAACCTTTCTCTAAGCAAAATCTTAAGATGGAGCCAAGCTGGATAACTGAATGAAAAAGGAGATAGTAAAGGTCTTGATAATCTATCATATCTCTATTCCCGCCTGTTTTCTCTTAACTATTTCTCTGAAGGATGAGTGAATGGTTGTAGCTGAGCTAATGTTCAAGTCTCATTAAGTCGAGCCACTATTCACTCATTGTAAGATCTCACAGTTAATTGGCGCAATCAGATGATTAGGAGATAGACGGTGGTCCACCTGTTGATGTGTTCTCCTATTACTCAGCCCCAGCTAAGATGCAGCTATCCAGTAGCATTTCCATCTAGGCCGGAGTGGAGTACAAGTAGCCGGTTGCCGCATCGTTACCCCCAGCCGACTCCTGTATAAAACATGAACTCTATCCCAGTCACCACTTCCAGATTGAATAGAGACCAACCCCTGCTGTATAATAAAACCCCAGAGTGCTCCTGCCTGCTACCCCTATTTCATGCTCCACATCACCTTCTTCCATAGTCTGTAGCTTGGAAGCAACGGCTCTGGAAACTGGGCAGGCTTCCCTCAGCCGGGTATAACACTCTATTGATCTCATCTCACGAATTATCAGAAATCAGCTCATGGTGCGATTTTGGAAACAATTCTTCAAATGTCCACCAATCCTACCAAAGGGTTGACGAACACGACCATTCTATTAACAATAGCTTTAAAATTGAGCATATTGTCCTCCCATTTGCTATTCAGTCCCTTAAAAACGGCTTCCAAGATTTCAATAGACTTTTACCCGACTTCCCTTAAGGGACATTAAATCAGTTTATATATATATATATATATATATATATATATATATATATAAATGTGTGTTGGTGTGTGTGTGTGTGTGTGTGTGTGTGTGTGTGTGTGTGTGTGTGTGAGTCTGTTAACACTCCGGCGTTTGCAATTTTTGTTTCATCGTCACGAAACACGATATTTAAACATTTTAGTTAAAACTAAAGATTCGAGTTGATGAATGTAGATATTGGACCAGCAGGAAGAAAGTATAGAAGGAGATTTTCGAATCTTTGAAACATTTCCGTTACGTTATCGACGTACATTTACGTTACGTTATTGTACGTCGAATCGAAAAATTGTATAAAACCATTCTCATTGCATATTTAATAAATTATAAATGTTCTTATTTGATCTATACGACACCATCTGCACCAATTAACAATTGAAAACACCACAAAAGGTTAATGGCTGAAATCGGAATACAAGGGTGGATGGGGGGGGGGGGGAGGGGAATTAAACCATTCTTAGAAATTTGAGCACAACCAAAATATTGTTGAAAACTTCGTATATGAACAATTAAGCAGAGTGAATCACATATTTAAGAGGTACGAAAGAGATGAAAGGAGCCGACAGATGGTCTAGATCGTTCTAGCAATACCCGTCCGGGATCTAGAAGGTCTAGACCATTCCATTTGATGTTCGCCGCTTCGTCTATAAAAGCGGCTCCCGAGAGTTAGTTTGTTCTCAGTTCTCTTCAAGGGATCAACAGTGCGTTCAGTGAACATTGCGTTTTAGTTGCAGTGCGGTAAAGTTTTTTAAGTCAGTAACTGTGTTGTGCCATTTTTGTTTAAAGAACAGTATAGTGCCGTGTAAAAGTAATGGGACAGTTCAGTACAGTTATCTTTGAGAAGATCAGGGCAGTGCCGTGTTTTTGTGAACTTCAGTGTTCGAGAGTGAGTTATTGGAGTGTGCAATAAGAGTGGAGCTACCAGTGTATACTGTGAGAAGAAGTTAAGGATAATTAACCAAGTGTATTGTGCTTTGTTAAATAAATTGTGCAGTGATAACTCTAAAGCTTGTGTGTGTTTAATTTTGCAATCCAAGAGAACGTAACAGTATATTAGACGTGATAACGAGTGTGTTATTCGGCTGGGGAAATGTGCTTAGTATACGCAGCCGTTCACGTCAGAGCTTTTATATAACTATATTGTATATTGTTGTAGAAGGAGAGTTGTTTAAACTAAATGAAGACAAGTAGAGAGAGGGAGATGGCAATGACAGGTACTTGAAGCTTTGACATCTGTCCGCACCAAACCAACCACTCCCAATATGCTGTCTCTCTCCTTTCAAACACACTCTCTCTTTCTAGTCTGCGAAATATGACAACTCTTTATATTTGATTCAAATAACACAAGAAACACAAGTCTGTTGGTATCAAACCAGAATAATCCCATTCTTGATCAGTTTAGCCACATGAGTGTATCACAGTATAAACCTCCGGAGGAGGGGGGTTCGATTCCCGCTTCCCCAATAGTTATTTATATTGTGACAAACTCACTTATTAAAATTCTTAGTCCAACTTTGGCAAGAATGCCGGCATGATGCCAGCCAGCAGCTGACTACTTACCTACCTGTCCATGATTCCTCAGCCAGTCGATAGCTTACCTACGGTAGTTAGGAGCATGTTGTCTAGGAGAAGGGCAATGGCGACGATGACCAGGACGAGGCGGCGTGATTCCCGGCATGATGCCAGCCAGCACCTGACTACTTACCTACCTGTCCATGATTCCTCAGCCCGTCGATAGCTTACCTACGGTAGTTAGGAGCATGTTGTCTAGGAGAAGGGCAATGGCGACGATGACCAGGACGAGGCGGCGTGATTCCCGGCATGATGCCAGCCAGCAGCTGACTACTTACCTACCTGTCCATGATTCCTCAGCCAGTCGATAGCTTACCTACGGTAGTTAGGAGCATGTTGTCTAGGAGAAGGGCAATGGCGACGATGACCAGGACGAGGCGGCGTGATTCCCGGCATGATGCCAGCCAGCAGCTGACTACTTACCTACCTGTCCATGATTCCTCAGCCAGTCGATAGCTTACCTACGGTAGTTAGGAGCATGTTGTCTAGGAGAAGGGCAATGGCGACGATGACCAGGACGAGGCGGCGTGATTCCCGGCATGATGCCAGCCAGCACCTGACTACTTACCTACCTGTCCATGATTCCTCAGCCAGTCGATAGCTTACCTACGGTAGTTAGGAGCATGTTGTCTAGGAGAAGGGCAATGGCGACGATGACCAGGACGAGGCGGCGTGATTCCCGGCATGATGCCAGCCAGCAGCTGACTACTTACCTACCTGTCCATGATTCCTCAGCCAGTCGATAGCTTACCTACGGTAGTTAGGAGCATGTTGTCTAGGAGAAGGGCAATGGCGACGATGACCAGGACGAGGCGGCGTGATTCCCGGCATGATGCCAGCCAGCAGCTGACTACTTACCTACCTGTCCATGATTCCTCAGCCCGTCGATAGCTTACCTACGGTAGTTAGGAGCATGTTGTCTAGGAGAAGGGCAATGGCGACGATGACCAGGACGAGGCGGCGTGATTCCCGGCATGATGCCAGCCAGCACCTGACTACTTACCTACCTGTCCATGATTCCTCAGCCAGTCGATAGCTTACCTACGGTAGTTAGGAGCATGTTGTCTAGGAGAAGGGCAATGGCGACGATGACCAGGACGAGGCGGCGTGATTCCCGGCATGATGCCAGCCAGCACCTGACTACTTACCTACCTGTCCATGATTCCTCAGCCAGTCGATAGCTTACCTACGGTAGTTAGGAGCATGTTGTCTAGGAGAAGGGCAATGGCGACGATGACCAGGACGAGGCGGCGTGATTCCCGGCATGATGCCAGCCAGCACCTGACTACTTACCTACCTGTCCATGATTCCTCAGCTAGTCGATAGCTTACCTACGGTAGTTAGGAGCATGTTGTCTAGGAGAAGGGCAATGGCGACGATGACCAGGACGAGGCGGCGTGATTCCCGGCATGATGCCAGCCAGCACCTGACCAGGCCGCCCAGCGTCGGACCCGTCTCCGCCATACCCCTAACAAACACAACAACATTATTAACAACTATAATATAACAAAATACAAAGGTAAAAGTAATAACATTCAAATATAGTCTAAGACTTTCTCTTTCTTTGTCAATACAAAGTTGTAGATATTTTCATGGAAAACCAATACACAGTAATAGATATCTGCTCGTGACTTCATTTCATCATGCACCACATAATAATGGGATAGTTCGGAGACTGCTGACGGAATGTCAGGAACATAGAACATGCTAAAACGAAGAAGACACCTCATGTCTGGAAAATGGCTAATTATAGAACGAATAAAATTAAAAAGAAAAGTATATTTCAATAGAGCACTTCTTCACTCTATTAAATGTTAGAAACGCTTCTTGTTAAAAGTACGAGAGAAAAAATGCGGAAACGAAATTCGGCATATGATACGAAGGATGTGGTGCACACCACACTGCCATTGGTGAATACCGTATATCTACGACCTCAATAGCAGATTTTCATATCTATATGCTATGATAAGTGGTATATCTGCTAAAATAAGTGGTGTCACGAGATGACAGTAGCTGCTAAGTAGATCCTAACCTTGGTTGGTGTTCATCTATACAAGATAGTTGTGCATTGCCAGCTGACATGGAAGATGAGAAATGGCTCTTCACAGATGCATCAATCTTCATTGGCAGAGATTTGTTTCCACTTTTGAATCTGTTCCATTTCTCCATCTACTCCCTTCTACAGCTGATGGTGCACGTGAAATATATGCCAATAAGAATGCACGTAATTTAGAATTATTTCATTTGAAAGTGATATCTTTATATATATAATTCTAGTGTACGTGTGTGTGTCACTGAACTCCTCCTAAACAGCTGGACCAATTTGAATGATTTTTTTTTTTTGCACGCGTTTGGCTGACGCTCTGGATGGTTTAGCGTCACAAATCAGCCCGGCAGATTGAGCAGGAGTGGGGGGTCGTGAGGGAGGCCTGAAATTAAAAATAGCGATATTTCGTTTCCTATTGAGGTTTCGGCAAATATGCACAGGTTTTATGTTGTTATTTAGAGTAACTCTTGTTATATTTACTTTTGTCGTATAGCAAAGTATAAATGAGATATACACTAAAAAATTAAAGTGGGAGCTTACAATTTTATTTGGCACTAACGATTGAACCGAATTTAACTCTATAAAACTTTATACGTAAATTAGCATTAATTCTCATTTCATAAATAATTTAAGTAATTTTCTTCTATATACTTGCAGCTGTGCGTGTCTGTCAGAAAGAAATAATGTCCTTTGCTTTATCTGAGAGAGGCGCAGCCCAGGCAACCTAGCAGACATATGTTCACCGTCCATCATCCCACTCCAATGCCAGCCATATATATATGTGGACCACACATTTCTTCTTCCCTTACTAACTTACTGCTTGGGCCGATCCAAAAAAATGTTTTTTATTTGACAGACCATAGTTCTTATCAAGGGAAGATGAACAACAGTCGGAATCTGGTTTAATCTAGGCTGTAGGCAGAGTAATATTTACGACAGAGCCGATCGAATGGAGTGATTGTTGCGAGTCATGTAATTTCAGTATATACCTTGGCGGCTGTGTATGTGATACTGTATTTGGTGCCAATTACTATCTAGCCATATATCGGTGCCTCACCAACTAGCCTTTCCCCAGCACAATTTCATATGGACGATACGGTGCTTGTCCCGCTCTTTCAATATATATATATATATATATATATATATATATATATATATATATATATATATATATATATAATTTTGGATGTATCTCATTTTCATCATGTACCAGGTAGGATCAATTTACATATGAAAATGTTTTCGATCGCGTCTTGAGGACGACCTCAATAGCTGATTTCCGTTAAGGGAAACCTGCTAAAAGGTTGGTAACCAAGTAGACTACCCTTGTTATATATAATATTTTTCTGTTAATGTTCTAGAACTCACAAGTTTTGTTTGATAGTTACCAAACTCAATATTTAATCATTTTATGTAAAAAGAAAGATCAAGTTCGTTAATGGCTAAAATCGGACCTAAGAAAGGTGGGGGATTAGGATGAATTTCGAAAATTCAAATATCTCTGTTACTATACTTGGGTTTGAAAAATTGTATAAAAACATTCTTATTGCAAATTACATTTACCATAAATATTGTTCAATACATATTTTCCGTATGAGTATTAACCGAGATAATTGGATGATTTTTTTAGTTTATCAATAAACTTTATCATGGCAACTGGTGAGATGTCATGATAATTATGTAATTTAGATAACTCCAGAAGAATGTGAGCAATGATTACTGAAATCTAGAATATTTGATTTCATGTTCATTGCTAGCTTATTAGCCATTAACTAATCAGATAATGATGTAATAGTAAGAGAGCCATCTTGTTTCAGTTGTTCTGGGCCTGTACCTTTTATAATTATACTGGTATCATCAGTATAAAGAATAGATTTTGAAGATTTAAGGTTGGCTGGAGGGTCAATTGTGTAAATTAGAAATAGTAATGGACATAATGTTGAACCTTGGGGAACACCGCATGTAATTGTTGGCCATTCCGAAATAATTTTATATCCACTCATATCATCAACTTGTACTTTCTGTCTATGGTTATAGAGATAAGAGCGAGAAAGTTAATGAGTGATTCCTCTTACTCGGATTAGAGGAGATAATCTTTTGAATAAAATATTCGTTTCCAATTTTGAGTAGTGAATGGATTGCTGATTACTTTAGTAGACTGGGATATCTTGAGTAATGTTGCTGAAGATAAGGAGGTGACATTTGCCTAGTTAGTCTGGCTTCGGATCCAGTAGCTGGTGTCAGCAATCTTGAAGGGTTTCTACACTATACACACCCTCACTCACTCTATACCGAGGGGCTTATAGCAATGGCAATCAATGATGTTCGTTGTCAATCAATAGGCACACATTGAAGGAAATCAATGCAGATTATTGCCAGTGCCGATCGGCCTTGTTTATACTTGGCTGTCAATCATTGGTCGACGCTAGTAGAATCATTGATTGAACCAAATCCATTCATGCTACTATGGCTATTCACACTGATACTCCAAATACACATTGTCAGAAATCAGTTTTATCCATAAAGCTATAGTACAATATATATATATATATAGCTATAGTATAGAGCTATAGTACAATATATATATATAGCTATAGTATAGAGCTATAGTACAATATATATAGGTGACACGCATTCAACATATATAATCGCGTTAAAGAACATATATATGTTTTTATAGCTTGTTTAAATAAAATTATGTTTGAACAGACACATTTTGTTGGGAGAGCCACCGACGTCATCTCCAACATTGCTATCCGAAATCTAACAGCAAGTTAGTCCTGTATTCGAGCCAATAATCTATTGTAACTTATGCAATCCGAATCATTGCACCATGTTATTCCTATATATGAATTTATAATCTAGCTTGTGCAATCCTAGACAGAAAACCGCTCAAAAATAAAATGGAATATTTGAGAGGAAGATCTTGATTTTTGAAAGTGTAAGTACTGTGAAGAAGAAGACTGCGCATTCTGGAGAGGAAGCTAATAAAATATCATTTGGGAAATGATTGGGCGAGTTAAAAGGCGACCGTAGGAGAGTACTCCGACAACTCAGTTAACATCGGGAGGAGTTATAACTCACTTAGCTATAAATGGATTCTGTTCGCTTAAGGAGAGGAAGCCCAGTTTTAGTATCAAACAGCTTAATGTCATTTTGCCGTCTCTTAGCCTAGCAATATCCACCGGCTGGAATTGCATGATGATGCTTGCCTTCATCATCAACCCTCATCAACTCCTAACCAAACCTTCTCTAGACAGTCATTAATACAGTGGCAATCAGCATATATCAACATCTTTCACCAGCTCTATGCAACTGATCATCACTAAAACAGCTAAAAGAAAATTATTAGCCTTAAAACAAGAGCTATTAATTATTAGTAAATACTTTGAGTATAGTTCGTTTATCAGCTATAGTAAGTATTCAATCTATTAATTGCATCAAA
>CM032229.1:194687500-194692500 GCA_019009955.1 Riptortus pedestris | reverse complement strand
TGGACTCAGAGCCAGCCTGCGAGATGATACCTCATCGAGCATAGCTGAAGCAGTGTACGGTTCTCCTATTCGTCTGCCAGGCGAGTTCTTAGAAGATCACAAATCATCAGACGATCCACACAGTCTCCTGCAGGAACTGAAGGAAAATCTTCAAAAACTCCGACCAGCCGAGTTTAAGGAGAGCACCAGGAAGACCTTCGTTCACAAAGAGTTACGAAACTGCTCGCATGTGTTTGTCAGAGAAGACTGTGCCCAACGTCCGTTGACACCCCCTTACTCCGGACCACACAGAGTCCTTCAGCGAGGTGACAAGTTCTTCTTGGTACAACATCCAGGCCGCGACGCAACCATCTCATTAGACCGGCTAAAACCAGCTTTCCTACCCTCCGAAAAAATGCAGGACAACACTCAAACATCCAATTCTCAGTCTCACAACTTAACGTCATTCATGAGGAAAACAGCCGCAGACCAAACCCAACAATAGCCATACAAGACTCGATCCGGACGACCAGTGAAAAAAGTATGGTTTCCTGACTCCGTCATCTAGGAGGGGAATCCTGTACCGGTTACTTTTTTTAAAAAATAAGAAAAACATATGATAGATAAAATTAACACCATTGCTTGAAAAAACATATGATATAAAAAATTATCTTAGTGCTAGGTTACCATAAAAAAAAGTGCGTGTATCTCACAAGAGCCTAAACTAAGAAACATTTTAAAAAAGGAACTGTTGTGTGCCCGCTTTGACCGTTAAATGTAATTTGTAGTGAACATGAAGGGAACGCCTACAAGGACGCTTAGCCGCCTCTAGCACCAGTGAGTCACATATTATATTTACTAAAGCTATCTCAGCCGGGTCGAGGTTGATAACCAACTATAGGTTATAGTGTAAGCATGTGTTTATTTCATTTATCTTTTCAAATATAAGTATTACATAAATTTACTGTTTAAGTTCATGTCTTAATATAACAACTTAACAAGACGATTTATGTAAAAAGAAAGATCAAGTTCGTTAATGGCTGAAATCCGAGCAGGGAGTGGGGGAGAATTTTGAAAATTCGAAATATCTCCGTTACTATAAGTCGGAACGAAAAATTGTATGGAATTACTCATATTGCCAATGTAATGATCAATAAATGTTGTTATGTTCATTTATTGTCTATGTTGAATAATAAACGAGATTCAGTTTTCAGCCTTCAGTAAACCCTCAACTCTACTCGTGTTTCATAAACAATACTCTGTTATTTAATAAACCACACTATTCGAAGCTTACATACCAAATATTGTTTTCCAGAGACCTCTTTATACGAGAACATGAGAATATATTCTTGTGACTCCACTCGTCTTAAATTTTTAGACTACTAAATTTTGATTGATTAAGATAAAAATTATTCTAAATCATTATAAATTACAACACTAGCTATAGTAAATAGTTTTTAGTGAAATTTATATGTTATATTCAGATATATTTCAGTTATTGTTTTTCTTTCCGGTGTTCCGTTGGCAGACCTGTTTGTTTACATTTGAGACGCTTCCCGCCGAGAGGGGAAAGATTTCTCATTACCGTTTGTATTTATTCGCCTAATATTCACGGTGGTGTTGTGTTAGCAGTATGTAGGTTTATCTATTTCAGGACGTCACGAGGTAAATCCCCTGCGTGACGGACGTTTTACGTATAAAGAGAGAATTAGTGTTATAGCAGCTCTGGGGAAATGTGCTTAGTTAACGCAGCCCCTGCGTGACGGACTTTTTGTTTCGGTTGACAGATGTTAGATGTTGAGCCATCCCTGAGGGATTCGAGATGAGAGGTGTGGCCAACTCGACACCGAACCTCCATTAGCCAGGGATGGGGGGGGGGGGTCTGTCCACTCTCTGCAATCTTGCGTAGTCTTTAATCATCCAGTGAGGCTGCCTGACTCCCGATGATCCATTAGTGCTTTCCAATTCCTTCTCCAAGTTAACTCCTGTAACTAATGTTCTCCTTTGGTGGCGATACAGCCTGCACCTATTAGCTCAGTTTGAGGACTTACTCATGACGCGATTTTCGAAAAAAAAAAAATCCTTAAATGTCCACCCATTCTACTCAGGAGATGACGAAAATGAGGTCCGTTCAAAACTGTCTGCATACATATATATTTTCTGTGATAACGCTCTAGAGGTCGCACTTTTTGTCGGAAAGTTTCCAAACTCGATATTTAAACGTTTCATGCAAAATTGAAGATCAAGTTCGTTAACGGCTAAAGTCTGAACAGTGGGTGGGGGAGGGGGGGGGTCTAGAGGCGTAGAATTTCTAAAATTCGAAATATATCCGCTGTTATGCGGTGGATCAAAAAATTGTATAGAATCAAACTTATTGCAAATGTAATGTTGGATAGATGGACATTTGAAGACATTTTTCGAATAAGCGGCCTTAATAGCTGATATCTCATAAGGGAAATCTGCTAAAGTGTGTACGCATGTGTAGGTTTTGTTCAACAGTTCTATAATAAATGGGTATTTGTCGTAGGATTTGAGAGTGAAGAGAAATGAAATTTGACGGTAATAGATTGGGACTGGTGTAGAGATGGTGTAGCAGGTGGCAAATAAGGTGGAAAATTGAATGGAGTGGCAAACATCTAGTCAACAGGTAGATATCTTCTCCAAGCACACTCTCCATCTTGTATCATTCTATCAACAGCTCTAGTACTTACATAGATATCCAGCTACTGCTCAGTTGGGATGTGAGTGAATGCAGTGATATGCACACACACGCCGATGAGTGGGCTGGCTCTCAATGCAGATTTATTTAGCTAGTAAGTATTTCATTAACAGGAAAATGCAGGGGCTGCGTAAACTAAGCAGATTTCCTTCGTGAAGATCAACAATAGATAAATCTACATTCTGCTAACACAACACCGCCGAGAATAAATACAAATGGTAATAAGAAACCTCCCGACGGGAAGCGTCTCAAATGTAAACAAACAGGTCCGATCGAAAAAGTGTATATATAGAAACAATCTTATTGCAAATGACATTTACTATAAATGTTGATATATATATATATATATATATATATATATATATATATATATATAATATATATATACATTTATTCTCTATTTTGAATATTAACCGCGATATTTGCATTTTCCAGTTTTGAGCCTTCAGCAAAGCCCCATTCCTACTCATGTCATATTAACAATAAGCTGTTATAACACGAAGCACTTCATTACAAGGTTAAATATCAAATATTGTTTTCATTCAACATTTACATTGTGAGATACATGCAAATACTTTATGTGGATCCCCCCCCCCTTCTTCTGTTCTTGGATTATTATAAGTTAAGTAATTGAGATTAAAATTATTCTGAGTAATTAGAAATTACATCACTAGTTATAGTAAATAGTTTTCAATAAAATTAATATGTTATTTTAAGAAATATTTAATTAGTGGCTTCTATTTCCGGTCTAGTGTTCAGGTTGGCTGGCGTATTTGTTTACATTTCAGACGTTTTCTGTCCGCTGAAAGATTTCTCATTACCGTTTGTATTTATTCAATTAATATTCGCGGTGGTGCTACCTATATGTGTATTTATCTATTGTAAACCTTAGTTTGGGAAATCTGCTTAGTTTACGCAGCCCCTGGGTGTCGGATTTTATTTTCTTTTGAGTAATATATTATGTAAGGTACAGACATGAACCCACAATGACAACATGATTTTTAGTGCTGACTGAAACGTCTAAATATATTGTTATAGATCAAACAAACATTTTCTAGTAAAAAACGAAAAACCTAAATTGATGACATCACATAACGTATTTGCATTTCTCTCCAAAGTAATAGCTCAATGAATACCATTTTTGGTGTTTGGCCTTGGAAGTAAGTGGTTCATGATACAACGGCTTATTGTTAATATGACATGGGTACGAGTAGGCGTTTACTGAAGGCTGAAACAAATAAAATGAAAATATTTCGGCTAATAATGAAAATGGCGAACAAATAACAACATTTATAGAATATTAAATTAACAATAAAATAGATTCCATACCATTTTTTTTATCCGACTCATAAGAGCGGAGATATTTCCAATTTTGGGAATCCCCCCTTCCCACTTGTCCGATTCTAGCCGTGACGAACTTGATGCTCATTTTTACATAAAACGTTTAAACATCGAGTTTGGTAACGATCAGACAAACATTGCGACGGCAAAGCGTTAACAGACAATTAAATAATCTATTTTAAACAGACCTCATTTTCGGCATCTCCTGGGTAGGATCGATCTACATTTGATGACATTTTTCAAAAATCCCATCAAGAGTACAATCTCAATAGCTCTATAAACTCTTTCTCCAAGAATTATATTAAAAGAACACCAAGGGAAGTGAGTCGTTATCTATGGGAATCAGGAAATACGCTAATACAGAACAACGGATATTTTCCAAAACAATATGGAAATAACTTGGGATTTATAATGAGCTCTGTTGTAGTTGATATTATCGAATCGAGGCTAAATGATGGTTCGTGACCGGTACACTTACACCAATTCGTCAGCCCCAAATACAAAGAAGCCTTTCATTTATAATTAGGACTATATCCACGATATATAACCATTTACTGATTTTCTTTTATCTTATATAACTGTAATAATGGACCTATTGAGAGCTATGGTGGTTCCTTTAGGATTCATGGATCAGGGGCACATTTGCTTTGGAACACACCAAGCAACTTCAACTTATATTTTTAAAACATGTTTGACAACATGAACAAGAGGGGGGGGACATCCCCCCTATGTCATGCATACTTGGTTATATGAAACCCGCTGTTGACCTTAACTAGGAAGTTTCGGCAAAAGTACGTAACGAACTGAATAAAAAAGGCTTCGTTTTCTTGGATCGGGATGCAATGAAAGTGAGAGACTGGGAGCACATTACAGGGTGCAATAAATTCCAGAATTTCGGGCATACTAAAAACTACTCAGCTTAAACCAGTTACTGCGCATTTTGCTTTAAAGAAGGTCTCGT
>CM032229.1:194657500-194677500 GCA_019009955.1 Riptortus pedestris | reverse complement strand
CGAGAGCAGAGACGAGGAGAGAGAGAGAGAGCGAGAGAGAGAGAGAGAGTAGAGAGAGAGCGAGAGAGAAGCGAAGAGAGAGAGAGCAGAGCAGAGTAGAGAGAGATGGAGAGAGAGTAGGGTAGTAGAGAGAGGAGAGAGAAGAGGAGGAGATGAGGAGGTAGAGAGATGAGAGAGAGAGAGAGACCCCGTCCTATCAGGTAGGCAGAGTAAATAGTGGAAAGGTATTTGTGAGGAGAGGCTATTCGACATTCCATGAACGGAGGTAGCAAAGGCCTGCTGAATATCTGCCAGCCATCCGGATAGCACAATTCAACAGTTGGCTCTACTCAACTCAACATAATCTAACTCTTATCAACTATTTCACAATTTATCAAGCTCAGAGTAATAGTAATTTATTTCGTTTAGTTTTAGTAAACAATACATTCAAAATTTACACAATGTTTAAAATTACGCATTGCGGCACCACTTCATTGGTAGCACAATTTTCCTCAATTAAATGATACTGAGCGACATCGCTTAGGCATGGAGCTCAAAAAGAACCGTTCTGCCTAGCGGACAAAAGAACCGTTCTCTTAGCGGACAAAAGAACCGTTCTCCCTAGCTGACAAAAGAACCGTTCTCCCTGGCTGTCAAAAGAGCCGTTCTCCCTGGCTGACAAAAGAACTGTTCTCCCTAGCTGACAAAAGAACCGTACTCCCATCTTCACAAAGAGCCGTTCTCTCTAGGTAACAAAAGAACTGTTCTTCCTAGCTGACAAAAGAACTGTTCTCCTAGCTGACAAAAAAAACCCATTCTCCCATCTTCACAAAAGAATCGTTTTCTCTAGGTGTCAAAAGAACTGTTCTCCCTAGCTGACAAAAACCCGTTCTTCTATCTTCACAAAACAACCGTTTTCTCTAGGTGACAAAAGAACCGTCTCCCTAGCTGACAAAAGAACCTTTCTCCCTGGCTGACAAAAGAACTGTTCTCCCTAGCTGACAAATGAACCGTTCTCCCTGGCTGTCAAAAGAGCCATTCTCCCTGGCTGACAAAAGAACCGTTCTCCCTAGCTGACAAAAGAACCGTTCTCCCTAGCTGACAAAAGAACCTTTCTCCCTGGCTGACAAAAGAACCGTTCTTCCTGGCTGACAAAAGAACCGTTCTCCCTCGCTGACAAAAGAACCGTTCTCTATTAAGATTTTACATCCGTTAGTCAACATCACATTTCGTAGCAGTTAAAGCTGAAATTGAGCTTGAAGGCGGATGGGATGGGGGGGGGGGGGGGGTTTAAAGGCGCGGAATTCAAAATTTTAAAATTTCTCCGTTATTATGAGCCGTAACAAAAAAAAAAGCATTGGGGGGAGGGGTCATTTCGAAAATTCAAAATATATCCCAATTTGCTATTAAACGCCAGATCAAAAAAATGCACACAATCAACGTACTATAAATATTGCTACAGACATCTTTTCATTGTCTTCTAATCTGCATCGATTTTACCCAGGAGATGACGAAAATGAGGCCGGAAAGAGAAAAAGACACATTTGAAATTTTGTGAAGAATTGGAGGTCTTTTTCTCTCTCCAAGTAAATATAATTCACTTCCAGCAACAGTGCTGTGCAAAAATGAGGTCCGTTCAAAATTATATATATATATATAATATTCGCAATTTTTGCTTTTACCTAACTCGATATTTTATGTAAAAATAATGATCAAGTTCGTTAATGGCTGAAATCGGACCAATGGGAGGGGGGTTAAGATAGGATTTTCGAAAATTCGAAATATTTCCGTGACTTAAAATTAGAAATATCTCTATTACCATACGTCAGATCGAAAAATTGTATAAAATCAATCTCATTTCAAATTAAATTTACTATAAATATTGTTATATACATTTATTCTCTATCTTCAATATTAACAGAGATATTGGAATTTTCATTAAGTGTGTGCGGATAACGGACGAGATGTGATCGGCTATTTCGGTTCTAGTCGTGAGTTTCCGCCAAAAGCTAGTTCGGCCGTTTCCGTAACATCGTGAAATTTCTCTATTGTACAACTTTTTGTAAAAAACAAGTGGTAAATCTGCTTAGTTTCCGCAGCCCCTGCGTTACGGACATTTTTCTGAATTTGTGTAGAAATAACCACTTGAGGAGTGGTGACACTCGAAACGCGTCGGGATGAAATGAAGACATTATTACTCTTCCTACCTTAAGGCTTTACAAACATTCTAAAATAATAAATGGATAGTGGATAAATCTACTTTATTTATATGTATATATATACTATTGAGTATGTGAGTGGAGGGAGTATATAGGAATGTAGTTGTCTGGCCAACGAGATATGAAGAGAGAGAGAGAGAATAGCTGTTCTGGCCAAGGAGATAGGACAATCAGTCTGTTTTGCCTCCTAATCCGGGGGGGGGAAGGGCTTCTCATGCAGATT
Organism: Riptortus pedestris; assembly: GCA_019009955.1. Taxonomy (NCBI): domain Eukaryota; kingdom Metazoa; phylum Arthropoda; class Insecta; order Hemiptera; family Alydidae; genus Riptortus; species Riptortus pedestris. The sequence continues at coordinate 194,675,079 of CM032229.1, read as the reverse complement.
ATTCTTTCTCAAGATTAACTAGCTTCTCTCTTCTATTTACTTTTAATTTCCCAACTTTTCCTCTCGACGCTTCTCCTTTTTACTTATGCTCTCTCTAATTCTCACATTTTTATTTTTATTTTTTTTCAGTAGTTTGTTATTTTGTCACTTCAGTTTTGTTTCACAGATTGAAACATAAATTGTATTATATATAATCAAAATAACCCAAAATAAATGGCACATAAATATTTTATTATGAAGAGATAAAAACTATTTCTATCATTCTGTAAGAGACTACCTGGAACATAGCAGTCGCCAACCCGAAGATTATCTTCAATTCAAAGTGAATATGAAGAAAGTAAGACCAGTTAGCCAACTGAGAATTTCAAATAATGATTACTTGAAGCTGTATCACCATTAAAAATGAAAATAATAAAATCCGGAGAAATTTGCAAATGCTGCCAGGAATTGATATCGGACGGAATAAAACAGTTATTATTGCAAAATGTGCATAATACAGCTATCATAGAGAGCAATACTTGAAGAAGTTAATAGCCACAGTGATGACTTAATGTGTCTGCAAAATATTCTTCACATAGAGCACATACATAAACTGAACATGATTTACTTATTCCTAGTATGCAACTAGTATCTTGATAAATAACACTATAATATAGAAATGTCCAACGAAGTCAACTAACACGACAAAGTAAACAAATAAATTTAAAAAGTAAATACATATGATTGTAGCGGTTATTAAACATATGTTTAGGGAATCCTGTAGCAGTTATTTTAAAAACATATGTTCAACTAATTATGAGTCAGTGCTTGGTTACCAGTCGCTGAGTGTGTATCTCACAAGAGCCCTTTACTTAAAACATTTTCAAAAGACAATTATGTGCCCGCATTAACTATTGAACGGTAGCAAACGTGAGTACACGGAAGTAAGCGTCCTTGTACTTGTTGCAGTCAGGTTCACTACCGTTCAATAGTTAAAGCGGGCACATAACTGTCGTTTGAAAATGTTTTAAGTAAAGGGCTCTTGTGAGATACACACTCAGCGACTGGTAACCAAGCACTGACTAATAAACTTGGCCTGGGGGGGGGGGGTGGGGGGGGGGGGGGGTGGGGGGGGGGGGGGGTGGGGGGGGGGGGGGGTGGGGGGGGGGGGGGGTGGGGGGGGGGGGGGGTGGGGGGGGGGGGGGGTGGGGGGGGGGGGGGGTGGGGGGGGGGGGGGGTGGGGGGGGGGGGGGGTGGGGGGGGGGGGGGGTGGGGGGGGGGGGGGGTGGGGGGGGGGGGGGGTGGGGGGGGGGGGGGGTGGGGGGGGGGGGGGGTGGGGGGGGGGGGGGGTGGGGGGGGGGGGGGGTGGGGGGGGGGGGGGGTGGGGGGGGGGGGGGGTGGGGGGGGGGGGGGGTGGGGGGGGGGGGGGGTGGGGGGGGGGGGGGGTGGGGGGGGGGGGGGGTGGGGGGGGGGGGGGGTGGGGGGGGGGGGGGGTGGGGGGGGGGGGGGGTGGGGGGGGGGGGGGGTGGGGGGGGGGGGGGGTGGGGGGGGGGGGGGGTGGGGGGGGGGGGGGGTGGGGGGGGGGGGGGGTGGGGGGGGGTTAAATACGAAAGAAAAATGAATAAAATGTAGGGCATTAATAATTTAATGATTAAAATAATAATCCTCTTCTCATGTGAGATAGACAAAATAACATAACAAAAAATTAAACCCTTTGAAATTAATGATGATAAAACTTAATATTATATTACAAACTAATTGGCCAACTAATGAGCTCTTAACATAATAATAATAATATCTTATCTGAAGACAGAGAGAGAGAGAGAGCGAGAAAATGATGGCCGGGGAACACGTGGTGTCCGTTTGAGGCGTTGTCCTGGTCGGGATGTCTGGCAGCGATGGCTGTAGCTGTACGAGAGGAGCGGCAGCTGAGCCGAAGAGAGGTGAGATAGCAGCTGGGCCGATGAGAACTGTCTCAGTAGATGTAGCCTTGGTGAAGGTCTAGGCAGAACTGGCTTGGTTAATCCCCGAAGCCTGCGAACAGCTTGAATACTCGGCGATAAGAATGTTTTGGGGATTAGCCTGGCGTCTGGCTCTATCTCTCTCTCTCTCTCTCTCACGCTCTCTCTCTCTCCCGCTTGGGTAGCCTCTGTCTGGTGCTGCCCTCGCGTGGCAGCTACCCGTACTAAATCTGGTTACATTACTTAATGCTAGGTTTATAATATAGAAGAGCATTATTTACTATAAACTTAAAATTAAAGAGGGGACACAAAAACAAAATATGTCGTCCTCGACAATATGTATTTGTTCGTGTGACCATGTTTCAGTCAACATATGTACTTGTTCGTGTGACCATATTTCAGGCAACATATGTACTTGTTCGTGTGACCATGTTTCAGGCAACATATGTATTTGTTCGTGTGACCATATTTCAGGCAACATATGTATTTGTTCGTGTGACCATGTTTCAGGCAACATATGTATTTGTTCGTGTGGCCATGTTTCAGGCAACATATGTATTTGTTATTGTGACCATGTTTCAGGCAGCATATGTATTTGTTTCGGTGTGGCCATGTTTCAAGATCAGTCATATTTATTTGTTCGTGTGTCCATTTTTTAGTCAGCTTATGTATTTGTTCGGGTTGCCATGTTTTAGTAAGCATATGTATTTTTACGTGTGGCCATGTTTTAGTCAGCATATGTATTTGTTCGCCCCCCCCCCCCCCCCCCATTTCCCCCCCATTCCCCCCCCCCCCCCCCCCTGTTGGCATGTTTCAGGCAGCATAATGTATTTGTTCGTGTGGCCATGTTTCAGGCAAACAAATTATTTTGTTCGTGTGACCATGTTTCAGGCAGCATATGTATTTGTTCGTGTGGCCATGTTTCAGGCAACATATGTATTTGTTCGTGTGACCATGTTTCAGGCAGCATATGTATTTGTTCGTGTGACCATGTTTCAGGCAGCATATGTATTTGTTCGTGTGGCCATGTTTTCAGGGCAACATATGTATTTGTTCGTGGTGACATGTTTCAAGGAGGCTATATGTATTTGTTGTGTGACCCATGTACCTCACGGCCCCCCCCCCCACCCCCCCACCCACCACCCCCCCCACCCCCCCCCCCCCCCTTCCATTATTTGGTGTCGTGTGAACCATGTTTCAGGCAGCATATGTATTTGGTTTCGTGTGACCAAATGTTTCAAGCAAGCATATGTATTTGTTCGTGTGGCCATGTTTCAGGACAGCATATGTATTTTGTTTCGTGTGGACCATGTTTTCGATGCAGCATATGATATTTGTTCGTGTGACCATGTTTTCAGGCAGCATATGTATTTTGTTCGCCCCCCCCCCCCCCCCCCCCCCCCCCCCTTTTTTTTTTTTTTTTCCCCCCCCCCCCCCCCCCCCCCCCCCCCCCCCCCCTGTGACCATGTTTCCAGCAACATATGTAGTTTGTCGTGTGACATGTTCAGGCACATAAGTATTTGTTCGTGTACCATGTTTCAGCAGCATATGTACTTGTTTCGTGTACCATGTTTCAGTCACGATATTATTTTGCGAGTGACCAATTTCCGGCAACATATGTTTAATTTGTTCGTGTGGCCATGTTTCAGGCAACATATGTTATTTGTTCGTGTGACCCCATGTTTCAGGCAGCATATGTAATTTGTTCAGTGTGACCAAGTTTCAGGCAGCATAATGTAAGATGTTCGGGTGGCCATGTTTCAGGCAGCATATGTATTTGTTCGTGAGACCATGTTTTAGTCAGCATATGTATTTGTTCGTGTGGCCATGTTTTAGTCAGCATATGTATTTGTTCGTGTGGCCATGTTTTAGTCAGCATATGTATTTGTTCGTGTGGCCATGTTTTAGTCAGCATATGTATTTGTTCGTGTGGCCATGTTTTAGTCAGCATATGTATTTGTTCGTGTGGCCATGTTTTAGTCAGCATATGTATTTGTTCGTGTGGCCATGTTTTAGTCAGCATATGTATTTGTTCGTGAGACCATGTTTCAGGCAGCATATGTATTTGTTCGTGTGGCCATGTTTCAGGCAGCATATGTATTTGTTCGTGTGACCATGTTTCAGGCAGCATATGTATTTGTTCGTGTGACCATGTTTCAGGCAGCATATGTATTTGTTCGTGTGACCATGTTTCAGGCAGCATATGTATTTGTTCGTGTGACCATGTTTTCATGGCAGCATATGTGATTTGTTCGTTGTGAACCTAATGTTTTCAAGGCAGCATATGTATTTGTATCGTGTGGCCATGTTTCAGGGCAAGCATTTGTATTTGTTCGTGTGACCATGTTTCAGGCAGGCATATGTAATTTAGTTCGTGTGACCATGTTTCAGGCAGCATAATGTATTTGTTCGTGTGACCATGTTCTCAGTCAGCATATGTTAATTTGTTCGTGTTACCATGTTTCCGGGCAAGCATATGTATTTTGTTCGTGTGGCCATGTAATATTCACCAAAACATTGTGTATTTGTTCGTGTGACCATGTATCAGTCAGCATATGACTATTGTCATAATTCACTAGAAGTGTACCATGTTTACAGGCAGCATATGTCACGGAGTTTGTTTCTGGTTAAAGGATTCCATGTTTCGAGGCAGCATATGTATTCTGTTCGTGTGACCATGTTTTTCCCTTAAGTGAAATCAGCATATGTATTTGTTCGTGAGACCATGTTTTAGTCAGCATATGTATTTGTTCGGTTGGCCATGTTCTAGGCAAGCTTATGACGAAAATTTGTTCGTGTGACCATGTTTCGGGCAGCATATGTATTTGTTCCCTTAATATTCACGGAGGTGTTTAGTGTAACATGTATGTATATATATGGGAGTAAGTCCCCCCAAACCAACTTCTAGGGATCGATAAATGATCTAAAACTAAGAAAAAAAGTCCCTCTGCTATGCCTCGTTTTCGCTTCTTTTTAGAAAAATCACAAAAAACTGAAAATAGAAGTTTGATTAGTCTACACAGCAAAAAGTGTACGGAGTTTTTCTGGGTTTAAGGATTCTGTTATAATGGATTTACCCGTTACTAAAAACTATCTGGCATTTTAGCAGATTCGTTAAGTGAAATCAGCTTAATTGAGGTTTTAATGACGAGGAGCAGATTTAGAAACATGAATATTCTCTCGCATTCCTTAGCAATAAAACGTCTAGGTTGAGTGTTTAAACTTAAAAAGAAAGGATTAAAATTAATCCTTTTTGGGGGGAATCCTGCCTCGCATTTTTCTTCAAAATGTCCATCGATCCTACCCAGGAGATGAACGAAAAATGAGGTCGTTCAAAACTATATATATATATTTATTTATATATATATATATAATACAAAATATTAATATATATATATACAGGGTGTCCCCAACCAAACTTCAGGGATCGATAATGATCCGAAAACTAAGAAAAAAAGTCTCTGGGCATAGGCCTCGTTTTTTTCGCTTCGTTTTTGAGGAACATCCAAAAAAACTGAAATAGTTGTGCAAAAAGGTGTATTTTTTTTAATAATGTATTGGTGTTACAAAAAACTAGTACTGGGACTTGTTTGAGTCAACAAATATGGCTTTTTTTACCAACGCTGTGACGCGGACAGGAGTAGATTTACGTAAACACATGAATATTCTCACGCCTTTCCTTATCAAATAAAAAACGCTAGGTTGAGTGTTTAAACTTAAAAAGAAAGGATTAAAATTAATCTTTTTGGGGGGAATCCTGCCTCGAATTCTCAAATTAGTGGTGTTGCTAGTACTGTTCAGTGAAGTAAACAAATATGGCTAGATTTTACCCACGCTGATATCGCGGACATAGTCTACGTTACGGATGACACTGCGATAGCAATGCACGTCAGGCAGTTCGGGAATATCGCAGACCCCACACAGAGGTGTTTTTACCAGCACTTTCAGAAGGCTTCGAGAGACTGGGTCCTTCTCATGTAATCGTCGTGGAAACCGTATGCAGGCTCCGATGGAAGCCGACCTGAGGCGGATGGAGAGGATACTGAGGCACTTCAATACCAACCCTGGCACAAGCGTCCTGAGAGCTGCTTCAGTTCTAAGCATACCAAAGACAACCATTTGGCGCACATTAAGGGCTGACCGGCAGGCTTACTTACCATGTACAAAAGGTACAAAATTTAAAACCCGCTGATTATCCCCGCCAATTAATTTTTTGTAATTGGTACAAAGAACAATTGCAAAACGATGTAAACTTAAGTTCGAAAGTAATCTGGACGGACGAAGCGACTTTTACACGTGCGGGCATATTCAATCAAAGAAACTACCTCCTTTGGGCACATGAAAATCCCCGCGCTGTTTGAGAATTTCACTACCAGCATGAGTTTTCTGTAAACGTGTGGGTCGGTCTTTGTTATAATCACATAATAGGTCCCGTATTTTTACCTGCTCGACTTCACGCTGAAAGTTTCATCTATTCCTGGAGAATGACTTACGGGCACTTTTGGAAGATATCCCTTTGGAAACAAGGCTTGAGAGCTGGTTTCAACTCGATGGTTGTCCTGTACATTACGGAAGGGCCGTACGAGACTGGTTGGACATCAACTACCCAGGTCGCTGGATAGGACGAGGTGGGCCGGTGCCTTGGCCTCCCCGGTCTCCGGACCTCACGCCACTAGATTTCTTCGTGTGGGGATACATGGAAAGAAAATGTCTACCGAGAGGCCCGTCCGCACAAGGGATGACCTCATCGAGCACATCAGAATGGTTTGCAACCAGCTCACCCGCTGAACAATGTTTAGATGCAGTGCGATCTGTGAGTACGCGATGTGATGCGTGTATTGCAGCGAGAGGCCAGCACTTCGAACAAATTTTAACGTTGAACGCTTTAGAAATTAACGATGTAATTTTAGAGAAGGTAAAACCTTCAAAATTTTCAGGGTTTTTTTTCTCACTAAGGTAGACCCATATAAAAACTGAAACATTTATGTTTTCCAAGTAAGAATATTTAATTATTTTATTAATTTTCTAAATTTTTAATCTTTTTTTATGTTTTAATCTTCAGTTATTGTTCATAATGTTATCTACTTTAAATAGGTAATTTTTTTTATACTATGAATATTTGAATAAAAAAGTATTTATTATTTTTTCTTAATAAAAAATAAATTTTTTTTTCAATTACCTTTCTGTTAGTATAAGATTAGAATACAATAATTGTATAGGAATAACATTTATTGCTAAAATTCATTCAAGGAATAAAATCCGCTCTTCCATTGGCCTTAACTAGTTTTTGCACAACTATTTTTAGTTTTTTGTCATTTTCTCGAAAACGAAGCGAAATTGAGGCATATGCCAGAGGACTTTTTGTTTTAGGTTTCCGATCCTCTATCGATCCCTAAAGTTTGGCCGTTTGGTTTGGGGACACCCTGTATATATTTGTCTGTTACCGCTCTAGCGGTCGTAATTTTTGTTTGATCGTTACCAAACTTCATATTTAATCGTTTTATGTAAAAAGAAAGATGAAGGTCGTTAATGGCTGAAATCGGACCAGAGAGAGGGGGGGTTTAGAGGGGAGGATTTTCGAAAATTAAAAATATCTCCGTTACTATACGTCGGATCGAAATATTTTATAGATACAATCTTATTGCAAATTAAATTCTTTATAAATATTGTTATATACATTTATTCTCTATCTTGAATATTAGCCGAGATGTTTGCATTTGTATTCTGTGTGCGATCGACAGGAGAGCTCTGGCGGCCGTTGGCGTAACTATTCGTCCCTCGTGTATAGGTTTAGAGATTCCTCACTAATGCCGTTGTTATTAGGCAGATTTCTCTATTGTAATACTTTGCGTGGGAAATCTGCTTAGTTTACACAGCCCCTGCGTGACGGACTTTTTCCTACCATAACTTTATAAATTGTTAACATATGGTTAAAGGTGGGGAAAATATGAGATTGAATAATTAAAATGAATAAATAAATTATAGAGAATATAAAATAAATAAATTAAATAATAGGAGGTTTATTTTCTTAGCAAATCGGTCAAGTTCATACAGTGTTCGTCTAAAGGCCAATGTTGTAAGTTCATCTGTAAGTTTGACTAGTTAGTTTGTCACAGAGGCATTTGGTGTCAATCTGATTAAATAGTTTGGAGTCTCGGCGTTCTGTCAGTAAACTGCTCAGGTTCATATTTGCTTCAAGTATTTTAATTTCTAGTTTGAAGGCTGTTAATGGTTGTCTCTTTTCCCCGCCAGTCCTATGGCTTGCCAACTGTCCACGCCCCTCTGCATAGAGCTAGGAGAAAGGTGACAAGAGGTTAGCTCACTCCATCTGATCTATGTCAACACATGATTACATTTTTGTAAGTTCATTCAGATCATAACTTAACACAGTTTTCGCTTGTTAAATGAACTTAGGTCATAGTTTTAACAGTTATGTGAGTTATTGTTAAAGCAATAAAAACATATTATTTACGTTGACCACATTAAATAGTAGATGCTTCTCTGGAGCTGACGTCGCCAATATTTTGAGTACTCCATTTTTTAAATTCCACTGCTGTGTGCAACGTGGACAATGTGAGTAAACCGATTCCGGTCCCTGATCAAATATGACCGTAAGACAACCTTTTTATTTATCAGAATAAAAAAAATATTGGAGCTTTGTAACGTACACAAAGAGAAGAAAGTATCAACAAGTCGTTGGGCGAGACTGAAGCAGATATTGGGGAGAACTGTTCGATAGATGCTTCAACCCCCCCAGAACAACCCCCCCCCCAGAAGAACCACCCCCTCCATTCCCAGAAGGGCGGCGATGCTGAATTAAAATGTAAACTAGAATAGCTGCGATATTTCCCCCTCGAGTTAGTCCCAAGACAAAGATGGCCCCCTATTGACAGCTGCTTAAGCAACAATGGCTATTGTGTCGGCAAGATCTGAGAGAAGATGCCAAGTTTTTACTTTGCTGATAGCAGCTATCTCCCGCAGGAATTCCTCACAAATACTTCCACAATTCGCGACTATTCGCTCCTTCAAATATTTTCAATTCAAGCAGTCACTCATAAATGAGCTCCAAAGTCTACAACTCTTAAAGGATTTTAAACAAACAAGTCAGTCACGCAGGGGCTGCGTAAACTAAGCAGACTTCCCACGAGCTGATATACCACACATGTGATCCAATCTTACCACATATTCTCTATTTATATGTAAAAATGTAAGAAGGTGGGGGGGGGGAGATTACTGACGGCGGAAACAAGCTGTTTTGCAATCCAAGTCGCTATGTGGTCTAAGATGCAGATGGAAGAATAGACGTCAAATTGAAATGATGAATGGACAGCTCCGAGCAGTTTGCAATGAGCTACCCCCCCCCCCGCACACATATATATTGTGAATACAAAATTCTCCCTTTCCCAGGTCCAAATCTTTCGTAAATTTTTATAATGATAGATATAAATTATCTAGTATTCTAAGATTTGATGAGCAAACTCTCATGCCTCACCTTGTAAAATACATAATAATAATTGAGACAAAAATTGTTTAATTAACTTAGAAAGAGAAGGAAGGCATAGAAAGATTTTACTCCCTCAAAGTTCTCTATCACACTTTTAATTTCGCTTTCAATCATATTTCTGTTTTGTGCTTTTTTACCTGGAGCAGATTTAATTAGGGGAAAATTAATCTCTTAAAACTTTCTAAGTCCTTGATCCGAATTGCTCGGGTCCAGCAAGTTTACAAACTGATTTCGCCGGATTAATGTTTTGGATTAATTAAAGTTTGTGACGCTAAAGATATCAGAGCCAAACTCAAAGCCCCATTCATTCATTTCTTCTTATTTACTGAACAATTTTCGTAGAGGTTTCTATGGCTGAAGTTCAATAGGAAAAGGCGTACCGGGAAAATGGGGCCGAAATTAATGTAAATTTCAGACACAGCTCATTATGCATTCTAGTAATTCATGTGTATATTGATGACCCCCCCCCCCACTTAGTGGCAGCTCTATATGAAATTAATAGTGATGCTTATTTCAATAATAGACAATAGCAACAGTAAATGTATGGGAACAGATTGCTGAAGAGCCGCGTCAATCTTTTGTTTATTTATTATTTTATAATTATCCTTTATCGAATAACAAGAAAAATACAAAATAATGCATAGTGTTCCTTCTGACCACTGCAATTTTACAAAAAGAAGAAAATAAAATTTTCTATTTAACACGTTAAGGACGGCACGGGGTCAATTGACCCCGTACGTAACTTTCTCCCAGGACAGGTCGGTTTTGAAGATAAATGTTCAAAAAATACTTTGACGGTTTTTGCTTTGTACTAATAAATCTACTTAAGAATAGTACGTTTATGTATTTCAAATCCAAAAAATACGTCGTACATCATTGAAAAATGCACGGGGCTTTATGACCCCGTGCCGGCCTGGAGAGTCTGGAGAGTATTTGGGCTCTAGTCCGGCACGGGCTCATATAGCCCCGTGTTATTTCCTGTGCTTTTCCTGTGAACCGCTTGCTTACATAAGCCTACGTAAATAACAGATTGCGTCCTCCCATTTCAAATTACTTTTTGCTGTCGTTTCAAATATAATGTGCAAATCACCTGGGCGACAATTAGTGGATTTAGCTTTATTAAAAAAGTGTTCCGGGTGTTACGAAAAATTAAGGAAAAAATTGTCCTCTAAAGAAGCAGACAAAAAAGTTATAACGTATTGTGAAGAGTGCAACATGAAGGCACTGTGTTCTACTTTGCTTCAACAACTGCCATAAATCGATGTACTTTCCATTGTGATTATGAAGAATTGTTAATTACATAATTATATAAGTTTATTCTTATTATTTCTTTATTATGTTTTTTTTCTCAATTATTGATTTAAACTAAACACCTAGTTTCCTACGGTTTGTTTTTCTCGTTTTCTATTTTTATGTTAAAAATCTAAAACATTTGTATTGTAATGTGTCGTAATTTAAACTAATTCTTTTTCACCATTTTTAATGTACAACAAAAAAATTATAATATCGTTGATCACAAAAATTATCACACAAAGGAGAAAAAAAAGTTCCCGACAAGGTAAAAAAATGTAAGGTGTAATTATTCATTTCTAAGTCACGTAACATAAAAATTGATGAAAACTTGGCCTGGGACTGCCATATATTTTTAGATGTTCCTAAGAGTATATAAAAAAATGTTTGAATATTGCAATATTTCTAGCTCAATTTTCGAGTGAGTAGTAGCGCATTAAAAGGGGACATAAGTACGGGGTCGATAGACCCCGTGCCGTCCTTGTGGTTGGGTTGCACCACGGGTCAATTGACCCCGTGCCATACTTGTCCACATTTTTGATGTCCGATGCACGTGGTCAGAAGAAGCTAGCTCGAAAGCAGCGTCAATTGACTGGAATAAAAACCAGTCATATTCCAACTTAGTGACTATCAGGTCATTTACAAATTTAAGCATCGCAAGAGTTGCGTAATACTAACAAGTACAGTCTTCCTTATGATTAATTAATATGATTAGAGGTAAAATAGGGATTAATATAAAGGTGTTTACTTGTCTTTAGTCTAGGCCGCTGAGCATTGATTCAGTCAGTTTCTTGTGTTAGAATAAAATGTGCATAGTTCATTTGTGCACGTACCTTGCAGTGCTATGTTTGTAATAATTACCTGTTTCACTGATGAGTCGGTTATTTTTGTGTTTACAAGATTTGGAAAACTTAGTGGTTACCTTACGGATATATGTCTTTATCGTTAGTAAGTTTCAAATTTGATGTAATTTTCTTATTCTATGATTGGGATGATTATACACAATTCTCGGACATTTATTTTGAAATATTTGTAGTTTTCTTAAATTGGTGTTTGATATATAGCTCCATAAATATTTAATATATTTCGACCAAGATATAGGATTATTGTCAAAGTTAGATTGCTCTGAAATTTTTGGTCTTCTTTTTGTAAAAATAATAGCTTGTGTTTTAACTTTATTGACTTTGATTCTCCATTTAGTAAAAAATGTGGATAACTTGTTGAAGCTACTACGGAGTCTATTAATTATTGTATCTATTCTGTAGGTAGACGTGTATATGCCCGTGTCGCCTGCAAAAAGGGATAAAGTAGTATTCATAGTTTTAACATTAGTCTTTGATATAAATAATAAAGAGAACTGCACAACCTACTCAGAAGTTTATAAAATAATTAAAAAATCCAAACCAAGATCCAAGCCAAGAGAAGACAAGATTAAAAATAGACCCGACATCAGCCGATCTCATTTCCCAAGTGCTGGATGAAGTAGATGAGATTGTTGCCGGGCCGATCAACTGCATGGTTATTACGCCCTTCCATTCCCACCTGCTGGAATCACAAACTATTGACCACATATCATCATTCGCTATTTCTAAATATAACTCCTAAGAGTGGAAGTGGATTTACAAAAACCTGAAAACACGAAAGTTTGTATAAAGCCCTTAATATTTGAGTTAAGAGAAAACTTAAACAACAAAATTGTTGAAAATGAATGGTTTAACAAAATCGGTTCTTGTAACATTTTTCGGTCCAACTCATAATAATGGAGATAATGAGGATACCCCCCCCTTTAACCCCCCCCCCCCCGTCGCCACGTATTCCTGATTCAATTTCAGCAATTAAAAGGGTTAAATTAACATTAAATATCTAGTACAGGATAAATTAAATAAACATTTTTGAGGCTAAGAAATAAAGTCTTAAATGCTAACGTAATTAAACAACATGTTTTCATGAATCTCATTTAATAAGGATCTGATGAAAACAATATTTGGTATTTAAGCTTGGAATAAGATATTTCGATGACTACAAGTGGGCCTTTACTAAAGGCTGATAACTTAAAGGGCACAATCTCGGTTAATATTCAAGAGAGACCGAAGCTTTGTAGAACAACATTTACAGAGCATTAAATTTTAAATTGAATTTGAATTGATACTACACAAATGTTGGAGCAGACTTATCGTGATGGAGGTATTTTTAAGTTTCTATTTTGTCTCCCCCTAAAGCCCTTCTCTCCATTCCATTTCAGACCTTAACCAACTTTATCATTAGTTACACATGAAACGCTTATATATTGATTTTTGTAACAATCAATCGGAAACGCGAATTTTATAAATTTATACAAGTACATAAAAACATGCAAATAATACATACTTAGTTGAATGTACTATGGAGATGTTTCTTTGCAATCCTATAGTCGAAAGTAGGTCTTTTTCCGAGTATTTAGACTGGGAAATATTTATGCCAAGTTATTACTAACTACCCAATGGGGCAAGTCTGTAGTTTGAAATATAAATTGGAGGTATGTCAGTAATTTTCTCTTTGTATCTGAATATTAGAGGTTTCTGTGCTTTACGATTTCTTTGGTATGTCTCAAAAGGGAAATTATTTGATGAAATAATTTTTAGGACGAAATTTGATATTAGAAGTAGTCTTCTATATGATAAGGGTGGCTCACCAGATTCGGTACGTAAACTCCAAACAGGCGTGGATTTAAATGTAGCAATTTCTGCATAATAGTTGTGGGTTTGGCAGGCGAATATTCTATACAGAACAAAACATTCAATGTTTTATGTTAGGGGGGGTTTCTAATTAAGTTCTTTTATATGGGGCACCCAATTTAATTTAGAATCAAAAATAGTACCTTAAAATTTAATTTCTTTTACCTGCTTTAAAGGTATATTTTCCACAGAAATATATAGTAAGGGGGTAGGTAAATATTTTTTTTTTTTTTTTTTTTTGTAAAAAGCTTATAATTTGATTTATCAGTGGAAAATCTTAAGCTGTTCCATTTACTCCATTTTCTTATTAATCTCACTGCATTTTGCATGATATTTTGTAAAATATTTATATCTAATGACGAGATATAAAAGAAGAAATCGTCAGTAGGTTAACGCTCACACTGAAAGTATGTTGAAGAATCCTCCATTGTAACTAATTAAGGCAATTCTTCCTTACAACTGAGTAACGCCATACTGGATGACAACTGAGTTAGGCAATACTGCATATCAGTCGTGTTCTGCAAATCTGGATGACAACTGAGTTAGGCAATCCTGCATATCAGTCGTGTTCTGCAAATCTGGATGACAACTGAGTTAGGCAATCCTGCATATCAGTCGTGTTCTGCAAATCTGGATGACAACTGAGTTAGGCAATCCTGCATATCAGTCGTGTTCTGCAAATCTGGATAACAACTGAGTTAGGCAATCCTGCATATCAGTTGTGTTCTGCAAATCTGGATAAGAACGGAGTTAGGCAATCCTGCATATCAGTTGTGTTCTGCAAATCTGGATAAGAACGGAGTTAGGCAATCCTGCATATCAGTTGTGTTCTGCAAATCTGGATAACAACTGAATTAGGCAATCCTGCATATCAGTTGTGTTCTGCAAATCTGGATAACAACTGAGTTAGGCAATCCTGCATATCAGTCGTGTTCTGCAAATCTGGATGACAACTGAGTTAGGCAATCCTGCATATCAGTCGTGTTCTGCAAATCTGGATGACAACTGAGTTAGGCAATCCTGCATATCAGTCGTGTTCTGCAAATCTGGATAACAACTGAGTTAGGCAATCCTGCATATCAGTTGTGTTCTGCAAATCTGGATAACAACTGAGTTAGGCAATCCTGCATATCAGTTGTGTTCTGCAAATCTGGATAACAACTGAGTTAGGCAATCCTGCATATCAGTTGTGTTCTGCAAATCTGGATAACAACTGAGTTAGGCAATCCTGCATATCAGTTGTGTTCTGCAAATCTGGATAACAACTGAGTTAGGCAATCCTGCACATCAGTTGTGTTCTGCAAATCTGGATAACAACTGAGTTAGGCAATCCTGCATATCAGTCGTGTTCTGCAAATCTGGATAACAACTGAGTTAGGCAATCCTGCATATCAGTTGTGTTCTGCAAATCTGGATAACAACTGAGTTAGGCAATCCTGCATATCAGTTGTGTTCTGCAAATCTGGATAAGAACGGAGTTAGGCAATCCTGCATATCAGTTGTGTTCTGCAAATCTGGATAAGAACGGAGTTAGGCAATCCTGCATATCAGTTGTGTTCTGCAAATCTGGATAAGAACGGAGTTAGGCAATCCTGCATATCAGTTGTGTTCTGCAAATCTGGATAACAACTGAGTTAGGCAATCCTGCACATCAGTTGTGTTCTGCAAATCTGGATAACAACTGAGTTAGGCAATCCTGCATATCAGTTGTGTTCTGCAAATCTGGATAACAACTGAGTTAGGCAATCCTGCATATCAGTTGTGTTCTGCAAATCTGGATAACAACTTGAGTTAGGCAATCCTGACATCAGTCGTGTTCTGCGAACTGGATAACAACTGAGTTAGGCAACCCTGCACATCAGTTGTGCTGAACAGAACAGAAGCTCTATTATCCAATATATACTATAATATTACTGTACATATTTGGTGTGGTGCAATCCTGCATTGCATTTTAGTTGGTCAATACTGTACATATTTGGTGTGGTGCAAAATAGAGACACACACACGAATGTATGTAACGACGTCTAAAATGAGTGTTCTTTGCTCTGGGACCTCAAGTTCCAGCTATGTGTTTTCTTAGGAAGGAGTCAAATATTACAATTTTACTCATTATGATATTATCCAAAATTTTACTCCTTATGATATTGTCGAACATTTTCCATTTATCCTATCTAGGAGTGATGAATATACGGTTCCTTTGCAATTTTATGTATACAGGCTCTGTGAAGCTAGTTTTCTGTCTATTGGTTAGTCAGTCAGTCATTCACTATGACTGTTTGGGTTGGCTTCGGCAGTTCTTTAACGGCCTAGTAAATTAATTTCAGTAAATTTACTGGCAGTTGTCGAACGAAATGTGATTACGTTATAAACATTACATAAATTAATAACACTGTAATGTATAACGTCTGTAATGACGTGTGTGCTGGTGTGAGAGATGACACTTTAAAGCTGCATCTTGGTAATCAGTATTCTACTTGCAACTGCTGCTCTTGTCCAGGTCAGATGTCAACTGGTGTTTACACAGGCATCAGATGATAGACGGGGAATAGATGAGCAGGTGGGAAATGGCATTAGCTTGGAGAGCTCTTACAGAGCGGATAGATTTCCTCAAAGAAAATCAGCTATTGAGGTTGTACTCGTGACGCCATTTTCGGAATATGTTCTACTCACAAGTTGACAAAATTCAAAATATCTGCGTTATTATGCGCCAGATCGAAAAATCGAATAGAATTAATCTTTTTGCAAATACAATGTTGTTTTGAACACATTTTTTCTATATTGAATATTAACTGAGATCGGTAAAAAACCCCACTCCTACTCGTGTCATATCAACAATGAGCTATTATTTCTGGAACCACATAATGAAAATTTAACATACCAAATATTGTTTTCAACTTACTTTTATTCTGCAAGATACAAGCAAATCATTGAGTGATGAAGCATTTATTTAAGAATATTGGCAGATTTCCCTTAAAAAAAAATCAGCTCCCCACCCCATCCAAAATGTCCATCTACCCTACCCAGGATTACACACCTGTATATATATATATATATATATATATCTGTTACCGATGCGGCGGGCGCCATTCTTATTTGATCATAACAAAACTCGGTTATAAATACATAAATATAAGCAGTTCATACAAAACTAAAGGCCCAGTTCGTTAATGGTGGGAGGATACATGGCATCGAAATGTTTTATGAAACCAATTTTATTGCTAATATAAAATGTACTATATACATTGTTACATATACATTTATTCCCTATCTTTTGTATTAATGGAGAAATTTGGTTTTTTTTATTTTTCGGCGTTCAGTAAACTTCCAGTCCTACACATGTCTCATTAACAATACGCTTTTATAATATGAAATATTTTATATGAAGCCCAAATACAAATAATGATCTCATTGAACCTTTGCGTTTTGAGATAAATTCAAATACGTGACCAACTTCTTGTATGCTACAGCAGACCGCCGGAAATCTGCTTAGTTTACGCAGCCCCTCCTCGACGGACTCCTATATTGATGGCACGTTGACGAAATGTTGATGTTACCGTCTACCAAGATAAATAGCTTCGTTCAAGACCTGGATTCAATCGGCCACTGGATTGGGTCTAATCACAAACTTGATAAAAACTGAATTTTCCAAGGACTGAGCCTTATCATAGCTTTTAGCAGATTTCCTTAAAGAGCTTTCAGCTATTGAGGTCGTACTCGTGACAAGATTTACAACATTTTTCTTCAAGTGTCCATCGATCCAACTAAGATGACGAAAATGAGGCCCGTTCAAAACTTTATATATATATATATATATATATATATATATATATATATATGTGTGTGTGTGTGTGTGTGTTGCAATTATTGTTCAATCGTTGCCAAACTCGATATTTCGTCTTTTTAAGTAAAAAGAAAGTTCAAGTTCGTTAAAGGCTGAAATCGGACCAGGGGGAGGGGGTTAGAGGGGAGGAATTTAGAAAATTCGACATATCCCTGTTGCTATACGTCGGATCGAAATATTTTATAGAAACAATCTTATTGCAAATTAAATTCGTTATAAATATTGTTATATATATATATATATATATATATTCTCTATCTTGAATATTAACCGAGATGTTGGCATTTTTT
>CM032229.1:194532500-194652500 GCA_019009955.1 Riptortus pedestris | reverse complement strand
CATTCTCGTCTTGCTCTCCTCACACTAGCCCTCTCACCTCTCTCTCTCTCTCTACTCTCTCCTCACCTCGTCTCTCCATTCTTCCTCAATCACTCTCTCTCCTCTCCGTCCCGTCTCTCACTTGCTCTCTCTCTGGCTCTGCTATCTCTCTTCTTTGGTCTCCATCGTCCTCTTCTTGCCAACCTCTCCTCACTCGTCTCACGACACACTTACTTCTCTCATCCCTCTCTCTCTCGTTCCTCACCCTCTCGCTCTCCACTTCTCTCCTCCTCTCTTGCTCTCCTCCCCCTCTACTCACTCTCTTCACACGCACGTCCTCTCATCTCTCTCCTCTCCTCTTCTCTCACCCCTTGCACTCTCTCTCTCTCTCTCATCGCTCAACTCCTCTTCGCTCTCTCTTCTCTCCAACCTCTCACTCTCTCATCGCTCTCTCCCTCTCTCACTCTCCTCACTCTCTTCCTCTCTCCGTCTAGTCTCTATCCTTCTCCTCTCTCTTCTCTTCATCCTTCTCTTCACCTCCTCCTTCTCTTCATCTCCTCTCTTACATCTCATCCTCAATCGACCAACCCTCACTCCTCCTTCATCCCTACATCGCACTCTCATCACACGCTACCTCTCTCCTCTCTCCCACTCATCCTCTCCTCCCTTTCTCATCCTCTCTCCTCCCACCCACCTCCTCACTCTCTCTCCGTCTCTTCCTTCACTCTCACTCTCCCCAAACCACTTCACACTCTCCTCTCTCTCTCTCTCTCCTCCGCACCTCTCACGTCCTCCTTCATTCCCACTCACTTCTCCTTCCATCTCAACAAACCACGTTCTCTCTCTCCACTCACTCCCTCCACTCCACTCCGCCCACACCTCTCCCTCCACTCTCACCCTCAACCCCTCCTTTACCACCCTCTCCTCGGACTCAATCACTCCCTCCTCCTCTACTCTCTCTCCCACTCCCCCTCATCTCCTCTCCACCACGCATCTCTCCTTCCTCTCCTCTCATCTCTCTCACTCGCGATCCACCTATCTCATCCCTCACCAACTCAGTCCAGCGCACACTCCGCACTCCACACCTCCTCCTCACCTCCTTTTCTCTCTTCCCCTCTCTCCTTCTCTCACACCAAACCCCTCCTCCTCCCTCTCTCCTCTCTTCTCCTCTCCCTTTCCCTTTTACTCCCTTTCCCCTTTCCCTCTCTCCCACTCTTTACAGAATCATTTTCCATCTTTCGAAATCAGGGCCAATATTCAATTAAAAACAAACTTGGGTGGAAACATAAAAATAGACATCTCAATTACCATCTTTTTCTCTGATTGTCCCACAAAAGACTTATTAATTTGGAAAGAATACAAACTGGATATTAGAGTCTATATTAATGTATAAAATACATATAATATTATATATATAATATAAAAATAATATCTAATTAATATATTTTTATTATTAAAAATCATAGTGATTCTTCTATTATGAATAAAAGACAACATAAAAATGATGTTGTTTAAATTTCCCCCACAAAGGTTTTTAAAACCCGATACTTAGACAAATAGAAGGCCTTCCAGTACCTTCTCTTGGAAACTTTAATTCATTTAAGAAAGTTCTAGTTATTTTTGGGCCCCAAGAAGGGTGACCATGCCTCTCTCAAGCGGATTCTGTCAAAAACAAAAAATGTAGATTTTTACCCAATAAAATTTAAAGAAGGTAATTAAAGGGTCACTGTTCTTGTTTGTAGATGGAACGAATGGCGGAGCAACGGAACTAGATCCGACAATCTCTCAGCTACAATTAACTTCGTTTCAAAACAAAACCTTTCCTTCGATCAACTATATCCATTGTTGAAGAATAATTTCATATATATCAGCGCCTGATGGAGATGTGTATATATACCCTAAAACCCTTGCCTAGAACCGGAAAGGGGCTAATTTAAATTTCAAAAACAAATCTAATTTTAATACTTAAATTGCAGAAGAGAACAATAAGATTTATATTGAACATAAAACCGAGAGTCTCGTGCCGGCCGCTTTTAGCAGATTTCCCTTAAGGGAAATTAGCTATTGAGGTCGTACTCATGACGCGATTTTCGAAATTTTCTTCAAATGTCCATCGATCCTACCCAGGAGATGACGAAAATGAGGTCCGTTCAAAACTGTATGTATATATATATATATATATATATATATATATATATATATATATATTTGTCTGTTAATTGTCTAGCTGTCGCAATTTTTGTTTAATCGTCACCAAACTCGGTATTTAATTGTTTTATATAGAACCAATCTTATTGCAAATTAAATTTACTATAAATATTGTTATATGTTCAAAAATTCGAAAGATCTCCGTTATTATGCATCGGATCGAAATATTATATAGAACCAATCTTATTGCAAATTAAATTTACTATAAATATTGTTATATGCATTTATTCTCTATCTTGAATATTAACCGAGATATTTGCATTTGTAATCTGCATATGGTCACCAGTAGGCTATGTTCGGACTTTCCGCCGAGAGCTCTGGTGGCCGTTTCCATATCTATTCGTCCCTCGTGAATATGTTTAGAGGTTAGGTCAACTGTTTTTTGGGGCTAGAAACTACTGGGTTATTACGCTCTAAATAATGTTTTAGGTTTAGAGGTTTCTTAATACTACAGTTGTTATTAGGCAGATTTCTCTATTGTATAACTTCACATGGGAAATCTGCTTAGTTTACGCAGCCCCTGCGTGACGGACTTTTTTAAAGAGTCAAGATTAATGATTTATCCCTGGATATATATGTACTAATGTACCATATGATGTTTGGTTATGAAACAATACATCAACTTGTTTCACGCAAATTGTATAACAATCGATCATAAAAATAGATACAAGAATATGCTTCAAATACATACACATTTCGAGAAAAGTGTATCGATTCAGACGTCAAACTCCTGCCTGAATGTATTAAATCTATTAAAAAATATTCTTGTTTTAAAAATAAATTAATGAACTTCGTGTATAAGGATGCTTGTAGACACCAGATGAATGCTATCAAATATGTGCAATTATTAAATAAAACTTGGAATATTTGTCATAAAAATCGGTCACACAATAATTTATGATGAGGAACATTGCCTCAGGTGGTACGAGCTTCTTGTCATTTCTAAAGCATGCCATAAATTTGTGTGCCAATAAATGTTAAAAACATGGTGTAGCGGCGATGACAGGGAACCCCTTCTTGCCCGAGTAATGGTGATGCAGCACGTCCTGTATAACACTTTAAACAAACAGTTTAAACGCATAATGTCTTTTGCTCTAAGGACATTACCAAGTAATGTTTAAAATGTCCGTTACGCAGGGGCTGCGTAAACTAAGCAGATTTCCCACGTGAAGTTTTACAATAGAGAAATCTGCCTAATAATAACTGTAGTAGTAAGAAACCTCTAAACCTAAAACATTAACATTAGGGCGTAATAACCCAGTAGTTTCTAGCCCCAAAATACAGTTAACCTAACCTCTAAACCTATTCACGAGGGACGAATAGTTATGGAAACGGCCGCCAGAGCTCTCGGCGGAAAGTCCGAACATAGCCTACTGGTGACCACACGCAGAATACAAATGCAAATATCTCGGTTAATATTCAAGATAGAGAATAAATGTATATACCAATATTTATAGTAAATGTAATTTGCAATAAGATTGATTCTGTACAATTTTTCGGTCCGACGTATAGTAACGGAGATATTTCGAATTTTCGAAAATCCTCCCCTCTAAACCCCCCCTCCCACCGGTCCGATTTCAGCCGTTAACGAACTTGATCTTTCTTTTTACATAAAACGACTAAATATCGAGTTTGGTAACGATCAAACAAAAATTGCGACCGCTAGAGCGGTAACAGACAAATATATATATATATATATATATATATATATATATATATATATATATATAGATATATATACAGTTTTGAACGGACATCATTTTCGTCATCTACTGGGTAGGATCGATGGACATTTGAAGAAAAATTTCGAAAATTCCGTCATGAGTACAACCTCAATAGCTGATTTCCCTTCAGGGAAATCTGCTAATAGTTATAGATAGCACATAGACATTTCAATATCGTCAACGTATTCCGCTATCATCTTGTGCAAATTCACATACCGAATTTTGTTTAGTTCGGTACATTCTTTTATTCTCAATGAAATTGTTGACTCAGGCTAATTTTTTGCGCATAACTCATAGATACTTCGGCATACGACAAAAATGGATATAATAAAAGTTACACTTAATAATAAAATAAACAACTTCCATTATGTTAATGTTTGCCGAAAAACCAATTGTATAATAGCTACAATAATAGCCGTAACTGTGGCAGACTTAAGCTTGTATACTTCTTTAAGCTCGATAGCCAATTCTTGATATATTCTTGATTTTTCGGCATAGGATTTCCGAATATTCTCATCATTGGGCACTGCAATGTCAATAATATCAGCAGTCTTATTGATCTTGTCAATAATGAGAATATCCGGTTTGTTATGATGCACAGTATGACCAGTTATCATCGCTTCGTCGCAATACATCTTTATATTATCTTTTTCCATTAATTTTTGATTATTACAGCGATAATAAGCGACCTTTCTGTCTCCCATGCCGAATTTCTCTGCTAGAGCTTGATGGTATACTTTTGCCACATTATTGTGCCTTTGTAAGTACTCGGACCCAGCAAGTATTTCACATCCAGCTATTAGCTGTTACGTCAACCCCTTTTTTTAATTAATAAATACCAAACATTGTTTCCAAGAGGCCTTCATTGTTCGATATACATGTAAATTCGTGCCTAGATTAGGTCATCAAGTAAGATTGTACGTTTTTGATTCGAAAATGTTTACTTGATAACATATCCGCCATTTAGCCGTTTTAGTCAACACATAAATTCATATTTGTTAATGGCTGAAGTGGTAGCTGCAATAGTGGGGGTCCAGAGGGGGACGGATTCGAAAATTAAAAATATCTCCGTTATTATAGTTGGATCGCAAAATATTATTGGGCCAATCTTGTTAACTCTAGATATTCTCCAATTGCTGTTCCATACATTTTTCGCAGCTTAATTATGAAGCGAATTATTAGCGCTACCCTGTTGTCAGCCTTCAGTAACCCCCCCCCCTTCTACTTATCGTTTTTAGCAGATTCAGGACGTATTCAGACACAATTTATACATTTTTCTTCAAATGTCATCGATTCTACCTAGTAGATGACGAAAATGAGGTCCGTTCAAAACTGTATATATATATATATATATGTCTGCAACCGCTTTAGCGGTCCCAATTTTTATTTCATCGTTACCAAACTCGATATTTAGTCGTTTTATGTAAAAAGAAAGATTAAGTTCGTTAACGGCTGAAATCGGGCCAGGGGAAGGGAGGGGGGGTTTGGAGGAGGAGAATGTTGAAAATTCGAAATATCTACGTTACTATAAGTCGAATCGATAAAGTTTATATAATAAATCTTTATTGCAAATTAAATTTACTTTAAATATTATTATATACAATTATTCTTGAATATTAACCGAGTTGTTTGTATTTTTCAGTTTTCTGCCTTCAGTAAACCCCACTTCTACTCATGCTACATTAACAATACTCTGTTATATAATAAACCACATTATTCAAAGCTTAAATACCAAATGTTGTTTTCCAGAGACCTTTAATATACGAGATACACGTAAATATGTTCTTGTGACCCCCCCCCCCCCGTCTGAAATTTAAGTGATTGAGATCAAAATTATTCTGATTCATTATAAATTACAGTACTAGGTATAGTACATAGTTATCAATAAAATAAATATGTTATATTCTGATATGTTTCAGTTTGTTCAGTCGTCATTTCAATTTGAATCTCCCGCGCTCACTGATTTCACAGGCCCGCCACACATATGGGGATCGCCGGGGGCCTGCAGCGGAGGCTCCTTTGCAGCTCGGGAAGGCATCGGCTACTTGCAAGGATAAAGTCAGTTGGTCTTAGACGCTCGCTGGGGTCGTATCTACGGCCAGGGGGGCCTTGCCCCTCTCCCTCCGCTACAGATGCCGCTTCATGGATAACCGCTTCATAGACAACCGCTCAGTTGGAATTCACCCGTGATAGAGGTACAGTCAGTTGTTCATCTCCCGCAAAGCTGCCATCCTGTGCGGATCACCGCAACCGGCTGAAAGTCGGATCTTCTACGTCAATAGCAACGAAGGAGGACTCCACTTCTAGGAACGTTTTCGTTTCCCGCAGGTGCCTATTTTAATAATGCTAGCATTATTTGCGCAAATTATCAAATGAGTACTCACACAATATAGGACCTATCGCTCATTTTTATGTATGTATATATATATATATTATATATAATATATATATATATATATATATATATATATATATATATATATTGCCGCTAAATTAGTTTATAAAGTTCTTTCTGTTCCTTGTTCAACCTCTATTTATAACGTGTATTATATGTAGTTTTAATCAATTCAATATAGTTGATTCTTGGGAGAACTCAAATAGTTCTTTGTGTTATTTTCCCTCATCTTTCCAATAGAAAATATTAAATATTTCAGTCTCTCTTATTCTCGCCTTTAAAAAGCTTCCCGCCTTTACATTTTGGTGCCGAAGCCCGGGCCTGAATAGCTTCCCCGCCCCGACATTTTGGTGCCGAAGTGGCTCTATTGTTATTACCGCGAAAGCTAACCGCACGCCCCAACATTTTGGTGCCGAAGCCTAGTGTTATTACCGCGGAAAGCTTCCCCGCCCCGAAATTTTGGTGCAAGTGGTCTCTATTGTTATTACCGCGAAGCTAACCGCACGCCCCAACATTTTGGTGCCGACGCTGGGCCTATTGCTTATTACCCCGCCCCGACATTGGTGTGTGTTAGCCGAAGTGGCTCTATTGTTATTACCGCGAAGCTAACCGCACGCCCCAACATTTTGGTGCCGAAAGTGGCTCTATTGTTATTACCAAAACAAAGCTAACCGCACGCCCACATTTTGGTGCCGAGGGTTGAATCGGAGCGAGGGAGGCTTTTAGAGGGACCCTGCTCCCCAATTTAACATTTCCAGATGAATGGATAGATCTCCCATTCACATCTTGCAGCCTATTTCAAAGCCTCTACAATTCCTCTCCCATTTTAGATTTAATACGGCTCTTAGTTAAAGAACACTCGAGTGACTTGAATACAATAAAGTCCAGCTTTAGAACTCCCAGGCTGTAGATCTCAAGGCCGGCGAGTTCAATAAGATCATTGACATCAGCTAAAAGGCAAGTCCCAATCAAGATATATAAATAGCCTGCTCTAGTTTCTGACGTACGTTAGCAGTAAAATCATAGTTTTGCTAAGTGTTTAGTATACTAACAACACACAAAAAGCTAAGGAATGAAGGAGCAGGAATAGCAGAACGTTTTTAGCTATTTATCTGCAACATGAATTGTTCAGCACATATGTGGGCAACCACTGGCCCGTGGTAAGGTTTGATCCGGCCCGCGAGATATTTTGAAAATCCCAATCGAACAAAAATATTCCACTGCTTACTCCAAATGAGGAAGATGAGGAGAGATTTGTGCGTTTGGCAGTACTTATAAAGGCCAACAGTTCTTTTCAATGATGAAAGTTAATTAATCAAAACATCGTACAAGGCTGACTGACGATAATTTGGAAAATTCTTTTCTTTTTTGTATCAGTGGAATTAATCCAAACGTTGATGAATTAGTTTGCCAAATTCAAGCTCAAGTCTCTCATTGATTTCGGTGTCGCTATTTAACTTTCGTTGTATGTAATAATTCCAAATTTTGCGATTTAATTATAATGTTGTACTTTATTTTCATTTAATTTTGTTATTTTAATAAATTTTATTATAACTAAATTGTCGTATAATTTTTATATCTGATATTTATCGTTAAAAATTATGAACATTACTTTAAAATGCACTCCTTTTAAAAGCATACCGCGAACGTATTTGCAGACTAAAGTTTGGCCCCCAACATGTCAAAGGTCGCCCAGACCTGGTTTAGCTCATGGTTCTTACAATAACCAGCGATAGGTTTACAAGAGAACTACTGGAAAGGTTAGTCAAAACGTTGACTTTGCCACCATAATAAAGTTTTAATGTGACATCACCATAGTAATACAGTCGAAGTTTAGGGGCCAATATTATAATTTAAAAAATAACAAAGGTAATTATCTGACAAGAGGATCTAAATACACTTCAGCATCTTAAAGGAAATCATCTATTGAAGTTTTAGCACATTTCCCTTGAGGTAAATCAGCTATTGAGGTCGTACTCATGACGGGATTTTTGAAAAACTACTTCAAATGTTCATCGATCCTACATAATATATATATATATATATATATATATATATATATATATCTATCTATATATATACTAGCTCAGATACCCGGCTTCGCCCGGGAATTCATTTGAGGCTGAATGGTGATGGTATTTTTTAGCAGGCTTTACATTGCACAATATTTTGACATTTACCCGTCCCAGTGTTTAGGATTGATACCCGTCGTTGCCGGTGATTTGCTAATAATAGAATTATTTGTTCGATAATTCTTCACAGTCTTCGATATTTTTATGCTAATTGACATACCGAGTTTTGTTAAGTTCGGTTCAGCCGTTAATATAACATATAATCATGGAAGAATTAATGCTAATTTACATACCGAGTTTTGTTAAGTTCGGTTCAGCCGTTAGTGCCCGCTAAAATTTTAACGTATAACTCATTTATACTTCGGTATACGACAAAAGTGTATATAACAAAAGTTACTCTAAATTACAAAATAAACAACTTTTGTTATGTGCATATTTGCCGAAAAACCAATAGGAAACGAAATATCGCTATTTTTAATTTCAGGCTTCCCTTATAACCCCCACTCCTGTTCGTCACAGAGAAAATTAATATAGCCTAAAGTCTAAGTTGGGTTAGTAGTAATATACATACCAAGTTTCATAAAATTCGGTTCAGCCGTTTATGCGTGAAAAGGTAACAAACAAACAAACAAATAAACAAACAAACAAACAAACAGACACCAAAGAAACAAAATGTAGTTATGGTGTCTATGACATGTGAAACGAAAAGTTATCGTGAAATTTCGCGAAAAAAATCAATGTACAGACAGAGGTTACAATTTTATATATATACTAGCTCAGATACCCGGCTTCGCCCGGGGATTGATTTGAGGTGATGGTATTTGTTTTTGGAAAGGCTTTAATTTGCACAATTTTTTGACATTTACTCGTCCCAGTGTTTAGGGTTAATACCCGTTATTGGCATTTGGTAATAATAAAATTAATTTTTTATGTAACTTCACTGTCCTCCAAATTGTCATATTTCCCGTCTCCCGTGCGTTATGCATAGATTTCAGCTATTAAGGACAAAATATTAACATAGATTTGAATTAATTTTTCCAGCTGAGGTAACTGGTAGTTCATATTGAAAAGAATTGTTGAGCAAATTTCTCTAAATAACAAAATAAACAACTTTTGTTATGTTCATATTTGCCGAAAAACCAATATGAAACAAAATATCGCTATTTTTGATTTCAGGCCGCCTTACAACCCCCACTCCTGCCGTTCCCTAGAAATGTTGGTATGGCTTGTTATAATGAAGGCGTTAGTGCTAATACACATACCGAGTTTTATTGTTTTGGTTCTGTTGAGTCTTTTGTACCAAATAAAATTGCTTACTTTCTCTATAGGTTTTAGCGTATATCTCGTTTATAATTCGGTATACAAAAAAGTGCCTATAACAAAACTTACTGTAAATAACAAAATAAACAACGTTTGTTATGTGAATAATTGCCGAAAATGCAATAGGGAACAAATATCGCTATTTTTAATTTCAGGCTTCCCTTATAACCCCCACTCCTGTTCATCTCAGAGAATTTTAATATTGCCTAATGTCTAAGTTGGGTACGTAGTAATATACATACAAAGTTTCATAAAATTCAGTTCAGCCGTATAACAAATGAACAAACAAACAAACAGACACCAAAGAATCAAAATGCAGTTATGGTGTTTATGACATGGGAAACGAAAAGTTATCGTGAAATTTCGCAAAAAAAATCGATGTACAGACAGAGGTTACAATTTTATATATATATATATATATTTGTCTGTTGTCGCAATTATTGTTTAATCGTTGCCAAACTCGATATTTAGTCGTTTTATGTAAAAAGAAAGATCAAGTTCTTGGGTTCGGTGGGGCTTTAGAGGGGAGGATTTTCGAAAAATCTAAATATCTCCGTTAATATACGTCGGATCGAAATATTGTATGAAGACAATCTTCTTGAAAATTACATTTACTATAAATATTGTTCTATACATATTTTCCCTAAATGAGTATTAACCTAGATAATAGGAGTTTCGCACTAGTATCATATTAATAACAAGCTGTTATATCGTGAACCAATTTATTATAAGGTTAAATACTAAATATTGTTTTCAACAAACCTTTATTATACGAGATACAAACAAATACGTTCTGTTGACCCCCGCCCCTTCTGTTATTCTTGGATTAATAACATAAGTGATTGAGATTCATTATTTCTGATTCATTACAAATTATTGTACTAGCTATAGTAAATAGTTTTCAATAACATTAATAGGTTATATTCAGATATATTTCATTAATTGTTCTTCTTTCCGGTCTCGAATTATTATTCAGTGCAGCGATGTTGGCTGCCCTGTTTGTTTACAATTCAGACGCTTTCCGATGTAGAGATTATTAACTTGTAAATTGAACGAAAGATTTTTTATTACCGTTTGTATTTATTCGCTTACATGTTCGGTGGCGTTGTCAGTTTGTAGATTTGTCTGTTGAAAAATCTTCCATTCGGAAATCTGCTTAGTTTGCGCAGCTTAATAAATATTAATAATAAAAACAAGTCCGTCACGCAGGGGCTGCGTAATCTAAGCAGATTTCCCTCGGGTAGTTTAGTAATAGATAAATATATATACTGCTGAACACAACACCACTAAATAACCACTGAACACCACTGAATAAATACTAACGGAAATAAGAAATGTTTCATCCAATTTCAATATATTTTGGAACAATTTACTATATCCACACCGGAAAGAAAAACAATTACTGAAATATATCAGAATATAACACATTAATTTTATTGAGAACTATTTACTATATTTAGTACTGTAATTAATAATGAGTCAGAGTAATTGTTATCTCAATCAATAAAATTTTAGTAGTCCAAAACTTTAAGATAGGGGGGGGAGTCACCAGGGCATATTTGCATGTATCTCGTATAATAAAGGTCTCTTGAATACAATTTTTGGTATTTAAACTTCCAATAATGTGATTTATTATGTATCAGAGTATTGTTTAAGTAAGATGAGTAGAAGTAGCGGTTTGCTGATAACTGAAAAATGCAAATATCTCGGTTAATATTCAAGATTGAGAATAAGTGTATATAACAATATTTATAGTAAATTTAATTTTCAATAAGATTGGTTCTATACAATATTTCGAGCCGATGCATAATAACGGAGATATTTCGAATTTAAGAAAATCCCCCCTCCCTCTGGTGCGATTTCAGCCATTAACGAACTTGATCTGTCTTTTTACATAAAACGGTTAAATATCGAGTTTCGTAACGAATTACGACCGCTAGAGTGGTAACAGACAAATATATATATATATATATATATATATATATATATACATATACAGTTTTGAACGGACCTCATTTTCGTCATCTACTAGGTAGGATCAATGGACATTTGAAGAAAAATTTCGAAAATTCCGTTATGAGTACAACCTCAATAGGAAATTCTCCTTAAGGGAAATCTGCTAAAACAAGTCCGTCACGCAGGGGCTCCCACGTGAAGTTTATCTACATACTGGTTACAGTAGTTGTTCAATTTAAAAATTGAAGCTGTAATAAAACTACACCAGCCCCATCTGTTATCAACTAGGCCAGCCAAGGATGCCCCCTGACGAGTTCTAGCACTGAGGGAGTGCAGCAGAACAGCATCCAGGGGGAGACCAGGATGGAGGGAGAGCAGCAGAGCAGCATCCAGCGGGAGAGCAGGATTGAGGCATAGCAGCAGAGAAGCATCCAGGGTGAGACCAGGATGGAGGGAGAGCAGCATCCAGGGGGAGACCAGGATGGAGGCAGAGCAGCATCCAGGGGGAGACCAGGATGGAGGGAGAGCAGCAGAGCAGCATCCAGGGGGAGACCAGGATGGAGGCAGAGCAGCATCCAGGGGGAGACCAGGATGGAGGGAGAGCAGCAGAGCATCATCCAGCGGCAGACCAGGATGGAGCCAGAGCAGCAGAGCAGCATCCAGGGGGAGGCCAGGATGGAGGCAGAGCAGCAGAGCAGCATCCAGAGGGAGACCAGGATGGAGGCAGAGCAGCAGAGCAGCATCCAGGGGGAGACCAGGATGGAGGCAGAACAGCAGAGCAGCATCCAGGGGGAGACCAGGATGGAGGCAGAGCAGCAGAGCAGCATCCAGGGGAGTCCAGGATGGAGGGAGAACACCAGAGCAGCATCCAGGGGGGAGACCAGGATGGAGGGAGAGCAGCAGAGCAGCATCCAGGGGGAGACCAGGATGGAGGCAGAGCAGCAGAGCAGCATCCAGGGGAGACCAGGATGGAGGGAGAGCAGCAGAGCAGCATCCAGGGTGAGACCAGGATGGAGGGAGAGCAGCAGAGCAGCATCCAGGGTGAGACCAGGATGGAGGGAGAGCAGCAGAGTCCAGGGGGAGACCAGGATGGAGGGAGAGCAGCAGAGCAGCATCCAGGGTGAGACCAGGATGGAGGGAGAGCAGCAGAGCATCATCCAGGGGGAGACCAGGATGGAGGCAGAGCAGCAGAGCAGCATCCAGGGGGAGACCAGGATGGAGGCAGAGCAGCAGAGCAGCATCCAGGGTGAGACCAGGATGGAGGCAGAGCAGCAGAACAGCATCCAGGGGAGACCAGGAAGGAGGCAGAGCAGCAGAGCAGCATCCAGGGGGGAGACGAGGACGGAGGGAGAACATCATGAGAACAGCATTTCGGGTGGGAGACCAGGGTGGAGGGAGAACATCATGAGAACAGCATTTCGGGTGGGAGACCAGGATGGAGGGAGAACATCACGAGAACAGCATCCCGGGGGGAGACGAGGATGGAGGCAGAGCAGCAGAGCAGCATCCAGGGGGAGGCCAGGATGGAGGGAGAGCAGCAGAGGAGCATCCAGGGGGAGACCAGGATGGAGGGAGAGCAGCAGAACAGCATCCAGGGGGAGACCAGTTTTTGGAGGGATAGCACAGCATCGAGGAACATCATCACCATATCATCAAGCATCCCTATGAAGTAATCCATTAAACTACTAACATACTAACAACATATATGCCCTTGCAATAGTCCCATCCCCCAATATCATGTAATTATCCAATATAATATTAATAGTAATAACCGTCTTATACATCAACATGGTCCTACGGTATTAAATCATATACAACTTCCATGAACCAGCACCTCTCTTAAAATATTGCAAGGTAGGGCACTATTCCCTCGTGTAAGAGTGAGAGAAAGAGAGAGAGAGAGATAGCGGAGAGAGAGAAGAGAGAGAGAGATAGAGAGAGAAGAGAGAGAAGCCGGGAGAGAAGAGAGAGCGAGAGAGAGAGAAGAGAGTGGGGGAGAGAGAGAGAGAGTGGGGATGAGAGAGAAGAGAGAGAAGTGTGGGGAGAGAGAGGGAGGAGAGAGAAGTAAGAGGGAGAGGGAGGGGGGTAGGAGGGGGGAAGGAGAGGGCGTAGAGAGAGGGAGGGGGAAGAGATAGAGAGAGAGAGAAGAGAAAGTGAGAGATAGAATGAGAGAGAAGAGAGAGAGATGAGAGAGAGAGAGGAGAGAGAATAGAGGGAAGGGGAGAGAGTGGAGAAGAGATAGAGAGTGGGGAGAGAGAGAGAGGGGAGAGAGAGAGGGAGTGGGGGAGAGTGAGAGAGAGAGAGAGAGAGTGAGAGAGAGGAGATTGGGGAGAAAAAGAGAGAAGGGTATGAGAGAGGAGAGAGGGAGGGGGGATTAAGTGAAGAAGAGAGGGGGGGGAGGGGGAGAGAGAGAGAGAGAGAGAGAGAGATATGGGAGATGAGAGAGAGAGAGGGAGGGGGGAGAGAGGAGAGAGAGAGAGGGAGGATAGTGAGAGAGAGATTGGAGAGTAGAAGAGAAGGGAGGGGGGGGGAGAGAGAGCGGGCGCGAGGGAAATGGGGGGGAGATTTTTTAGTTTTCGTCCTTTAGTAAACTCTCCTACTCATGTGATATCAACAATAAGCTGTTATATTATGAAGCACTTTATTTGAAGACTAAATAACAAATATTGTCCTCATTGAACTTTCGAGGTAAAGGGTAATACGAGGCTTACTTGGGAAATCTGCTTAGTTAACGCAGCCCCCGCCTGGCGGATATTTCTGCTTTAGGTCACGCTGGCAATAATTCTAAGTGCTGATTAGGCCGGCCAATCTTGGACGACGAATTAAATGTCGTGCGTGGGCAAACAACCGACTATTGGTTGAAATAAAAGTTTGATTTGTGAAAGGAGATAAATATTTGCGAAGGGAGAATGTGAAGATAGTCAATAAAAGGAAGATGTGCTTGGAGCGGTATAAAAGCTGAGAGCCAATCGCCTCGGCTTATCACTCCACGTACCATCCTGGATATCCACATCCCGTACCATATCCTGGATATCCACATCCCGTAGCATATCCACCAATATAGATATCTATTCTACCAATATCTGCTCACTATTCAATCGGAGCGCCATCTCTTTGAATATGTCCTTCATCAAAGATGATCCACCATCGCAAGCCACCCCATTCAACCACCTGCCCAGGGCATTCCTCTCCACTCACCGCCTCCTTAGCCTCACGTAATATATAACCTCGCGGTCCGCTTATCGGCTAAATTCCATCCTCCACTTGTCCAGCCAATGAATAACATTAACCGAATATTCTTCTTGTTCTGGGCCCAATATTATTTATATTTTATGGCAAGTCTCCAATAAAAAACATTTTTTTCGGTGCAAACCATATTGAAACTGTTTTAAAGGGCTATCTCGTTTAACGAAATAAATAAAAAATCATTAATAACATTGATTTAACACTTCCCTTAATAATTATTTTCCTATATATTGTATTAGTTGGTGCCTACATCTATGAAATATTTATTAAATCTAATTATAAATTGGTGCTTACATTTCTGAAGTGCTCGTTTACCTTTTACATTCGTTGAAATCAAATACTTTAATCATATATTCCATAAAATTTTATCTTAAATAATGACGCGAAATAATCGAGTTCAAGATTGACTAGTAAATAATCGATTTGTAGTCAGCTGACTTAACCTATTTCGGGAACCTCAGTATCAACTACCTCCTCTCTGAGCACAGTCATAACGAATAACGTCAAAGTGATATAATTAGGAGTGGGGGTTTGCTGATGGCTGAAAGCTGAAAAATGCAAATATCTTGGTTAATATTCAAGATAGAAAATAATTGTATATAACAATATTTATCGTGAATTTGACTTGCAATAAGATTGGTTATATACAACACTTCAACCCCACGTATAGTAACGGAGATATTACCCACGTACAGTAACGGAGATATTGCCCACGTACAGTAACGGAGATATTGCCCACGTACAGTAACGGAGATATTGCCCACGTACAGTAACGGAGATATTGCCCACGTACAGTAACGGAGATATTGCCCACGTACAGTAACGGAGATATTGCCCACGGATAGTAACGGAGATATTGCCCACGTATAGTAACGGAGATATTACCCACTTATAGTAACGGAGATATTACCCACGTATAGTAACGGAGATATTACCCACGTATAGTAACGGAGATATTACCCACTTATAGTAACGGAGATATTACCCACGTAGAGGAACGGAGATATTGCCCACTTATAGTAACGGAGATATTACCCACTTATAGTAACGGAGATATTACCCACTTATAGTAACGGAGATATTACCCACGTATAGTAACTGGGATATTACCCACGTATAGTAACGGAGATATTACCCACGTATAGTAACGGAGATATTACCCACTTATAGTAACTGAGATATTGCCCACGTAAAGTAACGGAGATATTGCCCACTTACAGTTACGGAGATATTACCCACTATAGTACGAGATATTACACTTATAGTAACGGAGATATTACCACTTATAGTAACCAATATTACCACTGAGTAACCCACTATACGAATTATTCACTATAGTAACGGAGATATTACATACGAGATAACACGTAGATATTACCCACTTATAGTAACGGAGATATTACCCACGTATAGTAACGGAGATATTGCCCACGTATGTAACGGAGATATTACCCAGTATATAACGGAGATATTACCCACTTATAGTAACGGAGATATTACCCACGTTAGTAACGGAGATATTACCCACGTATAGTAGAGTGGGATATACCCACGTATAGTAACGGAGATATTACCCACGTATAGTAACGGAGATATTACCCACTATAGTAACGGAGAATTACCCACTTATAGTAACGGAGATATTCCCACTTATATAGAGAATACGAGTAAGAAATTCCCACGTATTGTAACGGAGATATCGCCACGTATAGTAACGGAGTATTACCCACGTATAGAACGGAGATATTACCCACGTATAGTAACGGGATATTACCCACTATAGTAACGGAGATATTCCCACTTATAGTAACGGAGATATTACCCACTTATAGTAACGGAATATTACCCACTTAGTAGATATTACCCGATATACCCATATATAACATATTAACGATATAACGAATAGATTCCCATTGTAACGGAGATATTCCCACTTATAACGGAGATAATCTATAGTAACGGAGAATTACCAAGTATAGTAACTGGGTATTACCCACTATAGTAACGGAGATATTACCCACTTTAAACGAGATATTACCACTTATAGTACGGAGATATTACCACTTATAGTAACGGAATATTACCCAGTATTAAGTAAGAATGCAGATTACCCACGATAGTAGGACTATCCCACTATAGTAACGGAGATATTCCCACGTATAGTAACGGAGATATTACCCACGTATAGTAACGGAGATATTACCCACGTATAGTAACGGAGATATTACCCACGTATTGTAACGGAGATATTACCCACTTATAGTAACGGAGATATTACCCACTTATAGTAACGGAGATATTACCCACTATAGTAACGGAGATATTGACCCACTAACGGAGTATTTTATAGACGGAGATATTACCCACTTATAGTAACGGAGATATTGCCCACGTATAGTAACGGAGATATTACCCACGTATAGTAACGGAGATATTACCCACTTATAGTAACGGAGATATTACCCACGTATAGTAACGGAGATATTACCCACTTATAGTAACGGAGATATTGCCCACGTATTGTAACGGAGATATTACCCACGTATAGTAACGGAGATATTACCCACTTATAGTAACGGAGATATTTCCCACTTACAGTATCGGAGATATTGCCCACGTACAGTAACGGAGATATTGCCCACGTACAGTAACGGAGATATGTCCCACGGATAGTACCTGAGATAATGCCAACGTACAGTAACTGAGATATTGCCAACGAACAGTAACTGGGATATTACCCACGTATAGTAACGGAGATATTACCCACGTATAGTAACGGAGATATTGCCCACTTATAGTAACGGAGATATTACCCACTTATAGTAACGGAGATATTACCCACTTATAGTAACGGAGATATTACCCACGTATAGTAACGGAGATATTGCCCACTTATAGTAACGGAGATATTACCCACTTATAGTAACGGAGATATTACCCACTTATAGTAACGGAGATATTACCCACTTATAGTAACGGAGATATTGCCCACGGATAGTAACGGAGATATTGCCCACGTACAGTAACGGAGATATTGCCCACGTACAGTAACGGAGATATTGCCCACGTACAGTAACGGAGATATTGCCCACGTACAGTAACGGAGATATTGCCCACGTACAGTAACGGAGATATTGCCCACGTACAGTAACGGAGATATTGCCCACGTACAGTAACGGAGATATTGCCCACGTACAGTAACGGAGATATTGCCCACGTACAGTAACAGAGATATTACGAGTTATCGAAAATTCTCCATTCTGAACCATGTCAGCCATAAACGAATTTGATGTTTTCTTTCCATAAAACGATTAAATCCCCTTAAAAAAAATTTACAAGAATATTAAACAAGATACAAGAATATGCTTCGATTCCCCAACCTCAAACATAAATATTTCGAGAAAATCGTATCATTTTCAAGAGTAAAACTCTGCCCTCTCTCTGCCCCCTGAGCGTCTCTCTAAAACGCTCTGTCCGAATGCATCAAATCTATTAGGAGATTCCCTTTCTTTGAAAATAAACTAAAGAACTTCATGAATGACGGATATTTTTATACTCAAGAAGAATACTTTCAAAAATGTTCAATTGTTAAATAAAACTACTAAATTTGTTGTCAAAAATACAGGTCGACAATAATTGCTGCTGCTGAGGGGTACATTCTCTCTATAAGCTGGGGCAAGGCAGTTTATTACCATTTATAAAGATGGTTATCCTTTAAATAATTTGTATGTCAACAAATAATAAATTTGTGTTTTAGACTTGTAAAAAAAATTGTAATATTTAAAGTTGCATTAAGATTGCCAATAAATCATTATTTATTTTATATTTTCTTGATAGTTTCATGGAAAGGATCACAAATAAAAAACATTTTTCCCTGCAAACTTGATTTATTATTGGGCAGCATGATTAAAGTTTGCCTGTTAAAAATGATCTTTATTGGACTTTTATACGAAAAACCTATAAAACTATTGGCTCCAGAATAAGAAGAATAATCATTTAAATTGGTGAATTTTATACTGTGTATTCTTAGAATTGGACCTATTTCTTTAACGAATGTATTATATAACCATAAATAAAATTGAATAATTTGTAAAGAATTTAATTGACATAATATTAGAAACGTCCGTCAGGCAGGGGCTGCGTAAACTAAGCAGATTTCCATCGTGAAGTTTAACAACACATACATCTATAAAATGGTAACACAATAGCACAATCAGTATATCCTTTCAGCGCCACCTCGGTCTCCGGTCGAAGGGCGAGATTATTGGAAATGTAATGAAATATTAATATGTTTACCTAATGTATGTCTTTAGAGTTTAAGTATGTCATCTAAATAAAGGTGCTTGCAGCTGGGAGAGGTTTTGCACATTCAGACACTGTTATTTACTAACCAAATTTTCTTTAATCTCATTGAATGACGAAATTATTTTCTTTTCTTATTTTATTCTTATGTATTTGGATTATTGTAGTTTAAGGTTTTGAGTTATTTCAATTATCGGTTTAGAACCGTTAGTTTTGTAAAGACGTCTAACGCGCATTCTACCATATCATCATCGAACTAACACGACTTCTTTTCCTTCTCTCTTTTTTCATGAAACGGTTAATTAAAATGGATATTTTTCAATGTACTGTACATGATAACGATTACATAAGTTGTTAATGTAATTATACAATTTATATCAATCTTACGTGTATTATAAAGGTTTTCGTGAATATAGGTCATTCATTTTTCGTCAGATAAATAGTGCAATTTTGTTCATCTTCCTCTTTTCTTGAATGATTCAATCTACGAAATAAATTCTTTCCCAACCGAATGGGAATCATTTGTTTTCGGATAAGCTTTACAAGGTAACGATAAGAATTACGAACCTGCAATTTACATGTATAATTAAAAACTAGAAATCGCAAAGGGCGAATAGCAAATCGATTTCTGGTATGAGCCAGTTTCCATTAATAACTATTTATTGTCTATACCTTTCTTCATCGTTTTAAATTATTTATTTATGATAGTTAAACAAATTCAATGTCCTGATAATAACACTACATTCCTAAAAGTATAAGCATCAAGTGACATGTAAACATAGACCAATATGAGGTCGGCAGAACTGATAGAACAAAGGAAGTATCTTCACACCTCCCTAGGCTCAGTGCGGCCAACCGCCCATTTAGGATCTCAATCATGAGATACATTAAATTATATTAACTAATCTGATTACAATATCTTCATAATACTAAAAGTGTTTGTTCAAATAATTTTCACATTTTAATTAAATAAAGTATTAAATACAATAAGAGAAGAGAAGGAATGAAGGGGGAGGGGGGTTAGTGGTTAAAAACAAATAAATTGAAGTAAACATAGTGGCTGAAATCCTCTGCCTTATTCTCTGCCATGCTTTTCGTCATAATTTATGAGATGTGATAAGAATGGAGTGAAGAATGGAGTAAGCTAACACCTCGAGCCTAATCCAGAGAAATGGTGGCAAGAGGATTCCCGCTACAACTTGCCATCATAATGCATCACAACAACGAATCATATATATATATATATATATATATATATATATATAGATATACAGTCGTGGTCATAGAAATTGCATCACTTAAAAATAATGAATGATCTCCTTGAACCAATATTGTTCTTGACTTTTGATAAAATAGTATGCTATTAGCCATAAAAAATGATTAAAACCCAAATAAGAAATTTATAATATTCATAAAATTATAAATGAAATCTTTAGTCTTAATGAGTAATTTAAGAAAAAAAAAGTTTTTTTTACATAATCATATGAATTTATTTAGAAAAATAAGATAAGTAAGATGAGAATTCATTGAGGGAATCAAACTCTCTTCCAATATTTTCTTATATTTTTCTGCATTAACCGGACCTTCTATGAAGTTCATTTTGCCAATTCCAAAGTAGGAAAAACATCCCCAGACCATCACACTTGCTGGATGTTTCACTGTTTTTAATGTACAAGATTCTTCAAATCTTTCATTTGGCCGACGTCGAACGTAGGGAGAACCATCAGAACTGAAGGTGTTGGACTTACTCTCATCTGAAAACATCACTTTCCTCCAGCCATCAGATGTCCAAGTTTTAAATTTTATTGCTTAATTTAGCCGAGATTGTTTCATTTTTTTTTTGTTAAGAAATGGTTTTTTTGCTAGTTTTCTTGCCTTTTTCTCTTAATCGTCAGCCGACTGTTTCTCGACTTACTTCTGCTAAATTGCTATCTGCTAGATCTATAGATACTTCCTTAGCAGTTTTGAAGCGATTTTCTAGAGATAATCTCATCATCATGCGATCTAAACGCTCATCCGTCTTCCTTTTCCTTCCAGTCCCTTTCTTTCGCTCGGTAGATCCATGGGAAAGATTTTTTTTATTATTCTGACCACAGTGGATTGGTTGCACCTCACCCTCTTTGCTATCTCACGAGAAGACATTCCAGCTTCAGCAACTGCCACTATTTTAACTTTCTGCTCATAAGACATTTGTTTGAAATTCAGTCTATTGGACATAATGATAGGAAATAACGTGCTTAATGTTGGATTACTTGGGCACAACTGAGCTATGAGTCACTGATAACATCTCTCTCTAATACTAGTAGGTAAACAAATTCATTCCAACAGATTGTATAGACATTTAGGATTAAAAAGATAACAATTATAGGTGATGCAATTTCTATGACCATGACGTATATATTTTCTATGCACTTCTCCAAAAGTTAATATAGCTAAAACTTCATGGGAAATACAAGGCCATTTGGTCCAGAATAGTACATTGCTATTGGAATACTTCCATCGGTTGCTACGGTTGGCCTAGAACAACTATTAAGTCTATTCCCTAAGGATAAATACATTAAGTTATTTATATATATGTTATGTATATATAAATAACTAAATAAAATATATATATATATATATATATATATATATATATATGTTAACCCTCTAGCGGACATCATTTTTCTTTGATCGTTACCAAATTAGATATTTAAACGTCTAATGTAAAGCTAAAGACCAAGTTCGTGAATGGATTAAATTATACAGTTCGAAAACGTGCATAGAACCAATTTTGATTAAAATTTACGATGTATATTTTTATTCACATTTTTTTCTTAAATAAAAACCGAAATATTTGCATATCTTGTTTTCGGGCTTATTGGTAGGCACCCACTCCAACTCATGCTATATTCACAATAAGTTGTTATATAATGAACCAGTTTATTTGGAGCTTAAATACCAAATAATATTTTCATTGGACATTTGCTGTGTGAGGTACATGAAATTACGTGGTTTGATGACGTTATCAACATAAGATTTGATGTTCTTATATCCAAAATGCTGTAGATAGAAAGGCAGATAGACAGGACTATTTTTACTATCACCACACCCCTCATTAAGCTGAAGGTAAGAATAGGTTGGGGTTGAACCCTCGCCAAGGGGGATTATTAGTTCAGGAGTTGGCACCCAGAGCGGACTAGTGTTGCAGTGCTTGTGGGTCACTGAATGTTTAAAGAGTACATATGTCTGACAGTCCCTGGGGATGGCTATCGATTATGACTGCCTTAGATCCCGTTCACAGGCAGGCTGACTGCATTAACTGGCCCCAGACCTCCTGGATACAAAGGCCCCGTCGGTCTACTGGACAAAACTCATTCCAAGTCTTTGGGTAACGGGAGTTCTACGTCGAGTCACTGCATATTACGATTCCCATGAGTCTCTGCCAGTGACGGCTAAAGATCTCAAAGACCTATTGTGCCAACCGATTACATTTATAATCCGATAAGACTGACATCTGGTAAAATAGGTGAGAGTTAACCTCTAGTCATCTGATCTGACTCAAGTTCCGAAGTTTTACTTAATATTAGCAGATTCTCCTTAGTGGAAATCAGCTATTGAGGTCGTACTCATAAAATTTTTATATATATATATATATATATATATATATATATATATATATATATATATATATATTTGTCTGTTAACGCTCTAGCGGTCGCAATTTTTGTTTGATCGTTACCAAACTCGATATTTAAACGTTTTATGCTAAAAGACAGATCAAGTTAGTTAATGGTTGAAATCGGACCAGTGGGAGAGGGGGGATTTTCGAAAATTCGAAATATCTCAGTTACCAAACGTCGGATCTAAACATTGTATAGAGCCAATCTTATTGTAAATTAAATTTACTATAATTATTGTTCTATACATTTCTTCTCTATCTTGAATATTAACCGAGATATTTGCATTTTTATCAAATAAATTTGGGCCGTAACGGAATACTGAGTTTCCCGCCCAAAACTAGTTCGGCCTTTTACCGTAACTGTTCGGCTCTCGTATGCAGATTTCTCTATTGTATAACTTCACGTGGGAAATCTGCTCAGTTTACGCAGCCCCTGCCTGACGGACTTTTTGAACATTTTGATAGTATTCATTTTGTGAACAAACAAATCCTTCATACATTAAGTTCTTAAAACAACGACGACAGCCCATACATTACAAAACTCATGAAACACCTCGAAGATAAAAACATTTACATCCAGATATAACATTAAATAATATAATAATAATAAATAGACTGCAATAATATCCACTGGAAAAAAAATAAATAACCGTATTTTTACCTACCTCTGTAGATTTTTTTACCTTTTTTATTGGTTTTTATAAGGTGGCTTTACCTTTAATATTTTAGTAATATAACAAGAAAATGTGTGAATCGTTTAAATTGCGACACACCTAAATAAATAAATAAAATAAAATTATATTTAATCAAAGAATATTCTATAATAGATTCGGTCAGATCTTTAATAAGTTTCACTCCTGGAAATCATAGTCTCGACAGAATATTGATGTCGTTGAGGAACTACCAACAATCATCACAGTCCCTTTATTACAGACTTTAAACATGGTTTGCACACATCATCCAATAGTTGTGCAAGTCTGACAATACAGGTACAGAGCCTGGAATAGTCTGGCCCCGACCAACAGTAGCATTAGGATATTTAACATGAAGAATGTAGCCAACAGCTGTAGATGATTAGGGTTTTCTGAGCAGACGCCGCGGACTATGGGTAACATTTGGCATTGCTCACTGCCATCATCTCCTGGCTAGTATTGATTGGTATTTGTGAAAATTTGCTCAACATCGCTATTACAAGGCAACAGCTGATTCTCGATAAGTGTGACAGCTGTTAGAATGGGTGACAGTTAGCCTTGCCACCTGATGAGTGTTGGACCGTGCAGCGGAATGAGATGCTGATTGATTAAGGCTCGATGAATGTACTAGCAGCTCGATGAATGTACTAGCAGCTCGATGAATGTACTAGCAGCTCGATGAATGTACTAGCAGCTCGATGAATGGACTAGTGACTCGTATCTAATTCTAAGCAGTTACAGGCCGAGGGAAGGCTCTATGTCTTATTGGCTACAGCTGATTAGCGATAAGTGTGACAGCTGTTAGAATGGGTGACAGTTAGCCTTGCCACCTGATGAGTGTTGGACCCTGCAGCGGAATGAGATGCTGATTGATTAAGGCTCGATGAATGTACTAGCAGCTCGATGAATGTACTAGCAGCTCGATGAATGGACTAGTGACTCGTATCTAATTCTAAGCAGTTACAGGCCGAGGGAAGGCTCTATGTCTGATTGGCTACAGCTGATGTTTAACACATGAAACTGTTGTATTATACAACAAGGGCCGAGGTATCTATCTCCCTCCTCTTCATCCGTCTTCTCTCTCTCTCCTCGCTATCTCCTCTTTAATTAATGGGGTTTTCATGGAACTGAACCTCCCAGCTCTAGAAATAAAGTCCTGGGCTCGGTAAACTAAGCACATTCCCCACCTCATCTCATCTCATAATGTATACTCTATTTCCAAACATAAATCCTATCAGTAGAAATGGGCTGTCGATAAAATATTAACCCTTGACGATATCACAAGAGGTATTTGAATGTTCCTTATCTAGAATAGATCTGGTCAAAACAAGTTTGGAACAGCACACATCACGATATATGTCCTTATTGTAAAACTGCCAAGACAGAAGTTGGGGGGTGGTTACTTGAAGCCGAAAATGAAAAACAAATATCGAAAATCTCGGTTTACATTCATAATAGGGAAATCTTTTAATAAACAACAGTTATAGAAAAGTATATTTACAAACTGAGTGATTATATATATATATATATATATATATATATATATATATATATAATTCTGACCTCTGTCTGTACATTGATTTTTTCTCGAAATTTCACGATAACTTTTCATTTCACATGTCATAGACACCATAACTGCATTTTATTTCTTTCGTGTCTGTTTGTTTGTTACCTTTTCACGCATTCAAAAATCTGAACCGAATTTTATGAAACTTGGTACGTATATTACTACTAGGCCAAATTAGTATTTAGCCCTATTAATATTCTCTGAGACGAACAGGAGTGGGGGTTATAAGGGAGGCCTTAAATTAAAAATAGCGATATTTCGTTTCCTATTGGTTTTTCGGCAATTATGCACATAACAATAGTTGTGTATTTTGTTATTTAGACTAACTTTTGTTATATACACTTTCGTCGTATACTGAAGTGTAAATGCGTAAAAAAGTGTAAATACGCTAAAAATTATAGCGGGAGTCAACAATATGTTTTGGCACTAACGATTGAACTGAACTTAACAAAAGACTACCGAACTAAATAAAACTCGGTATGTAAATTAGCATTAATTCTTCCATGATTATAAGCTATAATAAAAATTTTAGTTCCAAACGAGAGTGGGGGTTATAAGGGAGGCCTGAAATGAAAATTTGTGATATTTCGTTCCTTATTAGATACTTGGCAAACATGGACATAACAAAAGTTGTTTACTTC
The DNA here is from genome assembly GCA_019009955.1 of Riptortus pedestris. Classification (NCBI taxonomy): domain Eukaryota; kingdom Metazoa; phylum Arthropoda; class Insecta; order Hemiptera; family Alydidae; genus Riptortus; species Riptortus pedestris. The sequence continues at coordinate 194,626,737 of CM032229.1, read as the reverse complement.
GATATTTAGAGTAACATTTGTGGCATTCACAAAATGAAGTAAACACGGGATATACGCTAAAACTATAGCGGGAGTCATTCATTTTATTAGTGCTTAATTAAGCGTTTTTAATGAATACATATTATGACAAATGATTTTATGTTATAGTCACATATGGTAACTCTAAATATGATTCGCATTAGTGAGGTTATATATCTCCATCGCCTCCTTCTCATTAATTTATTTTTCCTAGAAAATAACATTGTTATTTATTTCCAGTAGAAATGTAAACTATAAGACCATTTCCGTTATTTAATTTGTAAAATGTATTATTTAAACAATGACATGCTGAATTGGCACATGGAGTGATAGGGATCAAACTCTTTGGTTCTAATAATATATTATCTTATTTCCGATAATTTAATGTTATTGAAACAAATATGTACCATCATAACAATTAGACGTTAATGGTAATGTCATATGAAAAAAGACAATACCCGTTTAAACTTGATATGATTTAAAGTATTACTTATTTTGCTGGGAGGGCTACGATCTCTTCCATATATTTCTATTTTGTTATTTAAAGAAACGTTCGTCATATTCACGTTTGTTTTATAACAAAATATAAACGAAATATACACTAAAAGTCCGTCACGCAGGGGCTGCGTAAACTAAGCAGATTTCCCACGTGAAGTTTTACAATAGAGAAATCCGCCTAATAACAGCTGTAGTAGGAAGGGATCTCTAAACCTATTCACGAGGGACGAATAGTTCTGGAAACGGCCACCAGAGCTCTCGGCGGAGAGTCCGGAACATGGCGGGGTTCCGCCGACCACACACACAATACAAATGCAAATATCTCGGTTAATATTCAAGATAGAGAATAAATGTATATAACAATATTTATAGTAAATATAATTTACAATATGATTGATTATATATCATTTTTCGATCCGACTTATAGTAACGGAGATATTTCGAATTTTCGAAAACCTACATTCAAACCATCTAAATCTCCCCTCCCACCGGTCCGATTTCAGCCGTTAACAAACTTGATCTTTATTTTTACATAAAACGATTAAATATGAAGTTTGGTAAGGATTAAACAATAATTGCGACCGCTAGAGTGGTAACATATATATATATATATATATATATATATATATATATATATATATATATATATATATATATATATAGATATATATATATATATATATATATACAGTTTTGGACGGACCTCATTTTCGTCATCTACTAGGTAGGATCGATGGACATTTGATGAAATATGTCGAAAATTCCGTCATGAGTACAACCACAATAGCTGATTTCCCTTAAGGGAAATCTGCTAAAAAGCAAAGTGGGAGCCGACAGTTTTATTGAGCTCTAACAATTGAACGGAACTTAACAAAACTCGGTATGTGTGTTAGCACTAACTCCTTCATGATAATAAACGATACCAACATTTCTAGGGAGGAGCAGGAGTGGGGTTGTAAGGGAGGCCTGAAATTAAAAATAGTGATACCTCGTTTTCTATTGGTTTTTCGGCAAATATGTACAGGACAAAAGTTGTTAATTTTGTTATTTAGAGTAACCTTTGTTATATTCACTTTTGTCGTATACCAAGTATAAACGAGATGTACACTGAAAACTAAAACGGTAGCCGACAATTGTATTTGGCACTAACGATTGAACGGTACTTAACTAAACTCGGCATGTGAATTAGCATTAATTCTTAAACGATTATAAGCTATATTAATTTTTTTAGGTTATAACGGGAGGGGGGGGATTATAAGAGCAGAATAAAATAAAAATAGGCGATATTTCATTTTCTATTCGTTTTTCAGTCACTGTTGGTCTTTGTACCATATCAAGGGAATGGAAGTTTAATTCTTAGATTGGCGGATAGAATACTTTCTATGATTATGAATTATATATAAAAAAAAAAACTAAATGCACAGGAGACGGGAAATATACAAATATTGTGGACACTGAAGCCTTACATAACAAATAATTTTATTGTTAACAAATCTACAGCAACAACGGGTATACCATCATTATTAAACCTCAAATTAATTTCCGAGCGAAGCCGGGTACCTTAGCTAGTATATATATATGTGTGTGTGCGTGTGTGTGTGTGTGAGTGTCTTTTACCCGCTGTAGTGGTCGAAATTTTGTTAAATCGTTACCAAACACGATAGTTAAACGTTTTATCTAAAACTAAAGATCAAGTTCGCTAAAGGCTAAAATGGGACCTGTGGTAGGGGGTGTATAGAGGGCGAATATCGACAATTCCAAATACCTCCCTTGATACAAGTCGGGTCGAAAAACTCCATAGAGCCAATAGCCCGTATTCTTGAAAATTTAATGTTCAATAAATGCCCGGTGTTTTCTCTATGTTAGATATTGGCACTTTTTAGATTTTAGCCTTCAGTAATCCCCCCCTCCATTTCAGTCATCGCACGTCAGAAATATATCATGATCTTTCTTATTTCAAGCTGAAATACGAATATACAAATATCACGCTCAAGAATATTTTTTTCATATAAGTATGAAGTATATGTTGTGAGAGTGTTATACTTTGTGGTGAGAAATCTGCTTATTATACGCAGCCCCTGCGTGACGGACTCTTTATGGGAGGTTGAATTTAAAAAGAAAAGTCATAAAAAAGAAAACTATATTGTTTGTTGCTCTGTGTGAAATATGTTAAGGTGTAAATATGAAAGGGTTGGTAGGGGTGGTAGGGGGGGGGATATAATTAACCCCCTCCAACCCCCCCCCCCATTTTCCCAGAGGATATTGGTGATTAGTGAGATCGACTCCGACACACTTTCCTCCTTCACTTCCCAGCAATTCTATTTCAGATCACAATCAATCTTAATAGCTCATCTGTCTAAGCCCAATAATCGACTTAGCATCACAAAACACTTCAACTTGTTTTACGAAAATGTTGTAACGCAGGGGCTGCGTATAATAAGCAGATTTCCCTCGGGAAGTTTAATAATAGATAAACCTACACACTGCTAACACAACACCACCGAGAATATTAAGTGAATAAATACAAACGGTAATGAGAAATCTTTCCACTGTCAGCAGGAAGCAAACACACCTGCCAACGGCTCACCGGAAAGAAAAATAATAACTGAAACATATCAGAATATAACATATTGATTTTATTGAAAACTATGTACAATACCTAGTCCTGTAATATATAATGAATCAGAACAATTTTTATCTCAACCAATCAAATTTTAATAGACCAAGAATTTAAAATGTGGGGGTCACCTGAGCTTATTTGCATTTATCTCGTATAATAAAGGTCGCTGGAAAACAATATTTGGTATATAAGCTTCGAATAATTAAGTTTTTTATATAAAAGAGTAATGTTTATGTAGCATAAATAGAAGTGGGGCTGAATACATTTGTTCTAAAAAGTAACTTTTCTTATATACACATTTCTCGTATACCTATGAGAAATGTGCACGTTAACATCTATAGAGTGTGAGACAACAAATTATCGGATGCATTTTGTTAACTTATTTCCTGTGAAATGTATTTGCTTTCTACTCACATTTACCGTTTTGTACATAACAGAGCTAGGATTAGATTTCGACAGGTAATATGTACATTGTAGATGATATTTGATTATAATAAAAGCTATCAATGACTGTATTATTAAGGGAGTGTCATACAGATCAGAGGGGGGACTTGTAGGGGACTTATTTTCATTTATTCTTCAAAACTAAAGTACCTTTTCTATAAGTTCCCTAGCTGACGGGAAAGCAATGCGCCTAGGCGGGAAGTATATTTGTTGTAGACATTGTAGCCTTGTCAAAAAAAATACTATCATTATTCAGCCTCCGAAGATTTCCAGAGTGAAGCCGGGTACCTTAGCTAGATATTAAATAAATTGCTCTAGCGTGTGCAATTTTTGTTATTTATATGTATATATATATATATATATATATATATATATATATATATATATACATGGTGTTGTTATTGTTTTTGGAGTTTTGGTCAATGTTGGTAAAAAAAAACGTAGTTTATGCCGATATTTCGAGAATATTTATTTTTATTTCTTCAGGGCAAGACTAAAGATACTTAAAAGGTATTACACCAAAATCAAACTCCAAAAAAGAATAAGAACACCATATATAAATATAACCTGGTCGAAAACATCAACACAATTATACACACACACACACACACACACATATATATATATATATATATAAAAGTTAGAACGGACCTAATTTTCATTATCTCCTTTGTAGGATCGATGGACATTTGAGGAGATGTCTCAAAAATTGCGTCATGAGTACAACCTCAATAGCACATTTCCGTTAAGGATATCTGCTAAAATGGCCGGTGCTGAGCAATAAGACGTTTCATGATATATTTTCTTATTTTTAAATTACGAAATAAACATATATGCAGTTTTGAACAGTCCTCAAAAACATATTCTGATATATGTTCTGATATTTAGACGCTTCCCGCCGGCAGGGGAAACATTTCTTATTACTGTTTGTACTTATTCACTGAATATTTACGGTGGTGTTGGGTTTGCAGTAGGCTGGTTTCTCTATTATTAACCTTGAAGGGGGAAATCTGCTTCGTTTACGCAGCCCCTGCGTGATGGACTTATTTACTTTCGGCTTGATGGCGGCTAGACTGGAACCTACAACAGCTAATTTTCTGAGGGTATTAAATGAGCAAATAATAGGTTGGTTCCCGATTTAGGATAATTATTGGGTACTCTCTAATATACCTTTCAAACGGACCATAATTGCGTCAGGGTCGATGAAGATTTAATGAAATCTGGGCTACTTGTACAACCTCAATAGCTGATTTTGCTTAAATGTAATCTGCTATCCGCACGCAAGTAGAGCCTTGTATTTAGAGGAATATACCTTTATATAATGAGCATTCTGGCTTACCTTTACAATAATGGAGCTATTCTACCAGATGACAAGTGGCTCACCTACCTGCCAACACAATGAAATATATTAATAAGGTAACATACTATATTAATAACAATATTATAAACTCTATACAAATTCCAAATGATCATAACCTCTTATAATTTTTCTTTTTTCCTCTGCTAGTAACCCCTTGAGAAGTTATTTAGTTGAGTACAAGTTCCATTCCCACATAGCATAATACATGAGTGATTATGTTTAAATACATTTTTACAATATATACTATTTAAAGATTTATTACCATATATTAAAATAATATTATCAAATAAGCAAGTTAATTAAAAATAAATGAAAATTAATAATACAAATAAAGTCAAGTTAAACTGAACGGATGTTACGGCCATTCTCTTCTTTAATTCGTGAGCCTATGAAATGAAAATATATTAAATTCCCATTCCTCACAATCAACTTTGCATTCTAATGTATTTATCCTATATCCATATCTATACATTTGATGAAATTTTTATTATATGCATAAAATAATATATGTGGTGGTTCTGGGCAATACCTCCTTTTAAAATTATGATCAAATTTGATCTATTATGATCAAATGTTGGCCAGTCATAAAGTCTATCTCAAAACATTTGTGTTGTCTGTGAGTCGCAAGTACATTTGCCATTGTCATTGAATTTTAAATATTGTCCTGCCTGTCCATGTTCCGTTGTGTGCATTTGTGATGGTGGCAAAATGCTACTTACAATAGCAATTATCGGCTCTCTGAACCATCCTATCAGCTGTCCATTCCATGAAATGCTACTTACAATAGGAATTATTGGCTCTCAAAACCATCCTATCAGCTGTCCATTCCATCAAAATGCTACTTACAATAGCAATTATTGGCTCTCCGGACCATCCTATCAGCTGTCCATTCCGTCAAAATGCTACTTACAATAGCAATTATTGGCTCTCCGAACCATCCTATCAGCTGTCCATTCCATCAAAATGCTACTTACAATAGCAGTTATTGGCTCTCCGGACCATCCTATCAGCTGTCCATTCATCAAATCAAATAGCTACTTACAATCCTATAGGTGTCCATTCCATTATTGGCTCCTATCCGAACCATCAATAGCAATTATCAGGTGTCCATCATTGCCATCAATAGCATTATTGACATTCCGAACCATCCTATCACATTCCATCAAATGCTACTTACATAGCAATTATTGGCTCTCCGAACCATTATCAGCTGTCCATTCATTAAAATGCTCTTAACAATAGCATTATTGGCTCTGAACCATCCTATCAGCTACTTACAATAGCAATTATCCATCCTATCAGGTGTCCATTCCATCAAAATGCTACTTACAATCAACCATCCTAATCAGCTGTCCATTCCATTGCCACTTAACAATAGCAATTATTGGCTCTCGTAAGCTGTCCATTCCATCGTCTTACAATATTTATTGACTTTCCGAGCTGTCCATTCCATCAAAATGCAATTATTGGCACTTCCTATCACTGTCCATTCCAGCTACTTACAATAGCAATTATTGACCATCCTATCAGCGTCCATTCCATCAAAATGCATTACAATAGCAATTATTGACTTTCCGAACCGTCTATCAGCTGTCCATTCCATCAAAAATGCTACTTACAATAGCAATTATTGGCTCTCGGACCATCCTATCAGCTTTCCATTCCATGAAATGCTACTTACAATAGCAATTATTGCTCTCGGACCATCCTATCAGCTGTCCATTCCATCAAATGCTACTTACAATAGCAATTATTGACTTTCCGAACCGTCCTATCAGCTGTCCATTCCATCAAAATGCTACTTACAATAGCAATTATTGGCTCTCCGGACCATCCTATCAGCTGTCCATTCCATGAAATGCTACTTACAATAGGAATTATTGGCTCTCAAAACCATCCTATCAGCTGTCCATTCCATGAAATGCTACTTACAATAGGAATTATTGGCTCTCAAAACCATCCTATCAGCTGTCCATTCCATCAAAATGCTACTTACAATAACAATTATAGGCTCTCCGAACCATCCTATCAGCTGTCCATTCCATCAAAATGCCACTTACAATAGCAATTATTGACATTCCGAACCATCCTATCAGCTGTCCATTCCATCAAATGCTACTTACAATAGCAATTATTGGCTCTCCGAACCATCCTATCAGGTGTCCATTCCATCAAAATGCCACTTACAATAGCAATTATTGACATTCCGAACCATCCTATCAGCTGTCCATTCCATCAAATGCTACTTACAATAGCAATTATTGGCTCTCCGAACCGTCCTATCAGCTGTCCCATTCCATCAAAATGCCACTTACAATAGCAATTATTGACATTCCGAACCATCCTATCAGCTGTCCATTCCATCAAATGCTACTTACAATAGCAATTATTGGCTCTCCGAACCATCCTATCAGCTGTCCATTCCATTAAAATGCTACTTACAATAGCAATTATTGGCTCTGAACCATCCTATCAGGTGTCCATTCCATCAAAATGCTACTTACAATAGCAATTATTGGCTCTCCGAACCATCCTATCAGGTGTCCATTCCATCAAAATGCTACTTACAATAGCAATTATTGGCTCTCCGAACCATCCTATCAGCTGTCCATTCCATCAAAATGCCACTTACAATAGCAATTATTGGCTCTCCGGACCATCGTATCAGCTGTCCATTCCATCAAAATGCTACTTACAATAGCAATTATTGACTTTCCGAACCATCCTATCAGCTGTCCATTCCATCAAAATGCTACTTACAATAGCAATTATTGGCTCTCCGGACCATCCTATCAGCTGTCCATTCCATGAAATGCTACTTACAATAGCAATTATTGGCTCTCCGGACCATCCTATCAGCTGTCCATTCCATCAAAATGCTACTTACAATTGCAATTATTGACTTTCCTAACGGTCCTATCAGCTGTCCATTCCATCAAATGCTACTTACAATAGCAATTATTGGCTCTCCGAACCATCCTATCAGCTGTCCATTCCATCAATATGCACTTACAATAGCAATTATTGGCTCTCCGAACCATCCTATCAGCTGTCCATTCCATCAAAATGCACTTACAATAGCAATTATTGACTCTCCGAAAACCATCCTATCAGCTGTCCATTCCATCAAAATGCTACTTACAATAGCAATAATTGGCTCTCCGAACCATCCTATCATCTGTCCATTCCGTCAAAATGCTACTTACAATAGCAATTATTGGCTCTGAACCATCCTATCAGTGTCCATTCCATCAAAATGCTACTTACAATAGCAATTATTGGCTCTCCGAACCATCCTATCAGGTGCCATTCCATCAAAATGCCACTTACAATAGCAATTATTGGCTCTCCGAACCATCCTATCAGCTGTCCATTCCATCAAAATGCTACTTACAATAGCAATTATTGGCTCTCCGAACCATCCTATCAGCTGTCCATTCCATCAAAATGCTACTTACAGTAGCAATTATTGGCTCTCCGAACCATCCTATCAGCTGTCCATTCCATCAAAATGCTACTTACAATAGCAATTATTGGCTCTCCGAACCATCCTATCAGTTGTCCATTCCATCAAAATGCTACTTACAATAGCTAATTATTGGCTTTCCGAACCATCCTATCAGCTGTCCAGTCCATCAAAATGATACTTACAATAGCAATTATTGGTTCTCAGAACCATCCTATCAGCTGTCCATTCCATCAAAATGCTACTTACAATAGCAATTATTGGCTCTCCGGACCATCCTATCAGCGGTCCATTCCATCAAAATGCTACTTACAATAGCAATTATTGGCTCTCCGGAACCATCCTATCAGCTGTCCATTCCATCAAAATGCTACTTACAATTGCAATTATTGGCTCTCCGAACATCCTATCAGCTGTCCCATTCCATCAAATGCTACTTACAATAGCAATTATTGGCTCTCCGAACCATCCTATCAGCTGTCCATTCCATCAAAATGCCACTTACAATAGCAATTATTGGCTCTCCGAACCATCCTATCAGGTGTCCATTCCATCAAAATGCCACTTACAATAGCAATTATTGACTCCTAACCATCCTATCAGCTGTCCAGTCCATCAAATGCTACTTACAATAGCAATTATTGGCTCTCCGAACCATCCTATCAGCTGTCCATTCCATCAAAATGCCACTTACAATAGCAATTATTGACATTCCGAACCATCCTATCAGCTGTCCATTCCATCAAATGCTACTTACAATAGCAATTATTGGCTCTCAAGACCATCCTATCAGCTGTCCATTCCATCAAATGCTACTTACAATAGCAATTATTGGCTCTCCGGACCATCCTATCAGCTGTACATTCCATCAAATGCTAATTACAATAGCAATTATTTGCTCTCAGGACCATCCTATCAGCTGTCCATTCCATCAAATGCTACTTACAATAGCAATTATTGGCTCTCAAGACCATCCTATCAGCTGTCCATTCCATCAAATGCTACTTACAATAGCAATTATTGGCTCTCCGGACCGTCCTATCAGCTGTCCATTCCATCAAAATGCTACTTACAATAGCAATTATTGGCTCTCCGAAACGGTCCTATCAGCTGTCCATTCCATCAAAAATGCCACTTACAATAGCAATTATTGACATTCCGAACCATCCTTACAGCTGTCCATTCCATATAAATGCTTCTTACAATATAAATTATTGGCTCTCCGAACCATCCTATCAGCTGTCCATTCCATCAAAATGCCACTTACAATAGCAATTATTGACATTCCGAACCATCCTATCAGCTGTCCATTCCATCAAATGCTACTTACAATAGCAATTATTGGCTCTCCGAACCGTCCTATCAGCTGTCCATTCCATCAAAATCCCACTTACAATAGCAATTATTGACATTCCGAACCATCCTATCAGCTGTCCATTCCATCAAATGCTACTTACAATAGCAATTATTGGCTCTCAAGACCATCCTATCAGCTGTCCATTCCATCAAATGCTACTTACAATAGCAATTATTGGCTCTCCGGACCGTCCTATCAGCTGTCCATTCCATCAAAATGCTACTTACAATAGCAATTATTGGCTCTCCGGACCATCCTATCAGCTGTCCATTCCATCAAATGCTACTTACAATAGCAATTATTGGCTCTCCGGACCGTCCTAGCAGCAGTCCATTCCATCAAAATGCCACTTACAATAGCAATTATTGACATTCCGAACCATCCTATCAGCTGTCCATTCCATCAAATGCTACTTACAATAGCAATTATTGGCTCTCCGAACCATCCTATCAGGTGTCCATTCCATCAAAATGCTACTTACAATAGCAATTATTGGCTCTGAACCATCCTATCAGGTGTCCATTCCATCAAAATGCTACTTACAATAGCAATTATTGGCTCTCCGAACCATCCTATCAGCTGTCCATTCCCTCAAAATGCTACTTACAATAGCAATTATTGGCTCTTCTCGAACCATCCTATCAGCTGTCCATTCCGTCAAAATGCTACTTACAATAGCAATTATTGGCCCTCCGTTCCATCCTATCCGCTGTCCATTCCATCAAAATGCTACTTACAGTAGCAATTATTGGCTCTCCGAACCATCCTATCAGCTGTCCATTCCATCAAAAGGCTACTTACAATAGCAATTATTGGCTCTCGAACCATCCTATCCGGTGTCCATTCCATCAAAATGCTACTTACAATAGCAATTATTGGCTCTCCGAACCATCCTATCAGCTGTCCATTCCATCAAAATGCTACTTACAATAGCAATTATTGACTTTCCGAACCATCCTATCAGCTGTCCATTCCATCAAAATGCTACTTACAATAGCAATTATTGGCTCTCCGGACCATCCTATCAGCTGTCCATTCCATCAAAATGCTACTTACAATAGCAATTATTGGCTCTCCGAACCATCCTATCAGCTGTCCATTCCGTCAAAATGCTACTTACAATAGCAATTATTGGCTCTCCGAACCATCCTATCAGCTGTCCATTCCGTCAAAATGCTACTTACAATAGCAATTATTGGCTCTCCGAACCATCCTATCAGCTGTCCATTCCGTCAAAATGCTACTTACAATAGCAATTATTGGCTTCCGAACCATCCTATCAGGTGTCCATTCCATCAAAATGCTACTTACAATAGCAATTATTGACTTTCCGAACCATCCTATCAGCTGTCCATTCCATCAAAATGCTACTTACAATAGCAATTATTGGCTCTCCGAACCATCCTATCAGCTGTCCATTCCGTCAAAATGCTACTTACAATAGCAATTATTGGCTCTCCGAACCATCCTATCAGCTGTCCATTCCGTCAAAATGCTACTTACAATAGCAATTATTGGCTCTCCGAACCATCCTATCAGCTGTCCATTCCATCAAAATGCTACTTACAATAGCAATTATTGACTTTCCGAACCATCCTATCAGCTGTCCATTCCATCAAAATGCTACTTACAATAGCAATTATTTGGCTCTCCGGAACCATCCTATTCAGCTGTCCATTCCGTCAAAATGCTACTTACAATAGCAATTATTGGCTCTCCGGACCATCCTATCAGCTGTCCATTCCGTCAAAAAGGTACTTACAATAGCAATTATTGGCTCTCCGAACCATCCTATCAGCTGTCCATTCCGTCAAAATGCTACTTACAATAGCAATTATTGGCTCTCCGAACCATCCTATCAGCTGTCCATTCCGTCAAAATGCTACTTACAATAGCAATTATTGGCTCTCCGAACCATCCTATCAGCTGTCCATTCCGTCAAAATGCTACTTACAATAGCAATTATTGGCTCTCCGAACCATCCTATCAGCTGTCCATTCCATCAAAATGCTACTTACAATAGCAATTATTGACATTCCGAACCATCCTATCAGCTGTCCATTCCATCAAAATGCTACTTACAATAGCAATTATTGGCTCTCCGAACCATCCTATCAGCTGTCCATTCCATCAAAATGCTACTTACAATAGCAATTATTGGCTCTCCGAACCATCCTATCAGCTGTCCATTCCATTAAAATGGAAAAAACAGAGAGATGAGGCAATGAATTATTGGCTCTCCGAACCAGTGCTGATCAGCTGTCCATTATCAGTGATCTAGAAGTGTTGGAGTGAGAGAGAGGGCCCGCTATCTCCCTTCCGCTCGGCTGTCTCTCTCTCTCTCTATACACCTGCTGACTAAATCACACTGCTTCCTAAATCACAATCCTCAAGAGGAAAGAATTATTGAATATGCACGTTTGCATATATTTCTTAAGGAAATCAGCTGTTATTGCTCCTTTCATAACTTGCAAGAGCTCAATTAGTATATAATACATTCTAACCAGTAACGAATGTATCCTAGGAATATATTATTTGCTTATTGACATTGGTTACATCCTTCAGCTGTCCATTCCATCAAATGCTACTTACAATGTTTTGCAATTATTGGCTCTCCGAACCATCCTATCTATTTCCTCGCTCGTCAAATGGTAAAATACTAATTAATTTTAATTTGTTGTTTTACAATTCCATATAGCTTTAATCCGATGCAATTGGTCTATTGCTTTTTATCTATAGTATTGATCTATAGTAGTGTTTATCTATATTAGTATTATTTTATGAAACAATTATTGAATATATGTATTTAATAACAACCAAGTATATGAAAAAGATATTACATTCTCAGTTAAACAAAAACACTTCTAAAAGAAAATGATTTAACACAACCATACAAGAATAAAAAGTAAATGCACTTACAATAGCAATTGGCTCTCCGAACCATCCTATCAGCTGTCCATTCCATTAAAATGGAAAAAACAGAGAGAGAGGTCGGAAGGTGAATGAGGGTGAATAAAATTGAACAAATCAGTGATCTAGATCAGAAAGTGTTGGGTGAGTGAGAGGGAGGCCCGCTATCTCATATGACGTTTCTACATCTATACACCTGCTGAAAATCACACTAATAATTTCACAATCTCAAGAGGAAAGAATTATTGAATATGCACGTTTGCATATATTCTTAAAATCAGCTGTTATTGCTCCTTTCATACTTGCAAGAGTCAATATCAATCATTAACCAAGTAATGAATGTATCTACAAGGAACATATATCCTTAATCAGTTTGCAGATCCTTACATGCTAATCAAGTCAGGAAATAAGGTCGAATATGTGGTTTATATCATTATGGATATCTTCACTTGCGTACAAGAGCAATATCCTTTATCAGTTTCATCGCTCGTCAATGGTAAATCATACTAGGATATAGGTGAATATGTGGTTTATATCATCATGGAACAAATATCATTATCTACAGAAGCAATATCCTTAATCAGTTTAGATCCTTAATGCTAATCAAATCAGGAAATATTGGTCTAATATGTGGTTTTATTATATGGAACAAAGTATCATTATCTACAAGAACAATATCCTTAATCAGTTTGATCCTTAATGCTAATATAAAATCAGGATATAGGTGAATATGTGGGTTATAATCATGGAACCAAGTATCATTATCTAAAGAGCAATATCCTTAATCAGTTTGACCCATAATGCTAATCAAATCAGGATTAAGGTGAATATGTGGTTTATATGCATCATGGGGAACAAAGTAAATCTACAAGAGCAATATCCTTTATCAGTTTGTCCATAATGCTAATCAAATCAGGATATAGGTGAATATGTGGTTTTATTCATGGAACAAAGTATCATTATCTACAAGAGCAATATCCTTAATCATTTGATCCATATGCTAATCAAATCAGGAAATAAATATGTGGTTTATATCATCATGGAAACGTATCATTATCTACAGAGCAATAATTTAATCAGGAGTTTGATCCATAATGCTAATTCAAAATCAGGATATAGGTGAATATGTGGTTTATATCATCATGGAACAAAGTATCATTTATCTACAAGAGCAATATCCTTAATCAGTTTGATCCTTAATGCTAATCAAATCAGGATATAGGTGAATATGTGGTTTATATCATTATGGAACAAAGTATCATTATCTACAAGAACAATATCCTTAATCAGTTTGATTCTTAATGCTAATCAAGTCAGGATATAGGTGAATATGTGGTTTATATCATTATGGAACAAAGTATCATTATCTACAAGAGCAATATCCTTTATCAGTTTGATCCTTAATGCTAATCAAATCTGGATATAGGTGAATATGTGGTTAATATCACCATGGAACAAAGTATCATTATCTACAAGAACAATATCCTTAATCAGTTTGATCCTTAATGCTAATCAAATCAGGATATAGGTGAATATGTGGTTTATATCATCGTGGAACAAAGTATCATTATCTACAAGAGCAATATCCTTAATCAGTTTGATCCTTAATGCTAATCAAATCAGGATATAGGTGAATATGTGGTTTATATCATCGTGGAACAAAGTATCATTATCTACAAGAGCAATATCCTTTATCAGTTTGATCCTTAATGCTAATCAAATCAGGATATAGGTGAATATGTGGTTTATATCATCATGGAACAAAGTATCATTATCTACAAGAGCAATATCCTTTATCAGTTTGATCCATAATGCTAATCAAATCAGGATATAGGTGAATATGTGGTTTATATCATCATGGAACAAAGTATCATTATCTACAAGAGCAATATCCTTTATCAGTTTGATCCATAATGCTAATCAAATCAGGATATAGGTGAATATGTGGTTTATATCATCATGGAACAAAAGTATCATTATCTACAAGAGCAATATCCTTTAATCAGTTTGATCCATAATGCTAATCAAATCAGGATATAGGTGAATTATGTGGTTTATATCATCATGGAACCAAGTATCATTATCTACAAGAGCAATATCCTTAATCAGTTTGATCCTTAATGCTAATCAAATCAGGATATAGGTGAATATGTGGTTTATATCATCATGGAACAAAGTATCATTATCTACAAGAGCAATATCCTTTATCAGTTTTATACTTAATGCTAATCAAATCAGGAAATAGGTGAATATGTGGTTTATATCATGGAACAAAGTATCATTATCTACAAGAGCAATATCCTTAATCAGTTTGATCCTTAATGCTAATCAAATCAGGGATATAGGTGAATATGTGGTTTATATCATCATGGAACCGAAAGTAACATTATCTACAAGAACAATATCCTTAATCAGTTTGATCCTTAATGCTAATCAAATCAGGATATAGGTGAATATGTGGTTTATATCAATGGAACAAAGTATCATTATCTACAAGAACAATATCCTTAATCAGTTTGATCCTTAATGCTAATCAAATCAGGATATAGGTGAATATGTGGTTTAATATCACCATGGAACAAAGTATCATTATCTACAAGAACAATATCCTTAATCAGTTTGATCCTTAATGCTAATCAAATCGGATATAGGTGAATATGTGGTTTATATCATCATGGAACCGAAAGTATCATTATCTACAAGAGCAATATCCTTTTTATCAGTTTGATCCATAATGCTAATCAAATCAGGATATAGGTGAATATGTGGTTAATATCATCATGGAACAAAGTATCATTATCTACAAGAGCAATATCCTTTAATCAGTTTGATCCTTAATGCTAATCAAATCAGGATATAGGTGAATATGTGGTTTATATCATCATGGAACAAATGTATCATTATCTACAAGAGCAATATCCTTTATCAGTTTGATCCATAATGCTAATCAAATCAGGATATAGGTGAATATGTGGTTTATATCATCATGGAAACAAAAGTATCATTATCTACAAGAGCAATATCCTTTATCAGTTTGTTCCTTAATGCTAATCAAATCAGGATATAGGTGAATATGTGGTTAATATCATCATGGAACCAAGTATCATTATCTACAAGAACAATATCCTTAATCAGTTTGATCCTTAATGCTAATCAAATCAGGATATAGGTGAATATGTGGTTAATATCATCATGGAACCAAGTATCATTATCTACAAGAACAATATCCTTAATCAGTTTGATCCTTAATGCTAATCAAATCAGGATATAGGTGAATATGTGGTTTATATCATCATGGAACGAAGTAGCATTATCTACAAGAACAATATCCTTAATCAGTTTGATCCTTAATGCTAATCAAATCAGGATATAGGTGAATATGTGGTTTATATCATCATGTAACCAAGTATCATTATCTACAAGAGCAATATCCTTAATCAGTTTGATCCTTAATGCTAATAAAATCAGGATATAGGTGAATATGTGGTTTATATCATCGTGGAACCGAGTATCATTATCTACAAGAACAATATCCTTAATCAGTTTGATCCTTAATGCTAATCAAGTCAGGATATAGGTGAATATGTGGTTTATATCATCATGGAACAAAGTATCATTATCTACAAGAACAATATCCTTTATCAGTTTGATCCATAATGCTAATCAAATCAGGATATAGGTGAATATGTGGTTTATATCATCATGGAACAAAGTATCATTATCTACAAGAGCAATATCCTTTATCAGTTTGATCCATATATGCTAATCAAATCAGGATATAGGTGAATATGTGGTTTTTATCATCATGGAACAAAGTATCATTATCTACAAGAGCAATATCCTTTATCAGTTTGATCCATAATGCTAATCAAATCAGGATATAGGTGAATATGTGGGTTTATATCATCATGGAACAAATGTATCATTATCTACAAGAGCAATATCCTTTATCAGTTTGATCCATAATGCTAATCAAATCAGGATATAGGTGAATATGTGGTTTATATCATCATGGAACAAAGTATTCATTATCTACAAGAGCAATATCCTTATCAGTTTGATCCATAATGCTAATCAAATCAGGATATAGGTGAAATATGTGGTTTATATCAACATGGAACGAAGTATGATTATCTACAAGAGCAATATCCTTAATCAGTTTGATCCTTAATGCTAATCAAGTCAGGATATAGGTGAATATGTGGTTAATATCATCATGGAACGAAGTATCATTATCTACAAGAGCAATATCCTTAATCAGTTTGATCCTTAATGCTAATCAAGTCAGGATATAGGTGAATATGTGGTTAATATCATCATGGAACCAAGTATCATTATCTACATCAAATCAGGATATAGGTGAATATGTGGTTAATATCATCATGGAACCAAGTAACATTATCTACAAGAGCAATATACTTAATCAGTTTGATCCTTAATGCTAATCAAATCAGGATATAGGTGAATATGTGGTTAATATCATCATGGAACGAAGTTTAATTATCTTCAAGAGCAATATCCTTTATCAGTTTGATCTTAATGCTAATCAAATCAGGATATAGTGTGAATATGTGGTTTAATATACATCATGGAACCAAGTATCATTATCTACAAGAACAATATCCTTAATCAGTTTGATCCTTAATGCTAATCAAGTCAGGATATAGGTGAATATGTGGTTAATATCATCATGGAACGAAGTATCATTATCTACAAGAGCAATATCCTTAATCAGTTTGATCCTTAATGCTAATCAAATCAGGATATAGGTGAATATGTGGTTAATATCATCATGGAACAAAGTATCATTATCTACAAGAACAATATCCTTAATCAGTTTGATCCTTAATGCTAATCAAATCAGGATATAGGTGAATATGTGGTTTATATCATCATGGAACCAAGTATCATTATCTACAAGATCAATATCCTTAATCAGTTAGATCAAATCAGGATATAGGTGAATATGTGGTTAATATCATCATGGAACCAAGTAACATTATCTACAAGAGCAATATACTTAATCAGTTTGATCCATAATGCTAATCAAATCAGGATATAGGTGAATATGTGGTTTATATCATCATGGAACAAAGTATCATTATCTACAAGAGCAATATCCTTAATCAGTTTGATCCTTAATGCTAATCAAATCGGGATATAGGTGAATATGTGGTTTATATCATCATGGAACCGAGTATCATTATCTACAAGAACAATATCCTTAATCAGTTTGATCCTTAATGCTAATCAAATCAGGATATAGGTGAATATGTGGTTTATATCATCATGGAACAAAGTATCATTATCTACAAGAGCAATATCCTTTATCAGTTTGATCCATAATGCTAATCAAATCAGGATATAGGTGAATATGTGGTTTATATCATCATGGAACAAAGTATCATTATCTACAAGAGCAATATCCTTTATCAGTTTGATCCATAATGCTAATCAAATCAGGATATAGGTGAATATGTGGTTTATATCATCATGGAACAAAGTATCATTATCTACAAGAGCAATATCCTTTATCAGTTTGATCCATAATGCTAATCAAATCAGGATATAGGTGAATATGTGGTTTATATCATCATGGAACAAAGTATCATTATCTACAAGAGCAATATCCTTAATCAGTTTGATCCTTAATGCTAATCAAATCAGGACATAGGTGAATATGTGGTTTATATCATCATGGAACCGAGTAACATTATCTACAAGAACAATATCCTTAATCAGTTTGATTCTTAATGCTAATCAAGTCAGGATATAGGTGAATATGTGGTTTATATCATTATGGAACAAAGTATCATTATCTACAAGAGCAATATCCTTTATCAGTTTGATCCTTAATGCTAATCAAATCTGGATATAGGTGAATATGTGGTTAATATCACCATGGAACAAAGTATCATTATCTACAAGAACAATATCCTTAATCAGTTTGATCCTTAATGCTAATCAAATCAGGATATAGGTGAATATGTGGTTAATATCATCATGGAACGAAGTAGCATTATCTACAAGAACAATATCCTTAATCAGTTTGATCCTTAATGCTTATCAAATCAGGATATAGGTGAATATGTGGTTAATATCATCATGGAACCAAGTATCATTATCTACAAGAACAATATCCTTAATCAGTTTGATCCTTAATGCTAATCAAATCAGGATATAGGTGAATATGTGGTTTATATCATCGTGGAACCGAGTATCATTATCTACAAGAACAATATCCTTAATCAGTTTGATCCTTAATGCTAATCAAATCAGGATATAGGTGAATATGTGGTTTATATCATCATGGAACCGAGTATCATTATCTACAAGAACAATATCCTTAATCAGTTTGATCCTTAATGCTAATCAAATCAGGATATAGGTGAATATGTGGTTAATATCATCATGGAACCAAGTATCATTATCTACAAGAACAATATCCTTAATCAGTTTGATCCTTAATGCTAATCAAATCAGGATATAGGTGAATATGTGGTTTATATCATCATGGAACCAAGTATCATTATCTACAAGAACAATATCCTTAATCAGTTTGATCCTTAATGCTAATCAAATCAGGATATAGGTGAATATGTGGTTAATATCATCATGGAACCAAGTATCATTATCTACAAGAACAATATACTTAATCAGTTTGATCCTTAATGCTAATCAAATCAGGATATAGGTGAATATGTGGTTAATATCACCAGTATCATTATCTACAGAACAAATATCCTAGTTTATAGTGCGTGTTAATGGATATAGTTACTATTAAGAGATTATAGAGTATATTATAATAAGACGCTATTAAATATGGCTACTTATCGATTATCGGGAGGCCAAAATGTACTTATAAATCGCAATAATGGCTAATACCGCACAGTAGCTACATAAAGCGGTCGTCCCTGCCACATCAACTCTGCAAGGTAGCTGCAACCAAATGGTGCAATAATATACCATCACCAAGTGGTGGGAATAAACACCAAGTGGTGATAATAAACACTGAGTGTTGCTAATAAAGGATCACTAATTTTCGGATATCAAAAGAAACAGAATGACTATGATAACTTAGTCGAGTAAGAACAGCCTATAGCGATAGCGATAACAGCGAGTAGTGACAAGCGGTTTTGTGACCTGTAAATATTTTGTCTGTAAATAGTGAGTGGCCTCCCGTTAACCATTTGGTTATTTATAAATTCCAGAAGTTTATCCTCTGAATTTGGGCTGCGAAAAAAGCGCAGTAAATCGCAAATTGATTTATAGTGCCAAGTTGCTTCAAATAATATTATTGCAAATTGCAAAAAAATTGTGTATAGATAAAAAGGTAGTTAGTGCATTGGTTGAGGTTATGTTGGTAGTAATGACAAAGAGAGAGAGAGAGAGAGAGAGAGAGAGAGACAGACAGACAGACAGACAGAGAGACAGAGAGAGAGAGAGAGGGAGACTATTAAAGGGGCAGCAAATATTTATTTGTATATTTCGGTGTCAGAGTCACTTTCCTTTGAAGTTCTTTACCATTCCACTTTAGGCTAGATATTTGAGGTGTGTGTATGTTGTAGTATGGCCTAGCTTCGGTTGGCAAGTGGATCTGCATTAGAATGTCTTGACCAAGTTCTCAAGGAACTTCTACATTGTGAGCCACATCCAAATATACTATATGAAGACGTCATCAATTAACAGTTTACGTTGTATGAACGTCAATAGGGTTTGATGCCAGGAGATGAGAAATCTGCTTAGTTTACGCAACCCCTGCGTGACGGAACTTTTATTGATAGTGCTTCGTTATGCTGTTTATATATACGTCAGCCAGTAAGTAGTATAAATACGAATTTGTTTGGAATGAAAGGGAAAACATTCGCCGAGACAGGTAGAGAATAAATGGGTAATCCGTAGCAACTGCTGCTCAACGTCAGCCTAAAACCAAATAAATAAAGCTGTAGTAACATCAGCCCTTAGAACGACAGCACAAATAAAGGTACTTTATATGTGTTGAGTTACTACCGTACTGCTGTGTTGCTTTGCTTTAGTACTTGTGGCTTTACTACTGAACAGACATACAGACACTTGCTCTATGATTCCATATTACTAACGGACCAAAGAGATGACTTTAAAATGCCGACAATATAATTGCCATGTTGAGGAATATCTTTATTTTATAAACACAATAAACCATTAAAACAATTTGCTGAAGAAATGTATGTAACTACTTGAACTATTTAAAACTGAAATACAATTAAATTAATTAATTATTCTTCATTGAAACCTAAATTTGTTTTTGTTTTTATTTCTGTTGTAAATAATTTTATTTTACAAATATTTTATTTTATTCATAGTTAAAAAATGTTATGTAACAAGCACACGTTATGTACAAATTGTTGTTCGGGACGTCGCACACTGGAGCGAGTGATAGGGTAAGCCGGACATTCAATATCTCCGTTTCTACTGCTCCTAGAATATTGATTCTGGCTCAATTTTAACTCATCATTCCTCTAGGATCTACTTCATGACACAAGGGAATAAATTTAAAAAAGATGCGATTATATAATGCTACTTATAGTAAATAAAATGTGTACCAAAATAAGCAATATATTTATTGCTTTAACAATTGACGTTTCGGCTATGATTTGGTAGACATATTATATATCAACAATATAAATAGATATATAGTATGACAAGAAAAACACTATTCTAACTTTTCTTCGAACGTGCAATGGCGGCGTTCAATTGCGTCTGCCAGGAGGAGGCTTTTACACCGTACGTAGATGGAACGGTCCGCGTGGAGGTTAATACTCTTCCGCACCGAAAGCGTTAACAGTAAAAGTAAAATATTTAATGATTAGGCAAAGTTAGGCAAATCTGACGACGTTGTAAATAAGACAATAATACTCCTAAAAGCATGCCAGTGGTATTTTTTTCAAGCAAATACAAGCGATTTGCGAATCAAATTTGTAATAAAATTATTTTCATCTCGATGTAAAAAAAAAAAAAAATGAAGTGGAATTTAAAAACCTTTTGTTCCAGTTTTTTGATTGTTATAATACCCTAATTGTACTAGGAAGCAACAATAATTTAAAAACGAAATAAGAGTATCACGACGAATTAAATAAACCAAGGTTTTTTTTAACATAGCAATTATAAGATACAGGCATTATTAAAACCATTGCAATAATAATGGCTAAAAAATCAATCTGCTCAATTAAAAATGGTTTACTGTGGTACTAACAATACAATCAAAATCCCAAAAAATCATTATGGTATTGAAATAAAGCTTACTTATATATATTATATTTGTTGTCTGTTACCAAAGTAAGCCAGAGGTTATTGAACAAAATTCTTACTTGTTCGTAACCAAACCTCATGTATAAGCGTTTCTTACAAAACTTCAAGTTCGTGAATGGCTGAAATGGAACCAAAGGGTAGAGAGGTTTAGGGAAGAAAATACATAAAACGTTATTATCCGTCGGATCGAAATATTCCAAAGAACGTATCTTATTGCACCTAAAATGTTCAATAAATATTGTTCCAACATTTATTCTCTATCTTTAGTATTAAGGGAGATATGTGTATTTTTTAGTTTTCGGATTTCAGTAAACCTTGACTCCTAGTCATCTCATAGCAGCAATAAGCTGTTATATCATCAACTAGTTTATTTGAAGATTAAATCATACAAATATAGTTCTTATTAATATTTTACTTTGTGCGACTTAATAGCTTTTTTACGTCCACTTTGTGCTACAATGGCTAATTGGGGCGGGCTATCTACAGACTACCACCCTTTTCTAGCCAGGGTGGGATTTAGGATGTTATTTGATGAATTTCGACACTAAATAATTTCCTTTGCTCAGGCCAATAATTTGTGAGATACATGCAAATACGTTGTGTGATGACGTAAATTGTAGGGGCTCAGGTTAGCCATGCGAGTTAAAGCATTGGCCTTAATCTCACATGGTAAACCTAGAGTGGCGAGTTCGATTCTCGCCTGGGCAAAGGAAATTATTTAGTGACGAAATTTATTAAATAACATCCTAAATCCCAGCCTGGCTAGAAAAGGGTAGTAACCTGAAGATAACCCGTTCCGATTAGCCTTTTAAGTCTTGAATCAATAATATTTATTTCTTCTATTCCATACCAAATATTTAGCCGTTTCATTACACAATAAAGATCACATTAGTTAATGGCTGAAATCGGGGGGGGGGGGATTCCAAATATCTCCGTTATTATTTGTTTTAACCCAAAATGTTATAGGACCAATCTTGTTCTGCTGTTGGTGTTCTACAATTTGTAATGAATCTGACATTGCATTACATAAATCCATCGCAAATGACCATATATTTTATATACTGAATAATGCCAGCACAAAGCACATTAAGATTATTATTTGTGAATACTTAAATGTCTAGTTTTAACTGTGAATAAAAGTTTCATCCAATTTGGAGTTAAGTCACCTGTTGCTCTCATCTTTTAGTAGATAACGCCGATGGAGTTTTTATAATAACGTTCACAGCTCTTCACGGTGATACACTATTTAATATTCTGGATGTATTTTGATAATAACTTCCCGTTAAATAGTTTATTTGAGCATATTTTGATCGGCTCAACCTACAAAAGTCCGTCACGCAGGGGCTGCGTAAACTAAGCAGATTTCCCACGAGCAGTTTTACAATAGAGAAATTTCACGAGAGCCGAAGAGTTAAGAAAATGGCCGACCTAGCTTTTGGCGGGAAACTCACTCCCATCCGTTATCCGCCCCGATTTCATAAAATTGCAAATATCTCGGTTAATATGCAAGATAGTGAATAAATGTATATACTATATTTATAGTAAATTTTTATTTGCAAATAAGATTAATTCTATACAATTTTTCTCAATCGGACGTAATAGTAAACGAAAATATTTCAAATTTCAGAAAATCCTCCCCTCTAAACCCCCCCTAAAATCCACTAGTCTCCGATTTCAGCCATTAACGAACTTGATCTTTCTTTTATACATAAAACGACCTAAATATCGAGTTTTGGTAACGATCAAACAAAAACTTGCGACCAATAGAGCGGTAAAAGAGGCAAATATATATATATATATATATATATAATATATATATATATATATATATATATATATATATACAGTTTTGAACGGACCTCATTTTCGTCATCTACTAGGTAGGATCGATGGACATTTGAAGAAAAATGTCGAAAATTCCGTCATGAGTACAGCCTCAATAGCTGATTTCCCTGAAGGGAAATCTGCTAAAAGGGCTACGTTGCAAAGGATTAAGATCAGTCATATCCTGGCATCCTCTTGACAGGAGACTTCAGTCCAGGACACCTTGCTAATCCTTCAGCCTGCCTCAGCCAGACTACTTCTCACCTCCACCACCTCTCACTGCAGAGTCTGACAGAGAACTTATATAAAAACAGCTGAGTGCTTTAATTGTAATATAATTTAAGTAGAGATAAGTGCCTCCCTTTATATTGTTAAAAGGTGCCTTTTTATTTAGATTTATTATTGGTGAGTTTTAATTATAAAAAAATTCAGCTTAGGTGACGCAGCCCCTGCGTGACAGACATTGTGACGTGCCGACCGATAGAAGGACCGTTGGAGTGTCTGGACTATGAATCTAGCTCATTCTACGGTGTTCTCCTGCCCACGGTGTCGCCGCTCGTCTACAAAACCGGTCCAGCTAATCCCGAGAATTAGTTTGTTTTCAGCTCTCTTCAAGTGATCAACAGTGCAGCTCAGTGCAGCTTTAGTGGACTACGTTTCAGTTGCAGTGTGGTAAAGTGTTTTATGTGAACAGTGTTGTGACTTTATCATGTAAACAACAGTGTAGTGCCGAGTTTAAGTAAAGGACACTGGAGTGGGGTTATCTTTGCGAAGATCAGTGCAGTGCCGTGTTTCTGTGAACTTCAGTGATCGTGAGTGAGTTATTGGACTGTGCAATAAGGAGAACAGTGAAGCTATCAGTGCAGACTGTAAGTAGAAGTCAAGAATAATTAACCAAGTGTGTAGTGCATTGATAAATAAATTGTGCAGTGATAAAAACTGATAAAGCTTGTGTGTTTTTTTTAAATTTTCAATCCAAAAGCACTCTAATAAACAACGTTTATTATTTTTGTAATAAACGTAACAGTATATTTTATAGATAACATATCTATTAAGCACTATGGCATGATTTGAATAAGTCTACTTTTTATGATTATTTTTAATTGATATTGATAAAGAACTGGTTTTATATATATATATATATATATATATATATATATATATATATATATATATCTTATGTATAAAACTATATGTGCTCGGATTGGTTTTTGACAGGAAATATGTTCATTATAGATGGTACTTAATTGTAATAAATGCTACCCATGATTACGGTTTGAATTATTCAAAAACGGTGAGTCAAAAACTCGAGAGAGATAGATTAGGACCACCTTTTCATTTATTCTTCAAAACTAAAATTTGTATTCTATTATTCCACAAACGTTACACTTTTAGGATTAGCTATTTCGGAAAAACAATACGTTGTGGAGGGAAGTGCATTGAAGTCTTGCTATAGAAACAGTCAGTCAACAATGATTTTCTGGGCATCGCCGGGTACCTTAGCTAGTATATATATATATATATATATATATATATACAAATAGATACTAAATATTGAGATGAGATGAGTAATGTGTCATGACAGCATGAGGGAAATCCGCCTAGATTCGCAGCACCTGCTTTACGGACTTTAATTTTTTACGTTTTGTGTTGTTGTTTTTTTACGTGAATGTGCTAAAATAAACTGTTGCTGTATTTAAGGTAAATAACGGCTAATCCAGTTTAAGTTTAATAAAAGCAAGTGTTGATAGACAAACAAAAAACGCCACGGTGACAAACAGAGGTAGGCAGGCAGTAAATGGAGAACAGATGATATATCAGTAGGTAACGCGTTCAATTCAATCTATGCAGAGCAGAATGGTGAATACAAAGAGGTAGAGATTCGGGCTATTGGTTGCTAATGGAGGTGGCGCTCTCCGCGGATTCCACGCCAACTAAAATAAGGGGGATTTGTTTGACATAGAATATGTGCCGCTAGGCTGCTCCCTTTGTTCCAAGCATTTTCCTCTTTTTCCCTCGTATTTTCCAGCTCTCCCCCAACTTGCTCCAGTCGTCTGTAGCATTCCGAGCCAAAATAATAATGGTTGGGAAAAATTGCAGCCTCTTCCTTCCACTATGCTCACTATACAAATTTTTCACAATATGATTCTCCATTGTATGAGTATTGTTCTAGCTGCTCTAAGTTCTCACATAGGGATAGAGGAAAACGTCCGTCACGCAGGGTCTGCGTAAACTAACCAGATTTCCCACGTGAGCCTCATATTTGCATTTATCTCAAAACGTAAAAGTTCAATGAGAGCAATATTTGTTATTCAAATAAAGTGCTTCATGATAAAACACCTTATTATTAATATGACATGAGTTGGAGTGGGGATTTACCCAAGGCCGAAAAATAAGAAATGCCAATATCTCGGTTAATATTCAAGATAAAGAAAAAATGTACTTAATAACATTTATAGAACATTTTATTTGCAATAGGAATGGTTCTATATAATCTGTCGACCCAAAATTACAATAACGATAATATTAAACATTTTCGAAATTCCCCCTCTAAACCCTCCCCTCCCACTTGTCCAATTTCAGCCATTAACGTACTTGATCTTTATTTTTGCATAAATATCAAGTTTGATAACGATCTGACAAAAATTACTAACGCTAGAGCAGGTATGAGCAACACGCGGCCCTTCCAACATGTTTACTCCCATCAATATATTGTAAATAATTAATTATAATTTAATGGTACTGCGTACTGAAGCGTAACAATTTTTTGTGCCGCGTCTGTGCTTGTTTGCGTTAGCTTTTGTCGCAAAATCAGTCCGGTAAGCTGTTAACTAGCAATATTAGAAATTCTTGTGATTCTTGAAATGTATGAAATCAGGAAGGCTATTTCAAAACATTAAGAAGATTAAAGGCAGGGAAATGTGTGTACGAAAAGATTTAGTTGCTAAATGTCACAGTTGATCTAGGATATGAAGGGATATGCCTTTCCCCATTTTGGTAATAAAGAATGGATAAGCCATTTTGGGCATCTTATCGACTTGACTCAGCATCTCAATGATCTTAATGTGCAACTTCAAGGTAAAGGAAAGTTTATTTACAATTTGCATGATCAAATTCAGGGCTTTGAGCAAAATTCCCGCTTTTGGCGAAAAATGCAAAGCAAATGATGTCTATGTTCGGAAGTACGCGTGTTTACGAACAATTATTTTCAACCATGAAATTAATCAGAAATGACCACTGACCAAGACTGATTGATGCACCATTAGAAAGCTGCATGCGTGTAGCTACTTCATCAATCAGCTGATATTAAATCAGAAATGACCACTGACCAAGACTGATTGATGCACCATTAGAAAGCTGCATGCGTGGTTCTTCATCAATTCCGGTAGATATTGGTTAGCTTTTACCGAAAGCACATTGCCAAATGTCTGATTAAAAATTTCAAGTAAATTCGTTTTTCTGTTATTATTTTTTTTATTTTGCATTAAAATTACTATATGAAATCTTTACTATTTTTAAAATTTTCATATTTTTCTATTCTAATGTTTATTATAAATAACGTTTTGTAAAGTATTAATAAGTGTCACTTTATGTGCGGCCCACCAAGCAATTTTAAAATTTAAATTGGCCCGTTGATTAAAAAGTTTGCTCACTCCTGCGCTAGAGCATTTACAGGCGAATATATAAATACCTTTCTCTGTCACTAAATATATATATGTATATATATATATATATATATATATATATATATAAAATTTTGATAGGATCCCATTTTCGTCATCTCCTTGGTAGGATTGATGGACATTTGGAAATTCTTGGAAAATCGCGTCATGAGTACAACCTCAATAGCTGATTTCCATTAAGGGAAATCTCTTCCCTTAGAAAGGAATTTCTTCTTTTCCCCCACGAAGAAGGAAATATCTTCGTTATTATTCGTCGGTTTGAACATTCGTATAGAATTAATCTTATTGCAAATAAAATGTTCTTTAAATGTTGGAATGGACGTTTATTAATTATCTTAATTATTGACCGAGGTATTAAGGTTTTTTTTTGTTTGCAGCCTTCAGTGAAGCCCCATATTAACAATAGCCTCTTATGTTATAAAGCATATTATTTGAAGCCTTAATACCAAATATTATTCTCAGTATGCTTTTATGTTTTGAGATAAATAGAAATACTTGACGCACGTGGGAAATCTGCTAATTTAACGCAGCCCCTGCGTGACGGACTTTTTAAGATTGTTAAACAAATTAATTTGTTAGATATAATTATTTAAATTGACAGATTTTATAAAATTTATTCGTGAAATTTGAGCTAATTTTATAACAAATGTATTATGTAAGTGTAAATGTTATTCAATAATATGTAAAGAAGTTAATTAGCATAATATTAGTACATTTTTTTCAGAAACCACAAATATTTCACGCATCACCTAAAATATTTGACCATTAATGTTATGTTTAAATTTAATAGCAATAATTAAATCTCATATTTGACTATGGTTGCTGCCGGTGAGAAATATGCTTAGCACACACACTGCCTGCGTAATGGGCTTTTACATATTTTTCCCTTAGTGCATAATCTTGTCTTATGATGGAGTTTATTAAATCTGAAGCTGTAAAGGAGGTTATAAAGTTGGTGTAAGACGATAATGTTGGCCACACTGCATCGAATCTGGTAGAATTAAAAAGGGGGGGGGCCTACCAACCCCTAACTCGCCAATCTATTATACAGGTTAGCCACCACAGCTTACACCCTCTCTAGGGCCCTCTTCATTTAAACTATAAACCGAGAACAAATTACACCATTTGCTTTACCAAACACTTGCTGTTAAATTCCAACTTTACCGAGAAAATTTAATTAACTCCACTTATTTCCAGGCTTTATTAGCAGATTTTCCTGTGGGAAGAACCAATTTTATTGTGAATTTAATGATTCATAAATGTTATTTTACAAATTTTTCTGTATCAAGAATATTAACGGAGATATTTGCATTTTATAGTTTTCGGCTTTCAGCAAACCCCCACTTCTACTCTATATAATATTAACAAAAAGCTGTTACATCATGAACCACTCCATAACAAGGTTAAGTATCAAATATGGTTTTCATTGAACTTTTAGCAGATTTCCCGTAAGGGAAAGCAGCAATTGAGATCGTACTCATGACGCGATTTTCGAATTTTTTCTTCAAGTGCCCATTGATCCTACCTAGGAGATAACCAAAATGAGGTCCGTGTAGTGACGTGTTTAAGATCAGTACAGTTCCGTGTTTTTGAGAACTTCAGTGATCGTGAATGAGTTATTGGAATGTGTAATAACGAAAGCAGTGAAGCTAACAGTGCAGACTGCGAGTATTAGTCAAGAATAATTAACCAAGTGTGTAGTGCATTGATAAATAAATTGTGCAGTGATAAAAACTCTGAAGCTTGTGTGTGTTTAATTTTGCAATCCAAAAGAACTCTAATAAACAACTTTTGCTACTGATTTTGTAAAAGCGTAACAAAATTCTTTATTATGAGTCGAATCAGAAGTAGTTTTGTTAAACTTTTGATTTCCAACAATTGTTGTTCTATATATATTTTGTTTACCACAAAAATTAAACTAGCTATTTGTACTTTATTGATTTCTGTCTTCAGTAACCCCCCCCCCCCCCTTCTACTCATCATTTTATTTCATATAAATAGAGAATATGATGATCATATTAGAAGCGTGTTATACCGGGGCTGGGAAATCTGCTTAGTTAACGCAGCCCCCAGTTTGATAAATTACTCTAGACCTCTCAATGGAAACTATAAAACTTTTTATGACTACCTGTAAAGTTGGTTGTCTTCTCTCATCTACAAGTCCAATAAAGCATTCACTTCTACCATAAATACATTCAAGATTTGTATAAAACTGATAACTGAACATTTCTTTACAGCTATATTTATTTTTGTTAGACAGTTAAGGAATTCTTTCTCTTCTTCTTGTCAAAATCATTTAATTCATAGTTAGTTCTTGAGCATAAATTAAGCCGAAGCAAAACAATAAAAAACCAATGAATATAAAATACATCAAGTCGATGGTGGAGTAGCAAGTTAAAGAGTTGAATGAATACTTTTTTTACGGAGAGTTTACAAAACTCTTTCATTATTCCACGTAAATCTTTGAAAGTTTTTCTTGGGCAAGCATGAAATACTCGAGAGTAAAACTTTTTCGCCCACTTTCCCAACTCAATGTCAACAAACTAGCAGATGCAGACATCTGCCCTCTAACTTAACTTCTAAGTCCATTTTATTCTCCTTTTTAAACCTTTAAATAAATCCACAATTCAGCGATATTAAAAAAGACTTGCCAAATGTGAATCTTCCCTGCATTTTATCAGGGTCATTAGAAAACATTTAAAATACTTTAGAAAAATTAAAATTTCAGTTAGAGTTAATTTTATGTTTAAAAAGGTCTGTCTGGCAAAGGCTGCGTAAACTAAGCAGATTTCCCACGGGACGGTTTACAACAGATTAATGTACATACTGGCAACACCACCGTGAATGCGAATAAATACAAACGGTAATAAGAAATCATTCAATCTATTAACATGGTTAATAATATCTATAACGGAAAGCGAAGAAACAGGGCAGCCAACTTGCTAGCGCCGAATTGATGGGATTATTCTTGAACGGAAAGATGAACAATTAATGAAACATATCTGAATATAACGTATTACTTTACTTAAAACTATTTATTATTGTTAGTGGAGTAAATCGCGTAATGAGTACGACCTCAATAGCTGTTTTCCCTAGAGGGAAATCTGCTAAAATATTAAACAAGGGATATTGATGAAAACGGTATATTCATTGTTCCTCTGCAATTGGAATATTAAACGAGATATTTGTTTTACAATTCGTGTTTTTAGTCTTGAGTGATCGTCCCTCTTACAAATCTGATTTTCACGTAGAGCAGCACAGCTAAACAATCTCAGAACCATCTTATATTCCAACTTCTGCTTACATATGCTTCTTATTGTCCGAAAAGAGTTTGCCTGAGTTATCTGAAAATTTCACGCAGCATCTAATACATTTCATTCTGAGTTGCTCTGACTCTAGTATAGTTTCTTTAACAGAATTCCAAATGGAGGTCTGGCAGTAGAAAGTACTTGAGTTGGATACGAATGACCGTATTCCAGTAGAGCATTGGCTGCTAAGTGTGGACCGTGTGAATGGGATCCTAAGGTTGAGAGGGCGACCCGGCTGGAGATGGAGCGATGTGGCCGATTCACTGGCACCTGCTGCATTCACCTGATGATGTCTCGGCGATAACTCTACTCCCGATCAATATACACTCCCCATTCTCCACATTCCAACACACCTACCTCCCTCTCGTCTTAGAGCACGGATAACATACATAAAGCTCTATTGATAGTAAAGTTTAATAAACTAATCTTATAACTGGATTATCCAATAAAATCATCAATAAATGAAAAAGCATTGGGAACAAACGCTCTAAATTATAGATTCCAAAGAGAGAGAGAAAAATTCCTTCACGCAAGGGGTGCGTAAACTAAACATATTTCCCTCGTGAAGTTTATTAATAGATTAACCTACATACTCCTAACACTATACCACCGTGAATATTAAGTCAATAAATACAAACGGTAATAAGAAATATTTTCCCTCTCAGCGGGTGTCTCAAATGTAAACAAACAGGTCTGCCAACGGCTCACCGGAAAGACAAGCAATAACTGAAACATGTCAGAATATAATATATTCATTTTATTGAAAACTATTTACTATATCTAGTACTGCAATTTATAATGAATCAGAATAATTTTTATCTCAATCAATCAAATTTTAGTAGTCCAAGAATTTAAGACGGGGGAGGGGGTCACAAGAACATATTTGTATCTATCTCGTATAATAAAGGTCTCTGGAAAACAATATTTGGTATTTTAGCATCGAATAATGGTTTTTTTTTTATTATATAACAGAGTATTGTTTATGTAACAGGATCAGAAGTGGGAATTTGCTTAAGGCTGAAAACTGAAAAATGCAAATTAATTAAAGCCTTTGATTAATATGTTCTTTAGTGTTGACTGAAACACACAGTATAGTATAAAGCAAATGAACATTGTTGTATGAAAAACGAAAATTCTTAGTTGTTAAAGTCATCACATAATGCAAAAAAAAACACTGAAAAAAGTGCATACACTGTGTTAGTCATTTAATTGTAATATTGGCTGATTATAATGCCAGTTGAAAATATGCACTTTTAAGGGAGAAAATATATGTTTATATAATATATTATATAATGAAAAAAGTGTATATACTATTATTATATAGGATTAGTAAGTATAATGCAAGTAGTAAAAAATGTACAATAATTATTAATTATTGGCCAAATATAAAGGTAGATAAAAATTTTAAACCAGTAGTAAGAAGTGTACGTGTTATGATACAACGTAACTCGTGTTACTAGCACACATCTTTAAGTAAATATAAATAAATAAAAATGTAATTATAGATTTACGTTAAGAAATAATTTTATAAGAAAAATTAGTAATTGAAAAACCTTAGGATTATAGACAAGAAAACGGTATTTACAATATATTAGTTGATATTATTTAAGGCATAGAGTAAAACAGGGAGTTGTAACCAGCATTATACTACTACAAAGGTCATAATAACCTAGTTGTTGATTGGCCAAATCATATTAATCCTAATCCTAATAATGCATTTACAAGTATATGACAAAGTACAAGTTGTGTTTGGGCATGAAAACGATATTTGTTTGAACTGGTCAGCCATTGCTAAGACGGCTGTAGTAAGCTTCAATATTCATCCATCTGGTGACTACTCGAAGACTGAAGTGTATACACAGGCATTGAATAAGAAAATGGGATTCCTCTGGTCAATATCTATTATAGCCACTTACGTAAATATCAAATTTTTACACGGCCATCGACAGACAACTCCCTTCTCCACTTCATACAAAGAAAAAAGAGCAACCTCCACTTCAGAGAAAGAAATAGAGCAACCTCCACCTTCAGAGTAGATTAAATAGAGCAAAACCTCCACTTCAGATAGAGAAATAGAGCAACCATCCACTTTCAGAGGAAAGAAATAGAGCAACCTTCCACATCAGAGAAAGAAAATAGAGCAACCCTCCACTCAGAGAAAGAAAATAGAGCAACATCCAACTTCAGAGAAAGAAATAGAGCACGACTAACCTTTCCTTCAGAGAAAGAAATAGAGCAACCTCCACTTCAGACGAGAGAAATAGAGCAACCTCTACTTCAGAGAGAGAAATAGAGCAACCTCACTTCAGAGAAAAGAAATAGCGCAACCTCCACCTTTTAAACAGTGAAAAGAAATAGAGGCAACCTCCACTTCAGAAGAAAGAATAGAGCATCCTCCACTTCAGAGAGAGAAATAGAGCAACCTCCACTTCAGAGAAAGAAATAGAGCAACCTCCCCTTCAAGAGAAAGAAATAGAGCAACCTACACTTCAGAGAGAGAATATAGCACAACCTCCACTTCAGAGAAAGAAAATAGAGCTACCTCCACTCCAGAGAAAGAAATAGGATCAACCTCCACTTCATAGAAAGAATAATAGAGCTACTAAACCTCCACTTCAGAGAGAGAATATTAGAGAAAACCTCCATTCATTGAGAAAGAAATAGAGCTACCTCCACTTCAGAGAAAGAAATAGAGCAACCCTCCACTTCAGAGAAAGAAATAGAAGCAACCTCCCATTCAGAGAAAGAAAAAGAGCAACCTCCACTTTCAGAGAAAGGAAATAGAGCAACTCCGACTTCATAGAAAGAAAATAGAGCAACCTCCACTTCAGAGAAAGAAATAGAGCAACCTCCACTTCAGAGATAAGAAATAGAGCAACCTCCACTTCAGAGAGATGAAAATTAGAGCAAACCTCCTACTTCAGAGAGAGAAATAGAGCAACCTCCACTTCAAGAGAAAGAAATAGAGCAACCTCCACTTCAGAAAAGATAAAATAGAAGCAACCTCCACTTCATAGAAAGAAATAGAGGCTGAACCTTCCACTTCAGAGAAAGACAATAGAGCAATAACCTAAGGACCTTTACTTCAGAGAAAGAAATAGATGCACCCTCCACTTCAGAGAAAGAAATAAAGGGCAACCTCCACTTCAGAGAGCGAAATAGAGCAACCTCCACTTCAGAGAAAGAAAATAGAGCAAACCTCCACTTCAGTAAAGAGAAATAAAGCAACCTCCAACTTCAGAGAGAGAAATAGAGCAACCTCCACTTCAGAGAAAGTATAATAGAGTAACCCTACACCCCCCCATAGAACAATCTCATCCTTTCCGAAATAGAGCAAACCTCCACTTCAGAGAAAGAAATAGAGCAACTCCACTTCAGAGGAAAAGGAAATAGAGCAACCTCCCCGTTCAAGAGAGAAATAGAGCAACCTCCACTTCAGAGAGTGAAAAAGGAGCAACCTCCACTTTCAAGAGAATGAAAATAGAGCAAAACCTCCACTTCAGAGAGCGAAATAGAGCAACCTCCCACTTCAGAGTAATAGAAATAGAGCAAAACCACCTCCACTACAGAGAAAGAAATAGAGCAAACCTCCCCACTTCATATAAAGAAAAAGATGCAACCTCCACTTCAAGAGAAAGAAATAGATCAACCCTCCACTTCAGAGAAAGAAAATAGAGCTCAATTTATTTCAATACAAACTCATCAAATACTCCACACCACACAGACCAGTCCTTGTATGACTATCATGCACTAATGGTATGAATGATTTTCGTCCTACTAATTCGTTTGGGGATCAATTTTTCAGGCAGTGTTGTTCGTATGGGAATACAAGCTATTGGAGGATTGTACACATGGGACACAACCACTAATAACATTTCCTCAAATGTGAACCTGCCCCATACAGGAGGCCGTTCGTGTCAAAACTATAATAATGTGTGTGTGGCATGTAGTGTGTGAGTGTGTGTGGTGTGTGTGTGTGTGTGTGAGTGTTGTGTAGGTGAGTGTGTGTGGTGTAGTGTGTGTGTGTGGTGTGTGTGTGTGTGTATGTGAGTGAGTGTGGTGTGGGTGGTGTGAGTGTGTGTGTGGTGTGTGTGTGTGTAGATAGAGGGGTTTAGAGGAACGAAAATTTCCAACTAATTAAATTGAGTCATCTATAACAGCCATTCTATAAATGTGGTTTGTATAATGAATATTAACCAAGATATTTGGATTTTATAAATTTCGGCTTCCAGTAAAAACGCCCACATCTTTTCAACGCTTTCCACTACATAGTACGCTATCGAAGGACTTTATTTTCTGCACATCCCACGCATATTTGCATTACAACGTATGTGCAATTTTATTTCTGGGGGTTCCCAAACATTTAAACAATTTTTTATATAATGTAATATATATACATATTAAAGAATTTAAATAAGAACAGTTGAAAATTTTAACTTGACAAATCAAAGCCATTAAATAAAGAACAATTAATTACAATTTAATAAACGAATAATAAAAAATACATAATAATATTCTTTTCTGCAGTAAAATTATATATTTACATTTACTTAGATAAAATGTTAGTCGTATTTAGGCCCAACCACTAATTTCCCTCAAATTACATTTATTTGTATCAAGTGATCCAGCTGTTTGAAATGCCATTGGATGTTACTAATAAAATGAATATCATCAGCAATTGCTATGATTTTAAAGGTTTGGGAGGTAGTTGGTATAGAAATAATTATTAATCCACGATTTAGTTCCATTAAAAGTGAGGGGAACAGCTGTTCCTTGAAGCTGTTCCTAACTGTTAGTATTTTTACTCATGGAGTAATTGTTGGTTTCTAGAATTATTACTCTATTATTAGAGAGGTAAAAGGCTACCTTAAATAAAAAATTTTTGGCTTTTCTCCTAATAATTTAAATATTGATGGGCTACTGCGGCGATCGAATGCCCCGTTTGGGATAACAAGCAAAAACTAGTAACGAATTCGGAATTTTTCTTTAGATGCTTTTTATTATTGTTATTATATTTATTAACGTCCCACCTTTTTTGCAGCAACTTAGCTAATACGGGGACGGGTTGTATCCACAGTTACCACCCTTTTCTAGTCCAGGCTGGGATTTTAGGATGTTATATTTAATGAAATTTCTGTCGTCACGTGTATATAATTTCCTTTGCTCAGGCGGGAATCGAACTCGCCACTCTAGGTAAACCTAGGGTAACCTAAAGGTCAACGCTTTAACTCGCATGGCTAACCTGAGCCCCAAAGATGATTTTATACAATTTACTGTATTAATGGTGGTATCATAACTTCTATAGGAACCTTTTTAGGAGGAGTAAAATCCCAAAGTGATGCTCGCCCTCATCTAACTTGTAAGGAGAATAAATAATGCGAAAGGCGATTATTTATTAGTTCTTCTTATATATATAGTTAGTTAGTAGAAGAAAACAAACAAAATATTCCGTCACATGAGCGAACTAAGCAGATTGCCAGGTAATAGTATAACATACTTGTGAACTCATCTTTCCACATATTACCTATTTATATGAAAAATATTGATGAGTTGAAGCGGGGGGGGGGCTGTATGAAAGCTACAAGAAACTACGAATAGTTCAGTTAATAGTTGAGTTTGCGAAAAAACGCACCAAAGTTTAACAATATTCATAATTTGTATGTTGCTGGATGTGGGAGAGCAGATCTGGGAAACAGGTCTCAATAACACGAAGTCTTCCCACCAAATTATTTATTCATGCACAAGGCCTTTCGGCACTACCGTGCCATCATCAGGTGCTTCTGCTGTATAATTGACGTTAACGCCACGGCTTTGGGACCACTACTCAACTCAGGCCCCTACTCAGAGTAGTGGCCCCAAAGCCGTGGCGTTAACGTCAATTATACAGCAGAAGCACCTGATGATGGCACATTAGTGCCGAAAGGCCTTGTGCATGAATAAATAAATTGGTGGGAAGACTTCGTGTTATTGAGACCTGTTTCCCTTTAACAATATTGGTTCTATAATATTGTCCGATTTCAGCCCCTGACAAATATGATCTTTAGTGTTGACAGAAACGGTTAAATATACAGTATGCTTTAGATCAAATGAACATTTTCGAGTAAATATAGAAGAATCTTACTTAATGGCGGTCTCGCATTAAAAGTTCAATGAAAAGCATTTTTGATATTTAAATTTTGAATGGTAGAAGTGGCAGCTTATTGTTAATATGATATGGGTAAGAGCGGCGTCTCCTTTAACAGAGAAATTTCAATGAACGAAACATATTTATTTAATACTGAAGATGACATTCCCTTGACAGAAAATGAATAATAAAATAATTTTTTTTTTTTATTTATGGGCCAATAGTTTATTTAGGTGGTGTCGCATATTCATTTCCAAGGCGATTCACATAACATTTTCTAGTTATTGGAGATTTAAAATAGTAGAGGTAAAGCCACCTTTGTCATAAAAACCAATAAAAAGGTTAAAAAATCAATCAGATGTAGGTAAAAAACTCTACGGGTGAACTTTATTTTTTCTCCAAGTGGTATTTATTGCAGTCTATTTAAACCCTGTCACACCTATATTATTTACAATGTGACTTTAATCTGGGTTGCTTAAATTGTAGTGTGTCTTTTGAGGTGTTTCATGACTATTGTAGAATGGTATGGGCTGTCGTCGTAATAGTAGTTCAAAAGATAGGTTGGCCCCCTGGGTAAGTTCTTTGTATTGTCGGTTATTTCTTAGTCCTGCAGTCTGTAAGTAAGTGTTTGATAACCCGTCAGTTAGTTGTTAAGTATTGCAAAAGTGAGCTTTAACATAATGGGTGAATTATGTCCCTAGGTACAAGAGGTGTCCGTGTGTTATTATAGAAAGCCGTAGAATGGCCGTGCCTCAAACTAATAAAATAATAATATAATAATATTATTATATTATTATTTTATAATAATAATTATATGTAATTATAATAATTATAATAATATAATAACAATATTATTATATTATTAAGTCAAGATTTAAATAGGAGTGATCAAATATGAATCTGGGTGTAAATATTATTGGAGGGATACAGGCCAATTGGGTCGGCAATAATATAATAATATTTTTGACATAATTAACTGTGTCACCTCTCTAAATAAATGACCCGGTATAGGCGGAATAACCACCAAACTGTAGCCCAAGAGTATAAGGAATTCATTACACATATAGATCTCGTGAGTTTCCCATATTCTATTTTGTTATTTGGTTGCGTTGTGTTATTTAGTTACGTTTTGTTATTTGTCTGCGTTCTTAGTTTGAATTGTTTAATTTACTCTTGTTACTATTTTCAGTTTTGCATTTTGTTTATATACATCGTTATTTTTGTTGTGTTTTTTGATGAGCAATATCGCCTCGCTGCGAACGCTCCAAAATAAATAAATAAAATATTTCCAAAAATATGGATGATATCATAAATTGCTTTTTTATGGCCAATAAGATTAATAAATACAGGAAGACAAATATTTTCCAAACAATAACCAGCATTGCAAGAGTCAGCTGAGCTTGTTGTCATGGCAAAACCAACTTATCTGGACAAAACCTCTCATCCCAGATATTCAACTCTAATATCTGCCCCCTTATTTCATCCCCTACATATCAAGCTGTGGTAACCTGTTCCTCTCTAACCTGGCCTTTGCAAGTGAACCATTCACTACATAACCTCTCAACATCCAATAGGCAACTATAATATAGCTGCCCGCAACATTAATTGTATGCATTAAATATCCCCCTAACAAGACCAGCAGTGGCAGCCTCTCGTTTTCTCTCTCCCTCTTTGCAATTAACAGTAAGAATAAAAAATATGTCTAATATAATACTAATATGGCATGCCCGCCAGGGCAACAGGAATTTCATAGTATTTAGCACCTTAGTGAACATAAAATCTCTCCCCTACCCAGGCTAGATGCCAGGGTGGTAGACCGGGCAATAACCCGTCTCCGATTAAAGTATGCAACTAAATGAAAAGATAGCTGAATCTAATAAAATAAGTCTAAGATATACAATAATTAGTAGCTATGCAACCTCTCTCTAAGGAAGACTGAATCTTGATGTAAATGACGTCCACTTACAATAAGCC
Source organism: Riptortus pedestris (assembly GCA_019009955.1). Lineage (NCBI taxonomy): Eukaryota > Metazoa > Arthropoda > Insecta > Hemiptera > Alydidae > Riptortus > Riptortus pedestris. The sequence continues at coordinate 194,587,863 of CM032229.1, read as the reverse complement.
TCTCCAATCCAATATGCAACTAATATCTCGCCCCGCCATTTATTTCATCCCCTACATATCCGCTAGTGCACCTCTCTCTCTACCTCTTTGCAATGACCGTCACTACATTCAACCTCCAATATGAAATGCAACAAATATCTGCCGCATTTTCATCCCCTACAGATCAGCCTGTGCACTCTCTCTCTCAAACCTCTTTTGCAATGACGTCACTACAATAACCTCTCCATCCAATATGCAACTAATATATGCCCGCCATTATTTCATCCCCAACAGATCAGCTGTGCACCATCTCTCTCTAAATCTTTGGCAATGACGTCACTACAATAACCTCTCCATCCAAATATTGCAACTAATATTGCCCGCCCATTATTTCATCCCCTACAGGAACAGCTGTGCACCTCTCTCCTCTACCCTCTATGCAATGACGTCCACTAACAATAACCTCTACATCAATATGGGCGGCAACTAATATCTGCCCGCCATTATTTCATCCCCTACATATTAAGCTGTGCACCTCTCTCTCTCTACCTCTTGCAATGACGTCACTACAATAACCTCTCCATCCATAATATGCAAATAATATCTGCCCGCCATTATTTCATCCCCTACATATCAGCTGTGCACCTCTCTCTCTACCTCTTTGCAATGACGTCACTACAATAACCTCTCCATCCAATATTGCAAAACTAATACTGCCCGCCATTATTTCCAACCCCAACATATCAGCTGTGCACCTCTCCTCTACCTCTTTGCAATGACGTCACTACAATAACCTCTCCATCCATATATGCAACTAATATCTGCCCTGCCCGCATTATTTCATCCCCTACATATCAAGCTGTGCACCTCTCTCTCTCTCTACCTCTTTGCAATGACGTCACTGACAATAACTCTCCATATCCAATATGCAACTAATATCTGCCCGCCATTATTTCATCCCCTACATATCAGCTTGTGCACCTCTCTCTCTACCTCTTTGCAATGACGTCACTGACAATAACCTCTCCACATCCAATATGCAACTAATATCTGCCCGCCATTATTTTCATCCCCTACATATCAGCTGTGCACCTCTCTCTCACTACCTCCTTTGCAATGACGTCACTACAATAAACCTATCCATCCAATATGCAAACTAATATCTGCCCGCCATTATTTCATCCCCTACCATATCAGCTGTGGCACCTCTCTCTCTACCTCTTAGCAATGAACGTCACTACAATAACCTCTCCATCCAATATGCAACTAATATCTGCCCGCCATTATTTCATTCCCCCTACATATCAGCTGTTGCACCTCTCTCTACCTTACTTTGCAATGACGTCCACTACATTAACCTCTACATTCCAAATATGCAACTAATATCTGCCCGCCATTATTTCCATCCCCTAACCTTATCAGCTGTGCACCTCTCTCTCTACCTCTTTGCAATGACGTCACTACAATAACCTCTCCATCCAATATGCAACTAATATCTGCCCGCCATTATTTCATCCCCTAAACATATCAGATCTGTTGCACCTCTCTCTCTACCTCTTGCAATGACGTCATCTACAATAACCTCTCCATCCAATATGCAACTAATATCTGCCCGCCATTATTTCATCCCCCTACATATCAGCAGCTGTGTCACCTACTCTCTCTAACTACCTCTTTGCAATGACGTCACTACATTAACCTCTCTCTCCATTCCAATATGCAACTAATATCTGCCCGCCATTATTTTCATCCCCTACATATCAGCTGTGCACCTCTCTCTCTACTACCTCTTTGCAATGACGTCACTACATTAACCTCTCCATCCAATATGCAACTAATATCTGCCCGCCATTATTTCATCCCCTACATATATCAGCTGTGCACCTCTCTCTCTACCTCTTTGCAATGACGTCATACAATAACCTCTTCCATCCAATAAATGCAACTAATATTCTGCCACGCCATTAATTTCATCCCTACATATCAGCTGTTGCACCTCTCTCTCTACCTTCTTTGCAATTGACGTCACTACAATAACCTCTCCCATCCAATATGCAACTAATATCTGCCCGCCATTATTTCATCCCTACAATATCAGCAGTGAGGCACCTCTCTCTCTACCTCCTATGCAATGACGTCACTACATAACCTCTCCTCCAATATGCAACTAATATCTGCCCGCCATTATTTCATCCCCTACCATATCAGCTGTGCACCTCTCTCTCTACCTCTTTGCAATGACGTCACTACATTAACCTCTCCATATCCAATATGCAACTAATATCTGCCCCCGCCATTATTTTCATCCCCTACATATCAGCTGTGCACCTCTCTCTCTACCTCTTTGCAATGACGTCACTACAATAACCTCTCCATCCAATATGCAACTAATATCGCCCCGCCATTATTTCATCCCCTACATATCAGCTGTGCCACCTCTCTCTCTACCTCTTTGCAATGAACGTCACTACAATAACCTCTCTATCCAATATGCAACTAATATCTTGCCCGCCATTATTTCATCCCCCTACATATGCAGCTGTGCACCTCTCTCTCTACCTCTTTTGCAATGACGTCACTACAATAACCTCTCCATCCAATATGCAACTAATATCTGCCCGCCATTATTCATCCCCTACATATCAGCTGTGCACCTCTCTCTCTACCTCTTTGCAATGACGTCACTACACAATAACCTCTCCATCCAATATGCAACTAATATCTGCCCGCCATTATTTCATCCCCTACATATCAGCTGTGGCACCTCTCTCTCTACCTCTTTGCAATGACGTCACTACAATAACCTCTCCATCCAATATGCAACTAATATCTGCCCGCCATTTATTTCATCCCCCTACATATCACTGTGCACCTCTCTCTCTTATACCTAGGATCATTGCAAATGAAACGTCACTACAATAACCTCTCTATCCAATATGCAACTAATATCTGCCCGCCATTATTTCATCCCCTACATATCAGCTGTGCACCTCTCTCTCTACATCTTAGCAATGACGTCACTACATTTAACCTCTCCATCCACTATGCAAATAATATCTGCCAGCCATTATTACATCACCTACTTATAAGCTGTGCAACTCTCTATCTACCTCTTTGCAATGACGTCACTACAATAACCTCTACATCCAATATGCAACTAATATCTGCCCGCCATTATTTCATCCCCTACATCTCAGCTGTGCACCTCTAAATCTACCTCTGTGCAATGCCGTCACTAAAAAAACCTCTACATCCAATATGCAACTAATATCTGCCCGCCATTATTTCATCCCCTACATATCAGCTGTGTCACCTCTCTCTCTACCTCTTTGCAATGACGTCACTACATTAACCTCTACCATCCAATATGCAACTAATATCTGCCGCCATTATTTCATCCCCTACATAATCAGCTGTGCACCTCTCTCTCTACCTCTTTGCAATGACGTCACTACATTAACCTCTCCATCCAATATCAACTAATATCTGCCCGCCATTATTTAAACATCCCCTACATATCAGCTGTGCACCTCTCTCTCTTCCTATATGCAATGACGTCACTACAATAACCTCTACATCCAATATGCAACTAATATCTGCCCGCCATTATTTCATCCCCTACATATCAGCTGTGGGGCACCTCTCTCTCTACCTACCTCTTTGCAATGACGTCACTACAATAACCTCGGGTCCCATCCAATATGCAACTAATATCTGCCCGCCATTATTTCATCCCCTACAGATAACAGTCTGTGCACCTCTCTCTCTCTACCTCTTTGCAATGACGTCCACTACAATAACCTCTCCATCCAATATGCTACTAATATCTGCCCGCCATTATTTTCATCCCCTACATATCAGCTGTGCACCTCTCTCTCTACCTCTTTGCCAATGGACGTCACTACTACAATAACCTCTCCATCCAATATGCAACTAATATCTGCCCCCGCCATTATTTCATCCCCTACAAAATCAGCTGTGCACCTCTCTCTCTACCTCTTTGCAATGACGTCACTACAATAACCTCTCCATCCAATATGCAACTAATATCTGCCCGCCATTATTTCATCCCCTACATATCAGCTGATGCACCTCTCTCTCTACCTCTTTGCAATGACGTCACTACAATAAACCTCTCCATCCAATATGCAACTAATATCTGCCCGCCATTATTTCATCCCCTACATATCAGCTGTGCACCTCTCTCCTCTACCTCTTTGCAATGACGTCACTACTGGACAATAACCTCTCCATCCAATATGCAACTAATATCTGCCGCCATTATTTCATCCCCTACATATCAGCTGTGCACCTCTCTCTCTACCTCTTTTGCAATGACGTCACTACAATAACCTCTACATCCAATATGCACTAATATCTGCCCGCCATTATTTCATCCCCTACATATCAGCTGTGCACCTCTCTCTCTACTCTAACTCTTTGCAATGACGTCACTTACAATAAACCTCTCACATCCAATATGCAACTAAAATATCTGCTCCCGCCATTATTTCATCCCCTACATATCAGCTGTGCACCTCTCTCTATACCTCTTTGCAATGACGTCACTACAATAACCTCTCCATCCATAATGCCACAAATCTCTGCCCGCCATTATTTCATCCCCTACATATCAGCTGTGCACCTCTCTCTCTACCTCTTTTGCAATGACGTCACTACAATAACCTCTCCATCCAATATGCAACTAATATCTGCCCTCCATTATTTCATCCCCTACATATCAGCTGTGCACGCTCTACTCTCTCTACCTCTTTGCAAATGACGTCACTACATTAACCTCTCCATCCAATATGCAACTAATATCTGCCCGCCATTATTTACATCCCCTACATATCGCAGCTGTGCACCTCTCTCTCTACCTCTTTGCAATGACGTCACTACAATAACCTCTCCATCCAATATGCAACTAAATATCTGCCCGCCATTATTTCATCCCCCTACATATCAGCTGGGCACCTCTCCTCTCTACCTCTTGCAATGACGTCACTACAATAACCTCTCCATCCAATATGCAACTAATATCTGCCCGCCATTATTTCATCCCCTACATATCAGCTGTGCACCTCTCACTCTCTACCTCTTTGCAATGACGTCACTACAATAACCTCTCACATCCAATATGCAACTAATATCTGCCCGCAAGTATTACATCCCCTCCAGATCGGCTGTGCCCCTCTCTCTCTACCTCTTTGCAATGACGTACTACAATTAAACCTCTCCATCCAATATGCAACTAATATCTGCCCGCCATTATTTCATCCCTACATATCAGCTTGTGCACCTCTCTCTCAACCTACCTCTTTGCAATGACGTCACTACAATAACCTCTCCATCCAATATGCAACTAATATCTGCCCGGCCATATTTCATCCCCCTACATATCAGCTGTGCAACCTCTCTCTCTCTACCTCTTTGCAATGACGTCACTACAATAACCTCTCCATCCCAATATGCAACTAATATCTGCCCTGCCATTATTTCATCCCTACATATCAGCTGTGCACCTCTCTCTCTACCTCTTTGCAATGACGTCACTACAATAACCTCTCCATCCAATATGCAACTAATATCTGCCGCCTTATTCATCCCCTACATATCAGCTGTGCACCTCTCACTCTCTACCTCTTTGCAATGACGTCACTACAATAACCTCTCCATCCATATGCAACTAATATCTGCCCGCCATTATTTCATCCCCTACATATCAGCTGTGCACCTCTCTCTCTACCTCTTTGCAATGACGTCACTACAATAACCTCTCCATCCAATATGCAACTAATATCTGCCCGCCATTATTTCATCCCCTACATATCAGCTGTGCACCTCTCTCTCTACCTCTTTGCAATGACGTCACTACAATAACCTCTCCATCCAATATGCAACTAATATCTGCCCGCCATTATTTCATCCCCTACATATCAGCTGTGCACCTCTCTCTCTACCTCTTTGCAATGACGTCACTACAATAACCTCTACATCCAATATGCAACTAATATCTGCCCGCCATTATTTCATCCCCTACATATCAGCTGTGCTCCTCTCTCTCTACCTCTTTGCAATGACGTCACTACAATAACCTCTCTATCCAATATGCAACTAATATCTGCCCGCCATTATTTCATCCCCTACATATCAGCTGTGCACCTCTCTCTCTACCTCTTTGCAATGACGTCACTACAATAACCTCTCCATCCAATATGCAACTAATATCTGCCCGCCATTATTTCATCCCCTACATATCAGCTGTGCACCTCTCTCTCTACCTCTTTGCAATGACGTCACTACAATAACCTCTCCATCCAAATATGCAACTAATATCTGCCCGCCATTATTTCATCCCCTACATCAGCTGTGGACCTCTCTCTCTACCTCTTTGCAATGACGTCACTACAATAACCTCTCCATCCAATATGCAACTAATATCTGCCCGCCATTATTTCATCCCCTACATATCAGCTGTGCACCTCTCTCTCTACCTCTTTGCAATGACGTCACTACAATAACCTCTCCATCCAATATGCAACTAATATCTGCCCGCCATTATTTCATCCCCTACATATCAGCTGTGCACCTCTCTCTCTACCTCTTTGCAATGACGTCACTACAATAACCTCTCCATCCAATATGCAACTAATATCTGCCCGCCATTATTTCATCCCCTACATATCAGCTGTGCACCTCTCTCTCTACCTCTTTGCAATGACGTCACTACAATAACCTCTCCATCCAATATGCAACTAATATCTGCCCGCCATTATTTCATCCCCTACATATCAGCTGTGCACCTCTCTCTCTACCTCTTTGCAATGACGTCACTACAATAACCTCTCCATCCAATATGCAACTAATATCTGCCCGCCATTATTTCATCCCCTACATATCAGCTGTGCACCTCTCTCTCTACCTCTTTGCAATGACGTCACTACAATAACCTCTCCATCCAATATGCAACTAATATCTGCCCGCCATTATTTCATCCCCTACATATCAGCTGTGCACCTCTCTCTCTACCTCTTTGCAATGACGTCACTACAATAACCTCTCCATCCAATATGCAACTAATATCTGCCCGCCATTATTTCATCCCCTACATATCAGCTGTGCACCTCTCTCTCTCTACCTCTTTGCAATGACGTCACTACAATAACCTCTCCATCCAATATGCAACTAATATCTGCCCGCCATTATTTCATCCCCTACATATCAGCTGTGCACCTCTCTCTCTACCTCTTTGCAATGACGTCACTACAATAACCTCTCCATCCAATATGCAACTAATATCTGCCCGCCATTATTTCATCCCCTACATATCAGCTGTGCACCTCTCTCTCTACCTCTTTGCAATGACGTCACTACAATAACCTCTCCATCCAATATGCAACTAATATCTGCCCGCCATTATTTCATCCCCTACATATCAGCTGTGCACCTCTCTCTCTACCTCTTTGCAATGACGTCACTACAATAACCTCTCCATCCAATATGCAACTAATATCTGCCCGCCATTATTTCATCCCCTACATATCAGCTGTGCACCTCTCTCTCTACCTCTTTGCAATGACGTCACTACAATAACCTCTCCATCCAATATGCAACTAATATCTGCCCGCCATTATTTCATCCCCTACATATCAGCTGTGCACCTCTCTCTCTACCTCTTTGCAATGACGTCACTACAATAACCTCTCCATCCAATATGCAACTAATATCTGCCCGCCATTATTTCATCCCCTACATATCAGCTGTGCACCTCTCTCTCTACCTCTTTGCAATGACGTCACTACAATAACCTCTCCATCCAATATGCAACTAATATCTGCCCGCCATTATTTCATCCCCTACATATCAGCTGTGCACCTCTCTCTCTACCTCTTTGCAATGACGTCACTACAATAACCTCTCCATCCAATATGCAACTAATATCTGCCCGCCATTATTTCATCCCCTACATATCAGCTGTGCACCTCTCTCTCTACCTCTTTGCAATGACGTCACTACAATAACCTCTCCATCCAATATGCAACTAATATCTGCCCGCCATTATTTCATCCCCTACATATCAGCTGTGCACCTCTCTCTCTACCTCTTTGCAATGACGTCATTACCATAACCTCTACATCCAATATGCAACTTATTTACCAACACAAAACCCCAACCGAATACATAAATATTTCTAGAAAAATGTGTCATTCTTAGGAGTAAAAAACTTTACGCATTGCCCGAATCTATTACAAATATTCATTGATTAAAAATTAATTCAAGAACTTAATGTCTGTAGGATGTGTTCATACAAAAGGTGACTAATATAAAAAATGTTCAATTATGAAATAAAATTACGTAATTGTTGGTAATCAAATCTCTCTGAAAATAATTTATGAACAGACTCATTGTCTCTTTATGGAGGAACTTTATGTAGCATATCATACCTTATTATATTTAAAAATGATGTCAAAGCATGTCATTAAATCATAAAATGTACTTTACATATTAAGAATGGAATTAAGATTGTTATCGAAACTAATTTACTATATGTAGTTATTAAATTGATAGATTTTATAAAATGGGGCAAGAGCGACGGTTGGCAAATAAAAATATCACTGTTTGAATCGATGGCCTCTTCAACACTTCTACATGCTGCAAAAAATTGGAGTCCGAAATATTTAAATGCTATTGAGCTAGCGCAAACTACATTTTTGAAATATTTATATTTCTGGCCAAGATTGTGCTCCTGATTATATAGTCAGGCTGGAATCGTGTCGTTGCCCGATAGCTATTCTTGTATTAAAGAAGATAATTCATTTTTGTTTAAAAATATTATCCCTCCCAGAACATTAGTTGCCGAGCTGGTGCTTTGAAAAATTGGTTGTTTTGGATAGTAGGGAGTCGAGATGAATTTAACTAAGTTAGTCTAATTCAGGGATGAGCAACCTTTTTAATCAACCGGTCATTCTAAATTTTAAAATTCTTTGGCGTGCCGCACATAAAGTAACATTTAGTAATAATTTAAAACACATTTTTGATTAATTTCATGGTTGAAAATATTTTTTTGCAAACGTACGTACTTTCGAACATACACATCATTTGTTTTGCATTTTTCGTCAAAAGCGATAATTTCTCAGGACTCACATAAGATTTATAAAATTGTTTGATGTTTACTAAGAAAAATACATTTTTTAAATCGGTATTATTCTACATATCAACTATTTCGAATTACAAGTCTTCGGGAGCTGTATTCACATCGATATTAAATGGCGACAAAAACATTTTCAAGGATAATTGAACATTTCGAATCGTAACTGAAATTCGATGATTAAAATGTCTATATATTGTGTGTATTTATGAGAAGTTGTTTTCTTTTTCTAAGTGTGGAAAGTGAGGTATAATATTCTGCAAAACATGCTGCTTCCACAATTTTAATTTGCTCTCAAAACCCCGAATTATATCATACAAACTGCCCTTTGCCTTGAAATTCCACATTAAATCAGTTTGATTATTATTAATTATTGGTATTGTGACATTTGGCAAACACAATCTTTTAGCACACAAATGTTCCTGGTGAATTATGCAGTGTTTAACGAATATTTCCCTTCCTGTCACCTTCTTAATGTCTTGAAATGTCTTCCCGATTCTCCTACCTCCATGCTTGACATTACTCGTTCTCCATCTGTCGATATACCAATAATCTTTTCTAATAAAATAGAAAAATTTTCCAACACACACGTTAGTTCATCGTACAGGTCTTTGTCAGGATCGATGGACATTTGAAGTTCGTATTGTATCTTTGAACAAGTCGCCGAAAAGTGAGTAACTCGCCACAAAAAATTGTGTTAGTTTAGTATGTACTAGCATTTTATTATAATTAATTTTATAACAATATATTAATGGGAGAAAGTCGATGAAATAAATTTAATTTTAGAAGTGCTTGGCGGGCCAGGACATGTTCAAAGGGCCGCGTATTGCTCATCCCTGGTCTAATTAAAATGTTTGCAGCTTCAAATTTTGTACAGGAATATTTTACAAATCTATCTAACCCACAAACACTACTTGCTAATAAAAATAATATAACAGTAAAAGCCAGAAATAATTCAGTTTGTAGAGATATTGAGCGGGCACTTAGCTCAAAATGCAATCCCTTTTATAGACTATTCTTTATCTTTTCACATCCGGAACCAGCGAATTACCTTCAATATAACGTCAGCATAGAAAAGTTAAGGACCATAAGCCAACTGAGAGTCTGTGATAGCGAATACATTAAAATATCCCATACAGGTAAAGCCCTGATCTTCAAATCAGCCGAAATATGTAAGTGGTGTAAAAAATACATTTATAATAGCCTGAAGCATGTAATGCTACATTGGCCTGCACAGAAAACAATATTTACAATCATATATAGTTACAAACAGGGACGAACTTTCAATGGAATTTATGCTAAATATTAACAATATTGAAAAGCTAAATAACATATATTACTTTATTAAGAGTATATTATTGTCAGTTTATTAACCATTAATTGCTGTTTTGTTTTTGTTGATTTTCTGCAACTATTATATATTGCAGCATTGTAATATATTACTTATATTATAAGAGTATTCGAAATTGTCGAATTGTAAATTCCCTGCCAACGCCCATGAATTTATGCCAAAAATGTTTTTATTTTAGATTTTATAAAATGTTTACATTGAATTCGAGCTAACTTCATAAAGAATGTATTATATATATAAAATTGTACCCTCTGTCTCTACATTGATTTTTTTCGCGAAATTTCACGATAACTTTTCGTTTCACATGTCCTGCATTTTGTTTCTTTCGTGTCTGTTTGTTTGTTTGTTTGTTTGTTACCTTTTCACGCATAAACGGCTGAACCGAGTTTTATGAAACTTGGTATGTATATTACTACTAACCCAACTTAGACTTTAGGCTATGTTAATATTCTCTGAGACGGACAGGAGTGGGGGTTATGAGGGATGCCTGAAATTAAAAATAGCGATATTTCGTTTCCTATTATCTAAGTTAGTATATATATATATAATATATAATATCCATCATATTAATTTCCATAATCTATCAGTTGTTGGTTATTGCATGATAGTAGAGGATGGTTGGGTCTCGGCTGTAAATTCTCAATTCTTCAGATTGAGGGGTTAATTGAATATGCTGATAGTTCGGGGCAGCATTGGTTGTCTTGTTGAGAGCTATTGTAGCAGAGGATGATCAAAGGAAACAAAATAACTCATAACGTACTCAATCAAACTTGCATCTGGAATCACATCAAAGTCACAACTTTCAATCCAATAAGTAACTTTGATTGAGTGCATTGCTCTCTGCTCCGTTTGATCTAACAATGCTGCCCCAAACTATCAGCATATTGAATAAACTCCGTTATCTGAAGAATTAAAAATTTATAGCCGATACACAACTATCCTCTAATATTATTTAATTCATATAATTTTAAACTTTTTTTATAAATATTTATTTATATTTATAAGTATTTAACGTATTCCATTATTTTATGTGACATTTTTTTAAATGCATTTCGGTTTACGTGTTTTAATTATCGTCAGTTGAATTATTTTCAGTCTATAATATCAAAGGACTAGTCGGATAGAGAAGGGAATCGGTCCTCCGGGTGCCGGATGGGGATCTGTGGGCCATGACCATAAATAAATTCCTTTCTCATTCTAATAGAGCTGCAATTGCCTTGTTATGCTGAGCAGGACTAGAACCAGGCAATGGGTCAAACCCATTGTTCTATTTGGGACACTGCTAGTTATGGCATTTCTAACCAACCTTAGCCATTACTAAAGCCTTCCCATCACAGCCTCTTAGAATCAAAGTTATTGTTAACATCGATTTTGAGATATGAAATACCAGATAAGTTTCATGTAAGTATGAGATAATAATCCCTGCTCAGATATGACAAGAAGCTCAGAGGAAATTAAAAACCATATATAAATAATGTATGAAGAGATAAATTCCTGTAAATATTAAAAAAAGTCCGTCACGCAGGGGCTGCGTAAACTAAGCAGATTTCCCACGTGAAGTTTTATAATAGAGAAATCTGCCCAATAATAACAGTAGTAGTGAGGAATCTCAAGACATAGGTCTAGAATAGTCACGAGGGACGAATAGTTACGGAAACGGCCGCACTAGCTCTTAGCGGAAAAGAGAGAGAAGAGAGACAGCGAGTGAGAGAGAGAGAGAGAGAGAGAGGAAGAGAGAATGAGACGAGAAGCGAGGAAGAGAGAGAAATATGAGAAGAGAAGGAGAGAGAGAGGAAAGGCACGAGAGAGAAACAGAGAACGAGAGAAAGGGAAATGGATGAGGCAGAGAGAAGAGAAGAGAGAGAGAGAGAGAGAGAAGACGTTGAGAAGAGAAGAAGAGAAGAGAGATAGAGGGGGGGGGGAAGAGAGCAAGACGGCAGAAGAGAAAGAGAGAGAGAAGGAAGAGAGAGAGAGAGCGAGAGATGAGATAGAGAGAGAGAGACCCGAGAGAGAGCAGAGAGAGAGAGAGAAGACGAGAGAGAGAAAGGAGAGAGAGAGAGAGAGGAGAGAGAGAGAGAGGAGACGAGAGAGAGAAGAGAGAGAGAGAGAAAAGCAAGTTCACGTAAGCAGAGAAGAGGAAGAGAAGCCAGAGGAGGGAGAGAAAAAAAGAGAGTGAGAAAAGAAGTAAGATAGAGAGATGAGAAAGAGAGGCAGAGAAAATAGAGAGAAAGATAGAAAAGAAGAAATAGTATACAGAAAAAGAGGTTTTTTGATTAGCGAAAAGAAGAGCGAGAGAAGAGTAAAAGTGGAAAGACAAAAGAGAGAAAGCAGAAGAGGGATGGGGGAGAAGAGACAGAAGGAGAGTAGAGAGAGAAGAAAACGAGAGAAGAAAAAAGAGGACGAAAGAAAAGACAGAAAAAAGGAGAGGAGAGCCACACACAACAGAGGAGCATAAGAGAGGAAAAGAGATAAAAGAGAACCGAGAGAGAAGCACTCAACATCAAGCAATCCACCTGGAAATATATAGCGTTTTAGAAATGAGAAGAAGGAGAGGAGGAGAGAAGAGAAGAGAGAACATGAGAAGAAACAGACAGAGAGAGAGAGAGAAGAGAGAGAGAGAAAAGCAGCGAAAGAGGAGAAGGGAGAGAGAAGAAAGAGAGAGAGATGAGCCGTAGAGATAAAGAACTGAGAAGTAAAATGAGATAGAGGAGAGAGCATGAGAGAGGGAGAGACAGAGTTGAGAGAGAGAGAGAGATTTATATCTATATATATACTTCCAAGGGGGAGAGGAGAGAGAGATAGAGAAAGAGAAAAAAAAGTAGAGCGAGAGAGAGAGAGAGAGAAAAAAGAAGAGAGAGAGAGGAAGCGAGGAGAGAGGAGCAACAGAGAGAGAGAGAAAATAATAGGAGGAGAGAGAGAGAGAGCAGATATAGAGAAAGAAAATGGGAAATTGGAAGGAGAGAGAGAGTCAAAAGAAGAGAAAGACATAAGAGAGAAAGAGAGAGAAAGAGAGAGTAAAGAGAGAGAGAGAGAGAGAGAGAAAGAAGAGAAAGGGAGAAAGAGAGAGAGAGAGACGAGAAGCGGAGAAAGAGAGAGCGAGAGAAGGGAGAGAGAGAGCTGAGCGAGAGATGAAGAGAGAGAGAAACGAGGAGAGAGCTAGAGGAGAAGAGAGAGGGAGAGGGACAGAGAGAGAGCAGAGAGAGAGAAAAGAGAGAGAGAGAGAGCGAGAGAGAGAGAGAGAGAGAGAGAAAGAGAAGAGAGAGAAGTGGAAGAGAGGAAGAGAAACACGGAAAGAGAGAGAGAGGAGAAAGAGGAGAAAGGAAGCAGAGCCGAGACGAAGAGATGGAGAGAGAGCGAGCGAGAGCAGAAGAGAGAGGTGAGAAAGAGGAGAGAGGAGCGATAGAGAGAGCGAGAGAGAGAGAGAGAGAGAGAGGCTATAGTCCATCAAGAGTTGAGTAGATTGGCTAGTTGAGTGTAGGGGTGACCGCCCCCAGCAGGTCCGAAATCTTCTTCAGCCGACAATTCCCCCCACCCCCAACACTCCCCCCCCCATTCATCCAGTCACTATATTACCCAGAGCGACAGCTTGACATTAAGTAAACTTGGCAGCCATAAAGTGGACAACCGAGAGTAACGTTTAATAAATGGCCCAATAGTTGTAAAAAGTGTAGCCTCCTTTCACATAGGTGATTTTTATATGATTGAGTTTATTACCTTTTCATCTCTATGGTTATCTAGGAATATAGACCATATATTGTGAACTATTATTGAGTATTAAATATTTCAGGATGCATTCATTAAATTGCCAATATATTTGAAACGTCAACATGAGCCAGCAGTGTGATACAGAATGGTAGAGAAATCAGACCAAGAGAAGGCAACCTGAGAGATCTGATGAAGACAACAGAGAAATTAAATGATGAGCCGTCATCTGTATCATCCTCGGCATCCGTGAGAGATGGACATCCAAGATGTGACCTGATGCATCCACAAGCTCTCCATGGACTTATACCAGCCTCGAGAAGCATCAACACTAACATCTCCTGTTGGCCACTCTCCTGTCTTATCTGATAAAGTGGTGTGTCACAAGATGACTCCTCTAGTGACTTTTGGTCCTAGTCTGTTGATATTCTCGTGGATATGACGTGAACCTTGCCACTCTATCGGGAAGGTTTATTGCCTCGCCCGTTAGGCTGAACCGTTCCCATTGGAGGATTCGCAAGGATTAGAGGCTGTAGCCGTGGAATCTCCAGATGCCAGCATCACTCATGCTCATCATGTTCGAATCAGAGCCCATCATCAATCTAGCATTATCAAGAACTAGCGATGTTGAACAACCATGAATGTTTCTCTGGTGCTAAGCTCAGCATCTCTGGTGCCAAGCTCAGCATCTCTGGTGCCAAGCTCAGCATTCTGGTGCCAAGCTCAGCATCTTGGTGCCAAGCTCAGCATCTCTGGTGCCCAGCTCAGCATCTCTGCTGCCAAGCTCAGCATCTCTGGTGCCAAGCTCAGCATCTCTGGTGCCAAGCTCAGCATCTCTGGTGCCCAGCTCAGCATCTCTGGTGCCAAGCTCAGCATCTCTGCTGCCAAGCTCAGCATCTCTGGTGCCAAGCTCAGCATCTCTGGTGCCAAGCTCAGCATCTCTGCTGCCAAGCTCAGCATCTCTGGTGCCAAGCTCAGCATTTCTGGTGCCCAGCTCAGCATCTCTGGTGCCAAGCTCAGCATCTCTGGTGCCAAGCTCAGCATCTCTGGTGCCCAGCTCAGCATCTCTGCTGCCAAGCTCAGCATCTCTGCTGCCAAGCTCAGCATCTCTGGTGCCAAGCTCAGCATCTCTGGTGCCAAGCTCAGCATCTCTGGTGCCAAGCTCAGCATCTCTGGTGCCAAGCTCAGCATCTCTGGTGCCCAGCTCAGCATCTCTGGTGCCAAGCTCAGCATCTCTGCTGCCAAGCTCAGCATCTCTGGTGCCCAGCTCAGCATCTCTGGTGCCAAGCTCAGCATCTCTGGTGCCAAGCTCAGCATCTCTGGTGCCCAGCTCAGCATCTCTGGTGCCAAGCTCAGCATCTCTGCTGCCAAGCTCAGCATCTCTGGTGCCAAGCTCAGCATCTCTGGTGCCAAGCTCAGCATCTCTGGTGCCAAGCTCAGCATCTCTGGTGCCCAGCTCAGCATCTCTGGTGCCAAGCTCAGCATCTCTGGTGCCCAGCTCAGCATCTCTGGTGCCAAGCTCAGCATCTCTGCTGCCAAGCTCAGCATCTCTGGTGCCAAGCTCAGCATCTCTGCTGCCAAGCTCAGCATCTCTGGTCCCCAGCTCAGCATCTCTGGTGCCAAGCTCAGCATCTCTGGTGCCCAGCTCAGCATCTCTGTGCCAAGCTCAGCATCTCTGGTGCCAAGCTCAGCATCTCTGGTGCCCAGCTCAGAAATCTCTGGTGCCAAGCTCAGCATCTCTGGTGCCCAGCTCAGCATCTCTGGTGCCCAGCTCAGCATCTCTGGTGCCCAGCTCAGCATCTCTGGTGCCAAGCTCAGCATCTCTGGTGCCAAGCTCAGCATCTCTGGTGCCAAGCTCAGCATCTCTGCTGCCAAGCTCAGCATTCTGCTGCCAAGCTCAGCATCTCTGGTGCCCAGCTCAGCATCTCTGGTGCCAAGCTCAGCATCTCTGGTGCCAAGCTCAGCATCTCTGGTGCCAAGCTCAGCATCTCTGGTGCCAAGCTCAGCATCTCTGGTGCCCAGCTCAGCATCTCTGCTGCCAAGCTCAGCATCTCTGCTGCCAAGCTCAGCATCTCTGGTGCCAAGCTCAGCATCTCTGCTGCCAAGCTCAGCATCTCTGGTGCCCAGCTCAGCATCTCTGGTGCCAAACTCAGCATCTCTGCTGCCAAGCTCAGCATCTCTGCTGCCAAGCTCAGCATCTCTGGTGCCAAGCTCAGCATCTCTGGTGCCCAGCTCAGCATCTCTGGTGCCAAGCTCAGCATCTCTGGTGCCAAGCTCAGCATCTCTGGTGCCAAGCTCAGCATCTCTGGTGCCAAGCTCAGCATCTCTGGTGCCAAGCTCAGCATCTCTGGTGCCAAGCTCAGCATCTCTGGTGCCAAGCTCAGCATCTCTGGTGCCAAGCTCAGCATCTCTGGTGCCAAGCTCAGCATCTCTGGTGCCAAGCTCAGCATCTCTGCTGCCAAGCTCAGCATCTCTGGTGCCAAGCTCAGCATCTCTGGTGCCCAGCTCAGCATCTCTGCTGCCAAGCTCAGCATCACTGTATGCCATCGCTTAGCACTGATCGCAGGATCTTGATGTTCTACAATTGTTGTTTTATGCATTTTTTTCGTAACTCAAGTATTAAGCAAATTATTTGTACTTCCTTGTTTTCAGCCTTCAGTAATCTCCCCCCCCCTTCTACTCTTGGATTTTGTTTGTACAGAAATAGGGAATGTGTGGGAAGATGCGATTAATGTATGTTCCAGGAGGTGGGAAATCTGCTTAGTTTACTTAGCCCCTGCGTGCCTGACTTCTTTTCATTCATAGATGTATACATCAACCCTCACCAGCCAGGAAATTCAAAGGGGATTTTTAAGAGTATTTTAATTATTTGGAATTCTTTTGTAGGTGCTGTTGAATCTGACATTACTCTAGACTAAAATTAGATGGGAATAGATGCTTTAAAAGTAATTCTTCGATAAAAAAAAGAGTTGTGTATTGAGTGTTCTATTCTGGTCGATTCTAAATGGCCAATAGAGTTGGGGATCTTTTATTTGTTGGCAAGAATGTAGACTTAGTGAGATAGAGCAGAATACTCCTCCACCAGCTATAGTAGCTACACTCAAACTGCAACTATGTTATTTCCAATAGAGTCAGCACTGGAATTCATAATTATCGACATCACTCATTAATATATTGTTACCTTTATTCAAAAAATAATAATCGTTGATTATTAAGGTTTCTTTTGTATTGCAAAATTAATTACACAAACTATAAGGATTTTTATCACTACACAATTTATTTGACGGCAAACTACACTAATGACAATATTCACTGATAGCAGATTTCCCTAAAGGGAAAATTTCCGAAATTTTTCTTCAAATGTCATCGATCCTACCTGAAGAAAATGAGGTCCGTTCAAAACTGTGTATATATAGCTGGCGTGAGCTAGTTTTATTTATGCGTTGGATCTGTTGTCCGTATTAAATCTGATTGAACACCATTTAGGGGTTTAAGGTCCGATTTATTCCGGCCATAAATTCTTAATGATGTCATTCATTATACACCATTATTAATTAGGAGCAGTTTGCTGTAATGTATGGTTCGGAGGAAGAATTATAGCTAAGAAATATGCTGAGTATAGCTAGTTAGGTTAATATAGGATTAGAGCTATTTGGTTATAATCCCCAACACAGGACCAACTTGATATATTCGGGATTATCTTAAACATGCCACAATAATAGCATCTGTTTATATTCGAATTAAATGCTTTACATTATATCTTATTCATACAATTACTAATTAATTTAGTTTAATTTAAACTATTCATCCTGTACAATTGTAGTCCTAGACATTTTGTCCTAACTCGAGTAGGTACGAAGCAAGCAGCAAGCTATCCGTACTTTCTTTTTTTCAACATTAAGCAATCCCCACTAATACGCATCGTATTTTAGCAGATTTCCCTTAAAAAGATAACCCGAGTTTCGAAAAATTGCTTCCAATGTCCATCGATCCTACCCTGGAGATGACCAAAATGAGGTTCAAAATTTTAAATATACATATATATCCGAAATTCTAGAATGTCACTCAAAATTGCCGAAAACACACATTAAATATTTACTACACACAGACAGAATAATAAAATGGCAACAGCATTGGAGGGTGTCAAATAAAGAACATCATTTAAAGACTTTCATTCCCGATATTGCAGAGTATTTGAACATTAAAGAAACACCTACTGACTTTTACACAACACAATTATTAAGAGGACATAGCTCTATTAAAGTGCATCCAAACAGATTTAAACTGACTAATAACCCATTATGCCCATGCGATTTTACTTCTGACCAGAGTTACAGCCATCTCATACATGACCGTACACTGCTTTCAAATGAAAAGTACCTTTTAAAAGAAACAGTAATGAAAATAACAAACCGATTGCCTGTTGAGGATAGAATTTTATTCTACCAGTGCAATGAAGCACTGAGGAAATTTTCAGGAGTATTATACCAGAAAATTAGTTATTGGAATAGCTATTATGGGTGATTTCATATTATACTATTAGTAAATATTCTATTTTTACTTTTTCATCATTCAAATTTGCGTATAATACTGTTCTTATTTATACACTAATGTGATATATATATATATATATATATATATATATATACACTAGCTCAGATACCCGGCTTAGCTCGGGAATTCATTTGAGGCTGAATGGTGATGGTATATTTTTGGCAAGGCTTTATTTTGCATAATATTTTCACATTTACCCGTCCCAGTGTTTAGGGTTAACACCCGTCGTTTCTGTGGATTTGTTAATAATACAATTATTTTTTTATGTAAGACTTCACTGTCCTGCATATTGTCATATTTCCCGTTTCCTGTGCATTATGCTTTGAATTGAATTTTTAATGAGAAAATATTGACATACAATTGAATCAATTTTTTCATTTGAGGTACCTGGCAGTTCATATTGAAAAGAAGTGTTGAGCAAATTTCTCTAAATAACAAAATAAACAACTTTTGTTATGTGCATATTTGCCGAAACCCCAATAGGAAATCACTATTTTTAATTTCAGGCCTCCCTTATAACCCCCACTCCTGCCCGTCCCTAGAAATAGTATGGCTTATTATAAGGAAGGCGTTAGTGCTAATACACACACTGAGTGTTTTATTTAGTCGGGTTGAGTCTTTTGTGCCAAATAAAATTGTTGACTCCCGTACTTTATACTTCGGTATACGCCGATAGTGTATATAAAAAAAAGTTTCTCTAAATAACAAAATAAACAACTTTTGTTATGTGCATATTTGCCGAAAATGCAATAGGAAACGAAATATCACTATTATTAATTTCAGGCCTCCCTTATAACCCCCACTCCTGCCCGTCCCTAGAAATGTTAGTATAGCTTATTATAAGGAAGGCGTTAGTGCTAATTCACATACCGAGTTTGGTTTAGTTCGGTTGAGTCTTTTGTGCCAAATAAAATTGTTCACTTCCGCTATAGGTTTTAGCGTATAACTCATTTATACTTCCGTATACGGAAAAAATGCATATAACAAAAGTTACTCTAAATTACAAAATAAACAACTTTTTCTATGTGCATATTTGCAGAAAAAGCAATAGGAAACGAAATATCGGTATTTTTAACTTTCAGGCCTCCTTTATAACCCCCACTTTTGTTTGTCTTAGAGAATTTTAATAATAGCCTAAAGTCTAAGTTGGGCTAGTAGTAATAAACATACCAAGTTTCATAAAATTCGGTTCAGCCGTTTATGCGTGAAAAGAGTAACAAACAAAACATACACGAAAGAAACCAAAATGCAGTATGGTGTCTAATGGACATGTGAAACGAAAAAGTTATCGTGAAATTTCGCGAAAAAAATCAATGTACAGACAGATATATATATTTATATATATATATTATATATATATATATATCTTTAAAGAAAGTTGTACATAAGCTTTTTGGTATTAATTTACAAATTCATGGACAGCGAATGTGTGAAAAATCTGCTTAGTTAACGCAGCCCCTATTTCGAAATTTTTAAATATCGCAGTTATTATATGTCTCATGGAAAAGTTGTAGTAACCAACCATATTGCTACTACTATGCCCTATAAATTGTATCATTGGTAAATATGGTAGTGGGAGTAGGCATACGGTAAATATGGTAGTGTGAGTAGGCATACGGTAAATAGGTGGCGCGGGAGCAGGCATACGGTAATATGGTAGTGGGAGTTAGGGGCATTACGGTAAATATGGTAGTGGTGGGGTAACCGCGAGTAGGCATACGGTAAATATGGTAGTGGGAGTAGGCATACGGTAAATATGGTAGTGGGAGTAGGCATACGGTAAATATGGTAGTGGGAGTAGGCATACGGTAAATATGGTAGTGGGAGTAGGCATACGGTAAATATGGTAGTGGGAGTAGGCATACGGTAAATATGGTAGTGGGAGTAGGCATACGGTAAATAGGTGGCGGGCTAGTAGCCAGAACGAGTCCATTCTATGTAATCGTGCTGCAGCGGTGGCCATTACAGCAAAACCCACCCACTCTATAATAATCTGAAAATTCATGCAGTCTGGCCCCCCCCTATCTGCCCCACCCTTCTGCCCCCCCTATCTGCCCCCCCCCTATCTGCCCCCCTATCTGCCCCCCCTATCTGCCCCCCCTATCCTGACCCCCCCCTATCTGCCCCCCCTTTCTTGCCACCCACTATCTGACCCCCCTATATGCCCACCCCATATTGCCCCCCCTATCTGCCCCCCCCCCATCTCCCAGTCCTATAAATCACTGCCTCCCATATTAAAATATCACATTCTTCAGCATTTTCTAATGATTAAAAGCCTATCATCTGTCCAATAATCCAGCAGGCATTGGACCATTTGTAAATCATGTTATTTATGTCTTTATTTTCTCCCTCCACCCTATTACCTGTTCCATTGTGCACCGGGCCCCCCCCCCCCCCCCCCCCCCCTCCCATCTGTGTCTAAACTGTGGTCTCACTTACAACAATCTTCCAATTATTATGTTTAAGCAGATTTCCCTCGAAGGGGGATTCAGCTTACTGAGGTTCGAACTCATGACGGCAGATATTCAAAACATTTCTTTACCAAATGTCCAATCGATCCTACCCCGGACATGATGGGAAAATGAACGGACTTCAATATATAAATATAAATATATATAGATATAATATATATAGACCAGAAGGAGGGGAGGTTATAAAGGGGGGGAAATTTTTGGAATCTTCGAAACGAAATATCTCCGTTACTAATACTTCGAATCGAAAAAAATTGGTATAGAACCCAAACATAATGCAAATTCAACTTTACACTATAAAAGTTGTTTTGTTGTTTACTGTCTATTCTCTATCTTGATTATTAAACCGAGATAACAGCATTTTTTATGAAGTTTGTGAGCGGCTAATTGTCCGTGATTTTCCGGAGTAGTTCGGCGGTCGTTCCCGATAGTTTTCGGCTCAAGTGTAACCAAACCTTATCTTGTCCTGTCAAACCATATAGGCAGGTTTCCCTCAAGGGGGAAATCAGTCTATTGTGGTCGTACTCTTGACTGCGATTTTCGAAAATGTTTCTTCAAACTGTCCATGCGATCCTACCCAGGAGATGACGAAATCGAGGCCCGTTTAAAATTTCAGTAATTTGGTATATATTTTATTAAAATTTGTCTGTTTTAACTGCTCTTTCGCGGTCGTAGTTTTTGGTTTGATCGTTACCAAAACTCGATATTCTTAAACTGTTTTAGAATGCCAAATGACAGATCAAGTTCGTTAATGGCTGAAAATCGGAACGAGTGGGAGGGGGGTTTAGAGGGGGTTTTTGAAAATAACTTCCGTTACATAAACGTCCTGATTCAAAAAGATTGTTAACCCAATCTTTATAAACATATTAAATTAACTATAACATATAGTTTCAAACTATTTATTCTTGATCTAGAAATATTAAAACCGATATCTTTGCATATTTTATGAAATTAGGGCCGATAAACGGATGACAGTTTCCCCGCCAAAAGCTAGTTCGCGGCCCTTTGCCATTAAACTAGAACGGCTCTCGTATGGACATTTTCTCTATTTGTATGAACTTCACGTGGGGAAATCTGCTTATAGTTATATGCAGGCCCTGCTGCAACCGTTACAGACTTTTAATTCTTACTATGTGAGATTTCACCCCCCCCAGTGGCTCCGCCTGCTTAATGGGACCTATGCATAAATACGTTCTGTCATACGCCCCCCCCCCTTACTTTATTTCTTGGACTTACTAAAATTATATGTTATTAAAATATAAATTATTTCTGATTCATTCTTAATTGCAGTACTAGATAAAAGCAAAATATTTTGCAGTAATGTTAATGTGTTATATTCAGATGTATATCAGTAAATCAATTTTCTTTTCCAGTGACAATATTTCATATCTGGTTCAGCACTCAGTGGATGGCCGAGACCTATTAGTTTACAAATTCTATAAGCCCGTTTCCGTTAATAGACTTTATGTAAAAAATTAACTGAAAGAATTCTCATTACCGTTTGTATTTAATACAGCGTGGTGTTAAATGTTACCAGGTATGCAGGTTTTCTTCTATTGTAAAAACTGCACGTGGGAAATCTTGCTTAGTTTTACGCACCCCCTGCGTGACGGATTTTATAAGCAGATTCCCCCGTTTAGGGAAAAAAGCTATTGAGGGTCGTACTCATGATGCGAGATTTCGAAAAATTTCTTCAAATTTCCATCGATCCTACCCTAGGAGAATGACGGAAAATGAGGTCCGTTTCAAAATTATAAATATTATAATATATATTAATATATAAGTATAATATATATAAATAAAATATATATATATATATATGTCTGCTGTTAAACGCTCTAGCGAGTCGCAATTTTTTGTTAATCTTTAACCAAACTCGGAATTATAATCGTTTTTTTATGTAAAAAGGAAAATCAAGTTACGTTAATGGCTGAAATCGGACAGAGTGGGAGGTGGGGTTTTAGAGGGGGGATTTTTGAAAAACTTCCAAAATATCTCCGTTATAATGCGTCGGAACGAAAATTGTATGA
Source organism: Riptortus pedestris (assembly GCA_019009955.1). Lineage (NCBI taxonomy): Eukaryota > Metazoa > Arthropoda > Insecta > Hemiptera > Alydidae > Riptortus > Riptortus pedestris. The sequence continues at coordinate 194,564,625 of CM032229.1, read as the reverse complement.
GTATAAAATCTTATTGCAAATAAATATGTTTACTATAAATATTGGTTTCTATAATATTGAGAACCGAGATATTTGCATTTTGTATTCTTGCGTGTGGGTCACCAGTAAGGCTAAGTTCGGACTTACCGCCGAGGAGCGTTCTGGCGGGGCCGTTATTCTATAATACTATTCGTCCCACGTGAATAGGTTAACTGTTTTTGGGGCTAAGAAATACTACTGGGTTATACGACCTGTGTGCCCAAAATAATTTTTAGTGTAGAGGATTTCTTACTACTACATTTGTTATTCAGGCAGATTTCTCTATTGTAAAACTTTACTTGGGAAATCTGCTTAGTTTACGCAGCCCCTGTGTGACGGAATTTTTTTTTTATTTTATTTAGGTATGTGTTATGCACCTTATTATAAAAGAAAAATATGTTCAAATGTCTACAGTCGTAGGGCACGGTTACATTTTCTCCAGTGGATACTAATGGTAGCAGATTATAATTTTTTAAGTCTAAGGTTCGATAAAGGTTTTAAATGTAGTTGAAAAGATGTGTCTATTGGAGGTGTTTGATGGTTGTCGCGATGTATGGGCTGTTGTCGTGTAGTAGTTCTGATAGGTTGCTGGGTGAGGTCTTGTCGGTTATCAGTCTGCAGTCTGTAAGTAAGTGTTTGATAGTTAGTTATTACTAATTAAATATAAAAAATAATCGACAAATTTATGATCAGGTGCTATGTATAATACTATTTACAAATTTATATATTTAAGTTGAGACTAGTTTCTCATCATTTATAAAGCTTGTAATCCTTTAATAAATTTACACGTCAATGAATTAGAAGTTGCGTCAGCTGAGCATATTTCTCACGTGATGGAATAACATACCATGAGTGGGGGGGGGGCTTACTGATCGTAGAACACAACGAAGTACGAATAACTTTGTAAGTACTTGAGTTACGAAAAAAAGTGCATAGAATACAATTGTGGAGCATCAGTAGTTTATCGAGATTGGTTCAGCAACATTTTACGATACGACTCATGATAACGGAAATATATTGAATTCTCGAATGCCCCCCCCTCTCCCCTATTTCTGTCAATCGCATATGTAGTGTAGTGGTTTGTGTTTAGATCTAGAGCAGTGTGCTGTAATGAGAGCGAGCGAGCGGGGGAGACGGCAAGAAGACTGCTGACAAAGCATTACTGATAATTTTATTGCTAACTTTCAGAGTGTTGACAGTTTTGTGATATGCTAGTACTACAGCTCTGTCTGTTAGCCTTGGTCCCAGCAGTATGTCTGTTGTAATGTAATTAGCGTTAAGTCTTAGTATATGTTGTAAGTCGTAGTACAAGTATACGTATGTATATATAACGTAGATATAGGATAGTATATAAGTTAGCCTATACGTATTTCTTTAATAAATATATGTTTTGTAGCAACCAGCCGTGTGCGCCTTACCGTGTAGCCAACAAGACAACAAATATGATCTTTAGTTTGTTTAGAATAAAACGGTAAAATATTGAGTGTGGTAGAAGACATGAACATTTTCGAGAGAATATTGTAATGCCGTCAGCGCACAACGAATTTGCATGTATCTCTCATAATTAAATTCTCACAAAAACAACATTTGGTATTTAAGCTTAGAATAAAGCGGTTCGTGAAGTAACAGCTTATTGTTAATATGACATGAGTAGGAGTGGGGCTTTACTCAATGCACAAAACTAAAAAAAAATCCAAATATCTCGGTTAATATCTATGATAGAAATATTTATATAGCAGCATTTATAGGTAATTTTAATTTGCAATAAGTCTGGCTCTAAACAATTTTCGATCCGTCTAATTCATCGATTTAGTTAGGCTGAATGAGCGTATGTGTTCAGTGTTTCAGTCTCCTCCTCCTCTGTCCAATGTACGTGTTGTTGCAACTGCACGTCATTTTGTATACACCGTTCTTATTGTAATCGTCTTTCTTCTCAATGTCACTTCTTCCTCTCTCAAAGGACAACTGCGACAACGAATTGAAGACAATATACGAGATAACACACAACAACCGTTACAAACGTCACACCATTGACAAGTCATTCAAGAAATTAGCCAATAATACAAACCGAAACCACACCCACATATATATATATATATATATATATATATATATATATATATATAAATTTGTGTGTGTGGTTTAATCGTTTTATGTAAACAAAAAAACTCGAGTTCGTTAATGTCAGAAAGTGGACCAGTCGGAGAGGTGGAAGAATTTCGAATATTTGAACTATCTTCTTATTAATGTAATGTGTATGTGTTTGTCGGTGGAGACCGTCGTCACTGGCTGCTGGTCGAGTACAGCTGGCATTGTGCTATAGATGCGGTGGCACCGTCGTCACTGGCTGCTGGTCGAGTACAGCTGGCATTGTGCTATAGATGCGGTGGCACCGTCGTCACTGGCTGCTGGTCGAGTACAGCTGGCATTGTGCTATAGATGCGGTGGCACCGTCGTCACTGGCTGTTGGTCGAGTACAGCTGGCATTGTGCTATAGATGCGGTGGCACCGTCGTCACTGGCTGCTGGTCGAGTACAGCTGGCATTGTGCTATATATGCGGTGGCACCGTCGTCACTGGCTGCTGGTCGAGTACAGCTGGCATTGTGCTATAGATGCGATGGCACCGTCGTCACTGGCTGTTGGTCGAGTACAGCTGGCATTGTGCTATATATGCGGTGGCACCGTCGTCACTGGCTGTTGGTCGAGTACAGCTGGCATTGTGCTATAGATGCGGTGGCACCGTCGTCACTGGCTGCTGGTCGAGTACAGCTGGCATTGTGCTATAGATGCGGTGGCACCGTCGTCACTGGCTGCTCGTCGAGTACAGCTGGCATTGTGCTATAGATGCGGTGGCACCGTCGTCACTGGATGCTGGTCGAGTACAGCTGGCATTGTGCTATAGATGCGGTGGCACCGTCGTCACTGGCTGCTGGTCGAGTACAGCTGGCATTGTGCTATAGATACGGTGGCACCGTCGTCACTGGCTGCTGGTCGAGTACAGCTGGCATTGTGCTATAGATGCGGTGGCACCGTCGTCACTGGCTGTTGTCGACTACAGCTGGCATTGTGCTATAGATGCGGTGGCACCGTCGTCACTGGCTGCTGGTCGAGTACAGCTGGCATTGTGCTATAGATGCGATGGCACCGTCGTCACTGGCTGTTGGTCGAGTACAGCTGGCATTGTGCTATATATGCGGTGGGCACCGTCGTCACTGGCTGCTGGTCGAGTACAGCTGGCATTGTGCTATATATGCGGTGGCACCGTCGTCACTGGCTGCTGGTCGAGTACAGCTGGCATTGTGCTATAGATGCAATGGCACCGTCGTCACTGGCTGCTGGTCGAGTACAGCTGGCATTGTGCTATAGATGCGGTGGCACCGTCGTCACTGGCTGTTGGTCGAGTACAGCTGGCATTGTGCTATAGATGCGGTGGCACCGTCGTCACTGGCTGCTGGTCGAGTACAGCTGGCATTGTGCTATAGATGCGGTGGCACCGTCGTCACTGGCTGCTGGTCGAGTACAGCTGGCATTGTGCTATAGATGCGGTGGCACCGTCGTCACTGGCTGCTGGTCGAGTACAGCTGGCATTGTGCTATAGATGCGGTGGCACCGTCGTCACTGGCTGCTGGTCGAGTACAGCTGGCATTGTGCTATAGATGCGGTGGCACCGTCGTCACTGGCTGTTGGTCGAGTACAGCTGGCATTTGTGCTATAGATGCGGTGGCACCGTCGTCACTGGCTGCTGGTCGAGTACAGCTGGCATTGTGCTATATATGCGGTGGCACCGTCGTCACTGGCTGCTGGTCGAGTACATCTGGCATTGTGCTATAGATGCGATGGCACCGTCGTCACTGGCTGTTGGTCGAGTACAGCTGGCATTGTGCTATATATGCGGTGGCACCGTCGTCACTGGCTGTTGGTCGAGTACAGCTGGCATTGTGCTATAGATGCGGTGGCACCGTCGTCACTGGCTGCTGGTCGAGTACAGCTGGCATTGTGCTATAGATGCGGTGGCACCGTCGTCACTGGCTGCTGGTCGAGTACAGCTGGCATTGCGCTATAGATGCGATGGCACCGTCGTCACTGGCTGATGGTCGAGTACAGCTGGCATTGCGCTATAGATGCGATGGCACCGTCGTCACTGGCTGCTGGTCGAGTACAGCTGGCACTGCGCTATAGATGCGATGGCACCGTCGTCACTGGCTGCTGGTCGAGTACAGCTGGCACTGCGCTATAGATGCGATGGCACCGTCGTCACTGGCTGATGGTCGAGTACAGCTGGCATTGTGCTGTAGATGCGATGGCACCGTCGTCACTGGCTGCTGGCATTGTGCTATAGATGCGGGTGGCACCGTCGTCACTGGCTGCTGGTCGAGTACAGCTGGCATTGTGCTATAGATGCGGTGGCACCCGTCGTCACTGGCTGTTGGTCGAGTACAGCTGGCATTGTGCTATAGATGCGGTGGCACCGTCGTCACTGGCTGCTGGTCGAGTACAGCTGGCATTGTGCTATATATGCGGTGTGGCACCGTCGTCACTGGCTGCTGGTCGAGTACAGCAGGCATTGCGCTATAGATGCGATGGCACCGTCGTCACTGGCTGTTGGTCGAGTACAGCTGGCATTGTGCTATATATGCGGTGGCACCGTCGTCACTGGCTGTTGGTCGAGTACAGCTGGCATTGTGCTATAGATGCGGTGGCACCGTCGTCACTGGCTGCTGGTCGAGTACAGCTGGCATTGTGCTATAGATGCGGTGGCACCGTCGTCACTGGCTGCTCGTCGAGTACAGCTGGCATTGTGCTATAGATGCGGTGGCACCGTCGTCACTGGATGCTGGTCGAGTACAGCTGGCATTGTGCTATAGATGCGGTGGCACCGTCGTCACTGGCTGCTGGTCGAGTACAGCTGGCATTGTGCTATAGATACGGTGGCACCGTCGTCACTGGCTGCTGGTCGAGTACAGCAGGCATTGCGCTATAGATGCGGTGGCACCGTCGTCACTGGCTGTTGGTCGACTACAGCTGGCATTGTGCTATAGATGCGGTGGCACCGTCGTCACTGGCTGCTGGTCGAGTACAGCTGGCATTGTGCTATAGATGCGATGGCACCGTCGTCACTGGCTGTTGGTCGAGTACAGCTGGCATTGTGCTATATATGCGGTGGCACCGTCGTCACTGGCTGTGGTCGAGTACAGCTGGCATTGTGCTATATATGCGGTGGCACCGTCGTCACTGGCTGCTGGTCGAGTACAGCTGGCATTGTGCTATAGATGCAATGGCACCGTCGTCACTGGCTGCTGGTCGAGTACAGCTGGCATTGTGCTATAGATGCGGTTGGCACCGTCGTCACTGGCTGTTGGTCGAGTACAGCTGGCATTGTGCTATAGATGCGGTGGCACCGTCGTCACTGGCTGCTGGTCGAGTACAGCTGGCATTGTGCTATAGATGCGGTGGCACCGTCGTCACTGGCTGCTGGTCGAGTACAGCTGGCATTGTGCTATAGATGCGGTGGCACCGTCGTCACTGGCTGCTGGTCGAGTACAGCTGGCATTGTGCTATAGATGCGGTGGCACCGTCGTCACTGGCTGCTGGTCGAGTACAGCTGGCATTGTGCTATAGATGCGGTGGCACCGTCGTCCACTGGCTGCTGGTCGAGTACAAGCTGGCATTGTGCTATAGATGCGGTGGCACCGTCGTCACTGGCTGTTGGTCGAGTACAGCTGGCATTGTGCTATAGATGCGGTGGCACCGTCGTCACTGGCTGCTGGTCGAGTACAGCTGGCATTGTGCTATATATGCGGTTGGCACCGTCGTCACTGGCTGCTGGTCGAGTACAGCTGGCATTGTGCTATAGATGCGATGGCACCGTCGTCACTGGCTGTTGGTCGAGTACAGCTGGCATTGTGCTATATATGCGGTGGCACCGTCGTCACTGGCTGTTGGTCGAGTACAGCTGGCATTGTGCTATAGATGCGGTGGCACCGTCGTCACTGGCTGCTGGTCGAGTACAGCTGGCATTGTGCTATAGATGCGGTGGCACCGTCGTCACTGGCTGTTGGTCGAGTACAGCTGGCATTGTGCTATAGATGCGGTGGCACCGTCGTCACTGGCTGCTGGTCGAGTACAGCTGGCATTGTGCTATAGATGCGATGGCACCGTCGTCACCTGGCTGCTGGTCGAGTACAGCTGGCATTGTGCTATCGATGCGGTGGCACCGTTCGTCACTGGCTGTTGGTCGAGTACAGCTGGCATTGTGCTATAGATGCGGTGGCACCGTCGTCACTGGCTGCTGGTCGAGTACAGCTGGCATTGTGCTATAGATGCGGTGGCACCGTCGTCACTGGCTGTTGGTCGAGTACAGCTGGCATTGTGCTATAGATGCGGTGGCACCGTCGTCACTGGCTGCTGGTCGAGTACAGCTGGCATTGTGCTATAGATGCGGTGGCACCGTCGTCACTGGCTGCTGGTCGAGTACAGCTGGCATTGTGCTATAGATGCAATGGCACCGTCGTCACTGGCTGCTGGTCGAGTACAGCTGGCATTGTGCTATAGATGCAATGGCACCGTCGTCCACTGGCTGCAGGTCGAGTACAAGCTGGCATTGTGCTATAGATGCGGTGGCACCGTCGTCACTGGCTGTGGTCGAGTACAGCTGGCATTGTGCTATAGATGCGGTGGCACCGTCGTCACTGGCTGCTGGTCGAGTACAGCTGGCATTGTGCTATAGATGCGGTGGCACCGTCGTCCACTGGCTGATGGTCGAGTACAGCTGGCATTGTGCTATAGATGCAATGGCACCGTCGTCACTGGCTGCTGGTCGAGTACAGCTGGCATTGTGCTATAGATGCAATGGCACCGTCGTCACTGGCTGCTGGTCGAGTACAGCTGGCATTGTGCTATAGATGCGGTGGCACCGTCGTCACTGCTGCTGGTCGAGTACAGCTGGCATTGTGCTATAGATGCGGTGGCACCGTCGTCACTGGCTGATGGTCGAGGTACAGCTGGCATTGTGCTATAGATGCGGTGGCACCGTCGTCACTGGCTGTTGGTCGAGTACAGCTGGCATTGTGCTATAGATGCGGTGGCACCGTCGTCACTGGCTGCTGGTCGAGTACAGCTGGCATTGTGCTATAGATGCGGTGGCACCGTCGTCACTGGCTGATGGTCGAGTACAGCTGGCATTGTGCTATAGATGCGGTGGCACCGTCGTCACTGGCTGCTGGTCGAGTACAGCTGGCATTGTGCTATAGATGCGGTGGCACCGTCGTCACTGGCTGCTGGTCGAGTACAGCTGGCATTGTGCTATATATGCGGTGGCACCGTCGTCACTGGCTGATGGTCGAGTACAGCTGGCATTGTGCTATAGATGCGATGGCACCGTCGTCACTGGCTGCTGGTCGAGTACAGCTGGCACTGAGCTATAGATGCGATGGCCCCGTCGTCACTGGCTGATGGTCGTGTACAGCTGGGAGTGTGCGAGAGAGGCGCTGGCGCCGTCGTCACTGGCTGTTGGTCGAGTACAGCTGGCATTGTGCTATAGATGCAATGGCACCGTCGTCACTGGCTGCTGGTCGAGTACAGCTGGCATTGTGCTATAGATGCGGTTGGCACCGTCGTCACTGGCTGATGGTCGAGTACAGCTGGCATTGTGCTATAGATGCGATGGCACCGTCGTCACTGGCTGCTGGTCGAGTACAGCTGGCATTGTGCTATAGATGCGATGGCACCGTCGTCACTGGCTGATGGTCGAGTACAGCTGGCATTGTGCTATAGATGCGGTGGCACCGTCGTCACTGGCTGCTGGTCGAGTACAGCTGGCATTGTGCTATAGATGCGATGGCACCGTCGTCACTGGCTGCTGGTCGAGTACAGCTGGCATTGCGCTTTAGATGCGGTGGCACCGTCGTCACTGGCTGTTGGTCGAGTACAGCTGGCATTGTGCTATAGATGCGGTGGCACCGTCGTCACTGGCTGCTGTCGAGTACAGCTGGCATTGTGCTATAGATGCGGTGGCACCGTCGTCACTGGCTGCTGGTCGAGTACAGCTGGCGTTGTGCTATAGATGCGATGGCACCGTCGTCACTGGCTGCTGGTCGAGTACAGCTGGCATTGTGCTATCGATTCGGTGGCACCGTTGTCACTGGCTGATGGTCGAGTACAGCTGGCATTGTGCTATAGATGCGGTGGCACCGTCTTCACTGGCTGATGGTCGAGTACATCTGGCATTGTGTGCTATAGATGCAATGGCACCGTCGTCACTGGCTGCTGGTCGAGTACAGCTGGCATTGTGTTATAGATGCGGTGGCACCGTCGTCACTGGCTGATGGTATAGTACAGCTTGAATTGTGCTCTAGATTCTGTGCCACCCTCGTCACTGGCTGATGGTCGAGTACAGCTGGCATTGTGCTATAGATGCGGTGGCACCGTCGTCACTGGCTGCTGGTGGAGTACAGCTGGCATTGTGCTATAGATGCAATGGCACCGTCGTCACTGGCTGCTGGTCGAGTACAGCTGGCATTGTGCTATAGATGCGATGGCACCGTCGTCACTGGCTGCTGGTCGAGTACAGCAGGCAATGAGCTAAACAAGCGATGGCACCGTCCACACAGGCTGATGGTCGAGTCCAGCTGGCATTGCGCTATAGATGGGATGGCACCGTCGTCACGGGCTGCTGGCATTGTGCTATAGATGCGATGGCACCGTCGTCACTGGCTGCTGGTCGAGTACAGCTGGCATTGCGCTATAGATGCGATGGCACCGTCGTCACTGGCTGATGGTCGAGTACAGCTGGCATTGCGCTATAGATGCGATGGCACCGTCGTCACTGGCTGATGGTCGAGTACAGCTGGCATTGCGCTATAGATGCGATGGCACCGTCGTCACTGGCTGATGGTCGAGTACAGCTGGCACTGCGCTATAGATGCGATGGCACCGTTGTCACTGGCTGCTGGTCGAGTACAGCTGGCACTGCGCTATAGATGCGATGGCACCGTTGTCACTGGCTGCTGGTCGAGTACAGCTGGCATTGTGCTGTAGATGCAATGGCACCGTCATCACTGGCTGATGGTCGAGTACAGCTGGCTATGTGCTGTAGATGCAATGGCACCGTCATCACTGGCTGCTGGTCGAGTACAGCAGGCATTGAGCTGTAGAGTCAATCGCACCGGCATCACTGGCTGATGGTCGAGTACAGCTGGCATTGTGCTATAGATGCGGTGGCACCGTCGTCACTGGCTGATGGTCGAGTACAGCTGGCATTGTGCTATAGATGCAATGGCACCGTCGTCACTGGCTGCTGGTCGAGTACAGCTGGCATTGTGCTATAGATGCGGTGGCACCGTCGTCACTGGCTGATGGTTGAGTACAGCTGGCATTGTGCTATAGATGCGGTGGCACCGTCGTCACTGGCTGATGGTCGAGTACAGCTGGCATTGTGCTTTAGATGCAATGGCACCGTCATCACTGGCTGCTGGTCGAGTACAGCTGGCATTGTGCTATAGATGCGGTGGCACCGTCGTCACTGGCTGATGGTTGAGTACAGCTGGCATTGTGCTATAGATGCGGTGGCACCGTCGTCACTGGCTGATGGTCGAGTACAGCTGGCACTGAGCTATAGATGCGATGGCACCGTCGTCACTGGCTGATGGTCGAGTACAGCTGGCACTGCGCTATAGATGTGATGGCACCGTCGTCACTGGCTGATTGTTGAGTACCGCTGGCATTGTGCTATAGATGCGATGGCAACCGTCGTCACTGGCTGATGGTCGAGTACAGCTGGCATTGTGCTATAGATGCAATGGCACCGTTGTCACTGCTGCTGGTCGAGTACAGCTGGCATTGTGCTATAGATGCGGTGGCACCGTCGTCACTGGCTGATGATCAAGTACAGCTGGCATTGTGCTATAGATGTGATGGCACCGTCGTCACTGGCTGATGGTTGAGTACCGCTGGAATTGTGCTATAGATGCGATGGCACCGTCGTCACTGGCTGCTGGTCGAGTACAGCTGGCATTGTTGCTATAGATGCAATGGCACCGTCATCACTGGCTGCTGGTCGAGTACAGCTGGCATTGTGCTATAGATGCGGTGGCACCGTTGTCACTGGCTGCTGGTCGAGTACAGCTGGCATTGTGCTATAGATGCAATGGCACCGTCGTCACTGGCTGCTGGTCGAGTAACAGCTGGCATTGTGCTATAGATGCGGTGGCACCGTCGTCACTGGCTGCTGGTCGAGTACAGCTGGCATTGTGCTATAGATGCGGTGGCACCGTCGTCACTGGCTGCTGGTCGAGTACAGCTGGCATTGTGCTATAGATGCGGTGTCACCGTCGTCACTGGCTGTTGGTCGAGTACAGCTGGCATTGTGCTATAGATGCGGTGGCACCGTCGTCACTGGATGCTGGTCGAGTACAGCTGGCATTGTGCTATAGATGCAATGGCACCATCGTCACTGGCTGATGGTCGAGTACAGCTGGCATTGTGCTATAGATGCAATGGCACCGTCGTCACTGGCTGCTGGTCGAGTACAGCTGGCATTGTGCTATAGATGCAATGGCACCGTCATCACTGGCTGATGGTCGAGTACAGCTGGCATTGTGCATAGATGCAATGGCACCGTCGTCACTGGCCTGCTGGTCGAGTACAGCTGGCATTGTGCTATAGATGCAATGGCACCGTCGTCACTGGCTGCTGGTCGAGTACAGCTGGCATTGTGCTATAGATGCAATGGCACCGTCGTCACTGGCTGCTGGTCGAGTACAGCTGGCATTGTGCTATAGATGCGGTGGCACCGTCGTCACTGGCTGCTGGTCGAGTACAGCTGGCATTGTGCTATAGATGCGGTGGCACCGTCGTCACTGGCTGATGGTCGAGTACAGCTGGCATTGTGCTATAGATGCGGTGGCACCGTCGTCACTGGCTGTTGGTCGAGTACAGCTGGCATTGTGCTATAGATGCGGTGGCACCGTCGTCACTGGCTGCTGGTCGAGTACAGCTGGCATTGTGCTAATAGATGCGGTGGCACCGTCGTCACTGGTTGATGGTCGAGTACAGCTGGCATTGTGCTATAGATGCGGTGGCACCGTCGTCACTGGCTGCTGGTCGAGTACAGCTGGCATTGTGCTATAGATGCGGTGGGCACCGTCGTCACTGGCTGATGGTCGAGTACAGCTGGCTTTGGGCTATATATGCGATGGCACCGTCGTCACTGGCTGATGGTCGAGTACAGCTGGCATTGCGCTATAGATGCGATGGCACCGTCGTCACTGGCTGCTGGTCGAGTACAGCAGGCATTGCGCTATAGATGCGATGGCACCGTCGTCACTCGCTGATGGTCGAGTACAGCTGGCATTGCGCTATAGATGCGATGGCACCGTCGTCACTGGCTGATGGTCGAGTAAAGCGGTCATTGTGCTATAGATTGCAATGGCAAACCGTCGTCACTGGCTGATGGTCGAGTACAGCTGGCATTGCGCTATAGATGCGATGGCACCGTCGTCACTGGCTGCTGGTCGAGTACAGCAGGCATTGCGCTATAGATGCGATGGCACCGTCGTCACTGGCTGCTGGTCGAGTACAGCAGGCATTGCGCTATAGATGCGATGGCACCGTCGTCACTGGCTGATGGTCGAGTACAGCTGGCATTGCGCTATAGATGCGATGGCACCGTCGTCACTGGCTGCTGGTCGAGTACAGCTGGCATTGCGCTATAGATGCGATGGCACCGTCGTCACTGGCTGCTGGTCGAGTACAGCAGGCATTGTGCTATAGATGCGGTGGCACCGTCGTCACTGGCTGTTGGTCGAGTACAGCTGGCATTGTGCTATAGATTGCGGTGGCACCGTCGTCACTGGCTGCTGGTCGAGTACAGCTGGCATTGTGCTATAGATGCGGTGGCACCGTCGTCACTGGCTGCTGGTCGAGTACAGCTGGCGTTGTGCTATAGATGCGATGGCACCGTCGTCACTGGCTGCTGGTCGAGTAACAGCTGGCATTGTGGCTATCGATTCGGTGGCACCGTTGTCACTGGCTGATGGTCGAGTACAACTGGCATTGTGCTATAGATGCGATGGAACCGTCGTCACTGGCTGATGGTCGAGTACAGCTGGCATTGTGCTATAGATGCGATGGCACCATCGTCACTGGCTGATGGTCGAGTACAGCTGGCATTGTGCTATAGATGCGATGGCACCATCGTCACTGGCTGATGGTCGAGTACAGCTGGCATTGTGCTATAGATGCGATGGCACCATCTTCACTGGCTGATGGTCGAGTACAGCTGGCATTGTGCTATAGATGCGCTGGCACCATCGTCACTGGCTGATGGTGGAGTACAGCTGGCATTGTGCTATAGATGCAATGGGCACCGTCGTCACTGGCTGCTGGTCGAGTACAGCTGGCATTGTGCTATAGATGCGATGGCACCGTCGTCACTGGCTGCTGGTCGAGTACAGCGGCATTGTGCTATAGATGCGATGGCACCGTCATCACTGGCTGCTGGTGGAGTACAGCTGGCATTGTGCTATAGATGCGATGGCACCGTCGTCACTGGCTGCTGGCATTGTGCTATAGATTCGATGGCAGCTTAGTCACTGGCTGATGGTCGAGTACAGCTGGCATTGTGCTATAGATGCGATGGCACCGTCGTCACTGGCTGATGGTCGAGTACAGCTGGCATTGTGCTATAGATGCGATGGCACCGTAGTCACTGGCTGATGATGTAGTACAGCTGGCAGTGTGGTATATATGCGATGGCACCGTCGTCACGGGCTGATGGTCGAGTAGATCTGGCAATGTGCTATAGATGCGATGGCACCGTCGTCACTGGCTGATGGTCGAGTACAGCTGGCATTGTGATATAGATGCAATGGCACCGTCGTCACTGGCTGATGGTCGAGTACAGCTGGCATTGTGCTGTAGATGCAATGGCACCGTCGTCACTGGCTGATGGTCGAGTACAGCTGGCATTGTGCTATAGATGCAATGGCACCGTCGTCACTGGCTGATGGTCGAGTACAGCTGGCATTGTGCTATAGATGCGATGGCACCGTCGTCACTGGCTGATGGTCGAGTACAGCTGGCACTGCGCTATAGATGCGATGGCACCGTCGTCACTGGCTGATGGTCGAGTACAGCTGGCATTGTGATATAGATGCAATGGCACCGTCGTCACTGGCTGATGGTCGAGTACAGCTGGCATTGTGCTATAGATGCGGTGGCACCGTCGTCACTGGCTGATGGTTGAGTACAGCTGGCATTGTGCTATAGATTCATTGGCACCGTCGTCACTGGCTGATGGTCGAGTACAGCTGGCATTGTGCTATAGATGCAATGGCACCGTCGTCACTGGCTGCTGTCGAGTACAGCTGGCATTGTGCTATAGATGCGATGGCACCATCTTCATTGGCTGATGGTCGAGTACAGCTGGCATTGTGCTATAGATGCGATGGCACCATCGTCACTGGCTGATGGTCGAGTACAGCTGTCACTGCGCTATAGATGCGATGGCACCGTCGTCACTGGCTGATGGTCGAGTACAGCTGGCATTGTGCTATAGATGCGATGGCACCGTCGTCACTGGCTGATGGTCGAGTACAGCTGGCATTGTGCTATAGATGCGATGGCACCGTCGTCACTGGCTGATGGTCGAGTACAGCTGGCATTGTGCTATAGATGCGATGGCACCGTTGTCACTGGCTGCTGGTCGAGTACAGCTGGCATTGTGCTATAGATGCGGGGGCACCGTCGTCACTGGCTGATGGTCAAGTACAGCTGGGCATTGTGCTATAGATGCAATGGCACCGTCGTCACAGGCTGATGGTTGAGTACCGCTGGAATTGTGCTATAGATGCGATGGCACCGTCGTCACTGGCTGCTGGTCGAGTACAGCTGGCATTGTGCTATAGATGCAATGGCACCGTCGTCACTGGCTGCTGGTCGAGTACAGCTGGCATTGTGCTATAGATTGCGGTGGCACCGTTGTCACTGGCTGCTGGTCGAGTACAGCTGGCATTGTGCTATAGATGCAATGGCACCGTCGTCACTGGCTGCTGGTCGAGTACAGCTGGCATTGTGCTATAGATGCGGTGGCACCGTCGTCACTGGCTGCTGGTCGAGTACAGCTGGCATTGTGCTATAGATGCGGTGGCACCGTCGTCACTGGCTGCTGGTCGAGTACAGCTGGCATTGTGCTATAGATGCGGTGTCACCGTCGTCACTGCTGTTGGTCGAGTACAGCTGGCATTGTGCTATAGATGCGGTGGCACCGTCGTCACTGGATGCTGGTCGAGTACAGCTGGCATTGTGCTATAGATGCAATGGCACCGTCGTCACAGTCTGATGGTCGAGTACAGCTGGGATTGTGCTGTAGATGCAATGGCACCGTCATCACTGGCTGCTGGTCGAGTACAGCTGGCATTGTGCTATAGATGCAATGGCACCGTCGTCACTGGCTGCTGGTCGAGTACAGTGGCATTGTGCTATATATGCGGTGGCACCGTCGTCAATGGCTGCTGGTCGAGTACAGCTGGCATTGTGCTATAGATGCAATGGCACCGTCATCACTGGCTGATGGTCGAGTACAGCTGGCATTGTGCTGTAGATGCAATGGCACCGTCATCACTGGCTGATGGTCGAGTACAGCTGGCATTGTGCTGTAGATGCAATGGCACCGTCATCACTGGCTGATGGTCGAGTACAGCTGGCATTGTGCTGTAGATGCAATGGCACCGTCATCACTGGCTGCTGGTCGAGTACAGCTGGCATTGTGCTGTAGATGCAATGGCACCGTCATCACTGGCTGATGGTCGAGTACAGCTGGCATTGTGCTGTAGATGCAATGGCACCGTCATCACTGGCTGCTGGTCGAGTACAGCTGGCATTGTGCTGTAGATGCAATGGCACCGTCATCACTGGCTGATGGTCGAGTACAGCTGGCATTGTGCTGTAGATGCAATGGCACCGTCATCACTGGCTGATGGTCGAGTACAGCTGGCATTGTGCTATAGATGCGGTGGCACCGTCGTCACTGGCTGATGGTTGAGTACAGCTGGCATTGTGCTATAGATGCGGTGGCACCGTCGTCCACTGGCTGCTGGTCGAGTACAGCTGGCACTGAGCTATAGATGCGATGGCACCGTCGTCACTGGCTGATGGTCGAGTACAGCTGGCATTGTGCTATAGATGCGATGGCACCGTCGTCACTGGCTGATGGTCGAGTACAGCTGGCACTGCGCTATAGATGCGATGGCACCGTCGTCACTGGCTGATGGTCGAGTACAGCTGGCATTGTGCTATAGATGCGATGGCACCGTTGTCACTGGCTGTTGGTCGAGTACAGCTGGCATTGTGGTGTAGTTGCTTTGTCACCGTCTTCACTGGCTGTTGGTCGAGTACAGCTGGCATTGTGCTATAGATGCAATGGCACCGTCGTTCACTGGCTGATGGTTGAGTACCGCTGGAATTGTGCTATAGATGCGATGGCACCGTCGTCACTGGCTGCTGGTCGAGTACAGCTGGCATTGTGCTATAGATGCAATGGCACCGTCGTCACTGGCTGCTGGTCGAGTACAGCTGGGCATTGCGCTATAGATGCGATGGCACCGTCGTCACTGGCTGCTGGTCGAGTACAGCAGGCATTGCGCTATAGATGCAATGGCACCGTCGTCACTGGCTGCTGGTCGAGTACAGCTGCATTGTGCTATAGATGCAATGGCACCGTTGTCACTGGCTGCTGGTCGAGTACAGCTGGGCATTGTGCTATAGATGCTATGGCACCATCTTCATTGTCTGTCTACAGTTGTACAGAGTTAGGTGTCCGTGGTCCGTAGGTTTTATACGTCCGTTCACCGTGTTAGGTTGTTTACTTTTTACTCTGTGCCTGTTTGCTTACGTCAGTCGAACGAAAGGTGGTTGTGTCTTGCGTCCTGGTAAATTGTTTTTGAGTAGTAGGTCGTTGCCCGTTTCCGTATTAGGTTGTTTACGCTTTTATGTGTTATTTCTGTTTTGGGTTTGGTATAGTTGCTTGTGAGTGACTACAGATTTTGTAAAATGTTGCATGATTATATTGGTAATAAATAACGTGTAGTTGCAATAACACTCAACAGAGACATTATCAACCAACAGACTAACACTAGCTCAGACACGATATTCAGACCACTGAGACTACTTAAACGGAAGACGCCAACTGATGGACACACGCAGGACCATCAACTGACGAAGCAACGACGACATGTAGATCCAGATTATTTATGTAAGACCAACTTTGATTTATACCAACACTTGTACAAACCTGTATTTGCACACAACCAAACTATACCAGGCCAACAAACAAATAAAATGCCAGAAGCGTAAACAACCTACAACTGATTCGGACAACGACCCACCACAGGACAACACTTTACCTGGACACTAGCTGAAACCCCTTGTTTGACAGATCTAAGAGGTAAGTAAACAGATCCGGACTAAAACGTAAACAACCAAATACAGTGCCCAGAAGCATAACACCTACTGACTAACTGACAAGTAGCTCAGTACAACAATTGGTCCCAGACAATGAAGATGCTGCCATCGCATCTAGAGCAACTGCCAACTGTACTCCATCATCAGCCAGTGACGACCGTCTCCACCGGTAGCTATGACAACAATATATATATATATATATATATATATATATATATATATATATATATATATATATATATTGTTTGAATAAAATTTTTGAATATCGCCTCATGAATTCAACCTCAATAGCAGATAGGGATCCCTTAGGGGAAATCTGATATGAAGTATACATGCTATTCAAATAATGTATAAAGAAATGCTTTGATCTAATATTAGCAAATGTTTTAAAGGAAATAGATATATATGATGTATACAATTATGTTTTATTAATTATATTTCAAATAAATACATTTCATCATGTGAGTGGGGCGAGGCTGGAGGGGAGATTAAAATTGTATTTCGGGCAGTAGGCTACGGAGAGATGGCTCTCTAACAACTCTAGTCTCGAGTGGGATTTCCTCTAACCACGGCTTTATTGGTGTGGATGAAGAGTGCGGCGGGAAACCATCTTAGTCCCTCAACATCAAGTCTCCCTGTTGTCGTTTCTGGATACTAGAATCTAAACATTATATGAATAGAAGTAGGGTTTCCATTGAAGGCAGAGAAGGGGAACTTGACAAATCATTCCATAATTCCTGAAATATTACCAACCTATCAAATAATTTCCATGGGAATTCGTTTTGTATTTCCACACATTCAATACGAACTTGTCTTGCGTAAAAAGAAGGAAATCATAAAAAGTGCCAGGAAATGTAATTAAACTCCTTGGTAGAAATTCTCTTTCTGTGCATCGCTTTTCAATGGAAGCTCTTAGAAATACTGGTTGTGTTATTAAAGAAAATATTTTAATCATATTTTTCCTATTGTGATAACAACGTCAAATGGCTTTATCAAATCCCAATGAATAGGATTATTAGTGTTGTCCTTTTCCTTATGATTCAAGATCCGCCTTCCTTAATTCAAACAAAACTTTATTAAGACTATTTATATTAGAAGAATCTAGTTAAGCCCTATTGAAAAGGAGGATCCTCGAATTAAAGAAGGAATATTATTGGAAAAGAATGTCCTTGTGAGGAAGGCGGCGAGGAAGACAGAATAGATTTAGGAAGAGGGGAGGGAGGCTAACAATCGAATGACTCATATCTCTCTCTTCAAATTGGATTCTCTCTCTCTCTCTCTCTCTCTCTCTCTCTCTCTCTCTCTCTCTCTCTCTCTCTCTCTCCATCTTCCCTTCCGCTGATTTGGGAGCTATTTTTGAGTATTCCATTTTCCAGCAGTCCAAATAAAAGGCGTCAGGCAAATCTAAAGTTAGCATATTGGTGCCTGCCTGTCATTCTGCTCGGCGAATTAAACAAATTCTCGTGAAGGAACCAGGCTTGACTGATTGGGATGAGGCAGGGATAAGTTGGAGAATTGGTGAAGTTAGATGATAGCTTCGAATCGGCACTCTAAGCGTACAAGGATGTTTGGCATATCTATGTCCTGGAAGGAAGTTGGACTAAGGAATACTGAAATGAAATGTATTTAAATACAAACAGAAACATAACAGGACAACTCGATAATGTCATCAAGAAGTCTGTAAGGATCCCAGCTTATATATGTTGATGGTGATACTGATATCATCAAGTTCTTCTTTCTTGAATGTGTGGCAAACTGAACCTAAGCCAAGAGTAAACACGAGACAACCTGAACACCATCTATCAACAGAATATAAACCTGTTTATGATAAGCCCCTAAGGAATGCCGTATCATTCTGAGGCAATGTATTTATAAAGTAGAATCGGTGGACATTTGCAGAAAAGTCCAACATTTCCGTAAAAATGACTGCAACCAGAATAGAAGTGAAAAGACATATTGGATTTGAAGAGAACGAAATTGGTGACGTCAACTCGAAAGTAGAATCTACAAGTTAGATTCAAATCAGTTTCTGGCTCAAACCATTATCTAATGTAAAAATATATTACAAAAAGAAATGCTGACAAAATGACATAGCAAGTGGACTAAGACCGAAAAGGGAAGAGCATTAAACGTTTTTATAGTTGAAATTAAAATTCGACCGAGAAAGAAACTATTTGAAGCAACTACTATCCTGAGCAGTTTTCTAACGGAATGATTCCTTGTTACTAGTTAACCAGATTCTGGCTGGCACAATATGCCTCTGTGACAAACTAACTTTGGGTTGCCCAGATGGCCTTCTATTATTAAAAGCTGTGTACCACAGCCCAAACTGCTCGGCCAGATCCAGGCACCGTTTTGTTGCTCGTGGTCACTAAATAAGCTCTCCCAAATTTATTTATTCCGAGCCTTCGCACACTGGAGCGAGTGATAGGGTAAGCCGGCCATTCATTAATATCTCCGTTTCTACTGGGCCTAGAATATTGATTCTGGTGTCATTTTAAAGCACATCGAATATTCTATTGAACTACCTGATCAGCAATTTTTTAAGCAATTTTGCCAGTTGCGATATAACGGTAGGATGAATTTTACAGATTATGTAGGAAGAAGCGATACAGATTATGTATCGCTTACTAAGTAGAGAATTGTGATTTGTAGACACATAATATCAACATATGTTTTATAAATTTTTATTTTTTTAATAAATTGAAGTTCACAAACGCAATACTAAAATTGTTAACAAAAATATATCTAGAATAAAAATAAAAAATCTATGTATTTAATTTAATAATGAGAATTTGTAAGCTGGAAGAATATCTAACATTTCTAAAATTTCAATTTTTTTTTTTTTATTTTTCAATTAGAAGTTCTTTTACTTCCGAAGATATTGTTTCTAAGCGATCGCTATCGTTGTTAAGTGTTGGCCTTAAATGTGATATTAAAGGGTCTGAATTAATTAACAAATTATTCAGGATATCTCTTTTGGTAGCCGTCCTTGAAAAAGATTCTCGTTATGCGCGAAAGTATTTTTCCCCCAATGTCGAACATTACTGAAGGATCGCTCCAGTGTGCTTCCCCGCGACACTTCAAATTCGGTATGTTTCTGGCCGTTACGAGCATCGATTTACAAATTCGAGGAAAAGCTATCGGATACATCGCTGTTCGTTGTGTACCTTGAACTGGAATTACAACTTTCTGCCTCCACGACGATGGAACTATACTTTCTTTGCGCGCCGTGAATCGCCTGTTCTATCGTTTTCTTTTCCCGTTTCGAAGCATCATTTTCCAGCTGGAGCGACCGGACTAGGTAGCCACCGAGGCCATTTCCCGTCCCGCACTCCACGGACCCTCCCAAATCGACTCTCCTACAACTTCCCTCTTTCCACCACTCTCCCGATCGGCCTATGCCCGCGGCAATTTCGGCCCCTTCTCGAAAGACCAAAGACCGATAAATGTGAAGGGCGAGTAGAATGGAAACCTAATGAAATTCTAATACCATTGCCTCAGCTATGTATCTTTGGAATTTAAGTTGGTCATCTAAATAAAGCTGTTTATAGCTAAAACGTTCCAGCCATTGTTATTTATTACCCACATTTTATTTAATCTGATTGAAAGTTGATATTGTTTAACAGTTTTATACTTGTTCATTTAAATTATTGATTTAGAAGTAACCGAATAGGGAGGATGTTTCCTTTCTGCCGATAAACGTAGAAACTGCTGTTTTCTGGAGAAGGAGGTAGGGCAGGATTGGAGAGATGTAAAGAAATCTGCTAAGAAACATAGATCCATGCCACTATCTTATTATATATATTAACATATAATACTAATTTGTTGGCTGGATTGAAGGGTGGATGATGGATGATATCTGATTGGCTGAGAGCTGGCCAATGGGAGCAGCCTATTCACCACAACATCCCCGGGAAGGGGGGGGGGACCTCATCCTCGGCGTGGACCTTTATTAACTCGGGCCCTACAACCACAATCAACACAACTCTACATAATCCCTTTCAATCTACCCTCCCCCTCACAGCTCTCTTTCTCTCTCTCTCTCTCTCTCTCTCTCTCTCTCTCTCTCTCTCTCTCTCTCTCTCTCTCTCTCCTCTCTCTCTCCCCCTCTCTCTCACCCTCTCTCTCTCTTTCCCCACTCTCTCTCCCCACCTTTTTCTCTCGCTGCCTGTCACCAAAAATTCATGGAAAAACAACAATGGATTTTATAATTATCAATGTTAATACATTAAGATCAGTATAATGATTATCAATAAATTAAGAATATATTTGCATTTCCCTCGTCGAGCGTTACTTTGCTTCATTGGCTTCGGTGCTTCCATTTTATAATATTGGCATTGTATTCGGGCTCAGCCTCTGAAAGCCAAATAAAAGTTAAAAAGATATAGAATGAGTATTAGGCCATCTCCAGCTATAAAATCGCAGCATCAGGTGACAGAAGGGCGTGACATCAGAACCCTTCCTCTCCTAACATCATTCATTCCACACCTTACATCTGCCAATACTACATACTAACAAGTAATTCCAACCAAAGTAAGATGACAAGGATGTAAAGTAGAGGCAAACTGTCATGTTAACATGCCTAAATACAATAATGTAAAGATGTGACATAAAACCAGGAAGGGTTGGGAATGTCAAGGGGGTCCCCTCTGATAAATGTTGCTTGGCTCTGTTGCTGCTCTAGAACAGGTGGTTCATCGAGGCACCCTCTCTCTCTCTCTCTCTCTCTCTCTCTCTCTCTCTCTCTCTCACTCATCTTCACTCCCTCTCTCCCTCTCTCTCATATTCTCTAAATCTCTCTCTTGCTTTCTCATTCTCTCTATCTCTCTCCCTCTCTCTAAGCTCCTTACTCCTCAGCACTCTCTATCTCACTCTCCTATTCGATCAATAAGGCAATGTCTGTCTCTCTCGCTCCTTTTCCCAGGGTACTATTTTCGTCCCTCTCTGATGCCCTCTCCTATCGCATTACTCATCCTCTCACCGTTCCCTCTGACTTCATCCAAGTCAAATGTCATTTTGTACACCTCCTTTTCCAAAAATGAGATTCGAGAGGCCAAACAGAATATCCCAATCTGATACTGATGCCATTTGGAGCTTCAAGCCTTAATTGTTCTTATTTAAAAACAGAACAATGCACTATTAGTTCTGTCAAGGAGTAATGGCCGATCCTGGTGGAAATACTTACTGAACGTACTTAATAGCCTTACAAGCGAATACTACGAGCGACTCCTTAGCAACGCCCATTGCTGACTCACAGACGGATAATAAGTTGGCCAATATTCGTCCAATAGCCAATCCATACTTCAAAATGTACAATAATATCACTGACATTATCACTAAACCATCCGATTAATCAGAGCTTAGTTCTCCAAATACTGCGACGAGAAGTCATTGTGGATTCGATTCGTCCATTTGCCACAATTGACATCACGTCAATTCCAAATGAATTATTCCACAGTTTATTCTACTTCTTTCTCTTTTCCTCCTGCTAGTAACCCTATGAGGAGTTATTTATTTTAATACATGTTCCATTGCCACATGGCATATTACATGTATTATTATGTTTGAATACATTTTTATTTCACAATATATGCACGTTAATCAACCACGTAATCAAATATAATATAAATAATAATTATAATAATAATAGAATAAAATAAGTAAGATAATTACAACTAAAATTAATGAATGAAATGAAAAAAAAAAAAAATATAAACGAAATAAAACAAATCAATTTAAGTTAAACTGAACCGATGTTTAATTTGTGAGTCTATGTAAGGTAAATATATTGAATAATAATTCCCATTCACAATCCCAGTCACAATCAACTTTACATTCTAATGTATTTCTGCTATATCAATATCTATACTTTTGATAAGTTCTTTATTATATTTATTAAATATAATATGGTCGGGTGGTTCTGGCCAATTACCTCCTTTTAAAATTGTGTTTAATTTTGAATTTGATCTATTTTGATTTTATTCTACATGTTACGGGGCATTTCTGTTAGGTGATGCAAATAATTGGCTGATCCGTTCATACGTTTATCCAATGTTTATATTTAGAGAGAAAACCATTTCTGTTGTCTAATTAGAGGCTGGGAACCCAAAGATATTACAAACAAACAAGTTATCAGTGCTGATAGGAGAGCTGATGGGCCTGATTACCAAGATATCGGAGATGGCCGTTGGATGTATTGTAATTCAGCCAGAAGGACCAATTGCCAAACCATCCCCCTCTCCCCTCCCCTCCCCCCCCCCAAAAAATGATTTATAATTCATGCCATCTCCTCCAACTCCCATTCAGAAATATTAATGACCCATCTCTCACATTTATCAATCACCAACTCCCATTTTAAAATATATTATTTAATCTACTAATTCTAATGAATAGCATGCAGCACGTTTTATAGCAGATTTCGCTTAATTGAAATCAGCTATGGAGGTCGTACTCATGAAGCAATTTTAGAAATTTTTCTTCAAATATCAAATCGATCCTACTTAGTAGGTGACGACCATGAGGTCCGTCCAAAACTGTATACATATATATATATATATATATATATATATATATATATATAGATATATATAGAGAGAGAGAGAGAGAGAGAGAGAGAGAGAGAGAGAGAGAGAGAGAGAGAGAGATGGGGGGGGGGGGGGTTTAGGAGGGGGTTTTAGAGGGGGAGAATTTTGAAAATTCTATATATCTCCGTCACTATAAGTCGAATCTAAAATTTGTATAAATTAATCTTGTTGAAACTGTATTGTTCTGCAAATGTTGTTATGTACATTTATTCTCTATCTTGAACATTAACCTAGATATTTGTATTTTATCTTTTTCCGCTTTCAGTAAACCCCCACTTTTACTAGGTGTTACGTTAACAATACTCTGTTATTTAATAACCACATTGTTTAATCTGCTTAGTTTACGCAGCCCCTGCCTCAGGAACTTACCTTTTTCGTTACCAAATAAGCAGATTTCCCTCGTGTTGTTTATTAATAGATAAATCTAAATACTGCTAACACAACACCACCGTGACTAAATACTAAGGGAAATAAGAAATGGTCCATCCAATTTCAATAACCTGCCGACAGGAAGCGTTAGGTTAGAAATGTTAACAAACAGGTCTGCCCGCCTCACACCGGAAAGAAAAACAATTACTGAAATATATCAGAATATAACACATTGTTTTTATTGAGAACTATTTACTATATCGAGTAATGTAATTAATATAATAGAGTCATAATTAATTGTTATCCCTATCAATCAAATTTTAGTAGTCGAAAAACCTTAAGGACGGGGGGGGGGGGGGACACCAGGACATATTTGCAGGTATCTCGTATAATAAAGGTCTCTTGAATACAATTTTTGGTATTTAAACTTCGAATAATGTGATTTATTAAGTAGCAGAGTGTTGTTTACGTAACATAAGTAGAAGAGGCGGTTTTCTGATGGCTGAAAACTGAAAAATGCAAATATCTCGGTTAATATTCAAGATAGAGAATAAATGTATAACAATATATATGGTACATTTAATGTGCAATAAGATTGGTTCATACAATTTTTCGATCCGACCTATGGTAACGGAGCATATTTCTTCTTCCTTGATCTTTCTTTTTACATAAAACGACTATATATCGAGTTTGGCTACGACCAAACAAAAATTGTTTCTGCTAGGGCCTTAACAGACAAATATACATATATATACAGTTTTGAATGGACCTCATTTTCGTCATCTCCTGGAAATTTATTTAGTTTTACTCAAAACGTTTATCGATTTTGGTAATGATGTGAACAAAATTGCAACAGCTAGAGGGTTAACAGACATATATATATATATATATATATATATATATATATATATATATATATATATATATATATATATATATATAGTTTTGAAAGGACGACAGGCACTTCATCTTGTGGATAGGAACGGTGGATATTTGAAGAAATGTTTCACATGTTGAATACGACCTGAATAGCTATAAAGTACCAAAAGCTGTGCCTGTAGTGCTGTAGAATTGTAGCGTATCGACTGATTGGTCTTTATAGGAGTTTAATTATTGGCAGACAATGATAGTGATTTAGGAATTGGACACAGTACTGTCCATTGAGGGGACAGTCCGCCCTCATCTAACTAATGCCACCCTTCACGACAAACACCGAGGCAACAAATAACTCACTGTGTTCTAATAAACGCAGGGGCTGCGGAAACTAAGCAGATTTCCCTCGAGATGTTTTACAATAGATAAACCTACAAACCTGTAACGCTTAACACCACAGTAAATATTAAGTGAGTAGTAACGGTTATGAGAAATCTTTCAGTTAATTTTATTAACCTCCCAAAGGAAACAGAGTAAACAAACAGGTCTCTCAACCTCTCAGAGCTGAACAGATAGATAAAAATATTCTATACCGGAAAGAAAAACAATTACCGAAACATATCTGAATATAACATTCATTTTATTGAAATCTATTAACTATATGTATTACTGTAATTTATCAACAAGTGTAATCAGAATTATTTTTATCTCAATCAAACAAATATAAGTAGTCCAAGACGGGGAGGAGGAGGTCTACAGAATATATACAACATGTATCTTTTTTAATAAAGGTCTCTCTAAATCAATATTTGTTAATTTATCTTGGTATAAAGTGGTTTATATTAGTCCAGAATATTATTTGTGACATGAGTAAGAGTGGGGTTTGCTGAAAACTGAAAAATTCAAATATCGCGGTTAATATTCAAGATAGAGAATCAATTTATTAATAATATTTATATTTTATTTAATTTGCAATAATATTGGTTCTATACAATTTTACGATCCGACATATAGCAACGGAAATATTTCGAAAATCTCCCCTCTACCCCAACCCCCAGTTAATAGACAAATATATATATATATATATATATATATATATATATATATATATATATCCTCGTATATAAAATTGTAACCCCTGTCTGTAAATTGATTTTTTTCACGAAACTTCACGATACTTTTTCGTTTCACATGTCATAGACATGATAACTGCAATTGTTTCTTTTGTGTCTGTTTATTTTTTTTGTTACCGAATTTTATGAAACTTAGTATATATATATATATATATATATATATATATATTCTCTGCAACAAACAGGCGTGGAGGTTATAAGGGAGGCCTGAAATTAAAAGTAGTGATATTGCTTTTTCGGCAAACAGGCACATAACAAACGTTGTTAATTTTGTTATTTAGAGTAACTATTGTTATATACACTTTTGTCGTATACCTAAGTATAAATGAGTTAAACATTAAAACCTATAGCGGAAGTCAACAATGTTATTCGTGCAAAAGGCAACCGAATGGAACAAACCCAGGTAGTAAATCAGTATTAAAACCTCCCTGATTTTAAGCTATATTAAAATGTTTAGGTACGGACAGGAGTGGGGGTTATAAGGGATGCCTGAAATAAAAAATTGTGATATTAGTTTCTCGGCAAACTTGCACATAACAAAAATAGTTCCGATATCTTGATGTTATTGAAACAAATATGTACCATCTTAACAATTTAACGTTAATGGTGATGTCATTATGACCCAAGACAATATGCGTTTAAACTCGATAATGATTATGGAACTGTTTCGAAACTCGCGTCACGAATACGACCTCAGTAGCTGATCTCCTCCTAGGGAAATTGCTGAAAATGGTATTAAGCTTGTTGATTTTAAAAGATTTCCCTTAAGGGAAATCAGCTATTGAGGTCGTACTCAAGGCGCGATTTTAGAAAAATTTCATCAAATGTCCATCGATCCTATCCAGGAGATGACGAAAATGAGGTCTGTTCAAAATTATATATATATATATATATATATAATATATCATATATATAATCAACATAGAGAATTAATTAAGGAGATAAGTTTTTTATAGCAGAACATACCATACCTTATACGAACGATCATAGTTCATAATGAATAGTGTTCTTAATTCTTCATATAACAGAATTCTATTGATGGGGTGGTTAACCAGTTTGGATCAACAATGGTTCCCTTCCTCAGAAATGAACAATGAACAAAACAAAAGGAGTTAACAATCGTGAAAAAATAAACAACTAATATCCTCTGGTTAAATTACAATGCCGTAAAAATACAAAATCAAATATTCTTTATGAGAAATGAACTTTGGGTGACCAAAACAACTTATATATATATATATATAAACACGCTAATTTTTGGTTGATCGTTACCAAACTCGATATTTAAACGTTTTATGCAAAAAGACAGATCAAGTTCGTTAATGGCTGTGAAATCGGAAGAGTGGGAGGGGGCGGTGGGTTTAGAGGGGGGATTTTCGAAAATTCGAAATATCTCCGATACCGTACTTCGGATCAAAATATTGTATAGAACCAATCTTATTGTAAATTAAATTTACTATAAATATTGATCTATACATTTATTCTCTATCTTGAATATTAACCGAGATTTGCATTTTTATTAAATGTAGGCGAATAACGGATGAGTGAGTTTCCCGCCAAAACCTAGTTCGGCCGTTTCCTCAGCTGTTCGGCTCTCGTATGGAGATTTCTCTATTGTATAACTTCACGTGGGAAATCTGCTTATTTTACGCATCCCCTGCGTGACCGACTTTTATTTTCGTGGCTGAATCGTTGCGTACTCCCTCCAGCGACAATTCGTAATTCTGAAGACAATAAAACACCAAGCATTATTTTGCTAGTCCAAATGCTCGATAAAGATCGAAGGCAGAGCCGGCCACATACCCCTATGGCACATCCCTCAGCTCATCTCACCATCTAATCCCTATTTCTCACTCAGCAACAAGGCTATCTGAACAGAATTTGAAATGTACTCAGTTACTTTTAGTAAAAAAAAAAACTGACGGATTAAAAATGGGTGTCTTCCAAGAATAAAACTGTGTAATATGTGTTAATATTCAAGACAAGAACATATATATTAGTAAAAAATTGTCGAAAATTAAAATTCCACAACACTGGTTATATATACTTTTTCGATCCAACTCTTAGTAAGGGAAATATTTAGAATTTTCAGCTATTCTTCGTCTAAAGCCCCTCCCCCAAGGCTAATTAGTCCCCGTTGAAACCACCCCCAAGGACGATGCCAGCAATTATCTAATATAATATATCATTTTTCCTCCTCATAATTGCAGATGTATTTTGAACTTTCTAATTTTCCTCCCCCCTTGTCCTAGCACAATTTCTGCTATTGACGCACTTATTTTACATTTACATGAAAACCCTAAACATTGATTTTGAGAATGATCTGATGATGATGAAGGGAGAGGCTCCCACCCCCCCCCCCACACACACACATATATATATACACACTTTTTTTATTTTTTGAGCGAACCTCAATTTCGTCCTAGGTAGTATCGATGGGTATTTTAAGATTTTCCTCGAAAATGGAGCAATCAGGAACAGCTGATCTGCCTTGAGGGAAATCCGCTCAAAAAGGGCGTCTCCCAGTAGCTGCTAAACTGAGCAGAATCAGGGATGAATGACGTCACTCCCATATTCTAATCCCT
Organism: Riptortus pedestris; assembly: GCA_019009955.1. NCBI lineage: Eukaryota > Metazoa > Arthropoda > Insecta > Hemiptera > Alydidae > Riptortus > Riptortus pedestris. The sequence goes on along the minus strand of CM032229.1, from coordinate 194,536,601 downwards.
TATTCTACCTATTCAACTATCCCATGAATAATAACAAGGACTAAAAACTGCAGCTAGTTATATATATTTATATATATATATATATATATATATATATATATATATATATCTAACTTTTATTATATACACTTTCATCGTATTCCGTAGTTTATATGAGTTATATTAGAGGAATAGTTAGGAGAACACATATCAATCATTAATTCTTCATTACTAAAATATTCTAGTTCTATTAGTCCAGAAAATAGTTCCCTTATTTGCTAATCTACGGCAAAAACAATGTGGTGGGTGAGTGTTAATTGTACACATTGAAGTCTTGCTATAAAAATACCATCATTATGATTACAAATAATGTCCCTTGCATTGCCGGGTACCTTAGCTAGTATATATATAAAATTGTATAAATAATATAGCAGATTTCCCTTAAAAACAAGCGATATTTCGTTTACTCTTGGTATTTTCGGCAAATATGAACTTAACAAAAGTTGTTTATTTTGCTATTTACAGTTACTTTTGTTATATACACTATATATATATATATATAAACGAGATATACGCTAAAAATTATAGCGGAAGTGAACAATTTTATTTGATCGAAAGACTCAACCAAACTCGATATGTGTATTAGCACTAACGCCTTCCTTATAAAAAGCCATATCAACAGTTCTACGTACAGACAGTGGATTGGGGGGTTTAGAGGGGAGCCTGAAAATAAAAATTCCGATATCTCGTTACTATTGAGGTTTCGGCAAATATGTACATAACAAAAGTTGTTTATTTTGTTATTTAAAATAAATATTGTTATCAAGAATTCTCTATCTTGAATTTGACCGAGATATATTAGCATTTGTATTCTGCGTTTTAGTCACAGTAAGGCTATGTCGGACTTTCCGCAGAGCTCTGGTGGCCGTTTCCATAAATTCGTCCAGGATATATGGTTTAGAGGTTTTAGGTTCAAACTGTTTTTGGAGCCAGAAACTACTGGGTTAATTACGCCCTAAATATGTTTTACAGGAAGACGGAGGACAGTGAAGTCTTACATACTAATTTGATATTACAAATCCACAGCAACGAATTCTCTATTGTAAAAACTGTGACATGGGTAAATGTCAAAATATTGTGCAAAATCAGCAACGCCGTGACGGACTCTTATTTTTTTGAAACATACATGATATTACATTTTATGTTGTAATAAATACCTATAATTTATTCGTTACGCACTCCAATTATACCAGCCTTATTAATACATATAATTATATACGATTTTCCTGAGTCAAACGCTTTACGTAAACAATTATTTTCTTTTGAATATCTTTAATTTCATAAATCATTTCAAGCTTGTACTCCTTTCCGTGGGGTAGAAAACAATTTATTGAACGAAGGGTTTCTCCAAGAAAGGCGCACAAATAAAAATGGTTATTGTAATAATCATATACAATCAACATTAGAAGAGGATTATTAGAATAATTTTTTTATAGCACAACATACCATACCTTTACGATCATTAGTTCTAATGAATAGTTTCTTAATTCTTCATATAAAGAATTCTATTTGGGGTGGTTACAGTTTGGATCAGCAATGGCTCCCTTCCTCAGAGCTGAACAATGAACAAACAAAAGGAGTTAACAATCGTCAAAAAAACATAATATTCTCTGTTAAATGTACAATGGCCGTAAAAATACAAAATCATTATTCTTTATGAGAAATGAACTTTGGTGACCAAAAAACGGGGGGGGGGTGGATGTAAAGACTATATATAAAAAAAAAAATAAATAAATTAGATAAAGTAGGTACCTCCTCCTCTGAAAATAGTATCTACTTTATTTAATTTTTCTATTTATTTATTTTTTAATAAAGTTTTTACATCCAGCCCCCCCGTTTTTTTTGCCATAGTTACCTGTCATTTCTCATAAAAAAATTAAATAACGTATTTGTATTTTTACGGCCATTGTACATTTAATAGAGAATATTATGTTAGCAGATTTCCCTTAAGGGAAATCAGCTATTGAGGTCGTACTCATGACGCGATTTTAGAAAAATTTCCTCAAATGTCCATCGATCCTACCCAGGAGATGACGAAAATGAGGTCCGTTCAAAACTATATATATATATATATATATATATATATATATATATATATATATATATATATATTTGTCTGTTAACACTCTAGCGGTCGCAATTTTTGTTTAATCGTCACCAAACTCGGTATTTAATCGTTTTATGTAAAAAGAAAGATCAAGTTTGTTAACGGCTGAAATCGGACCAGTGGGAGGGGGGGGTTTAAAGGGGAGGATTTTTGAAAATTCGAAATATTTCCGTTATTATGCATCGGATCGAAAAATTGTATAGAATCAATCTTATTGCACATTAAATGTACTATAAATATTGTTATATACATTTATTCTCTATCTTGGATATTAACCGAGATATTTGCATTTGTCTGTTTTCAGCTTCTGAAATGAGATCGGCTTACTTCGGGTCTAGTCGTGAGTTTCCGTCAAGAGGTTGTTCGGGCCGTTCCCGTAACTGTTTGACTCTCTATTCTGAAATTTCTCTATTGTAAAACTTCACGTGGGAAATCTGCTTAGTTTACGCAGCCCCTGCGTGACGGACTTTTTTTTTCTACGATTGTTTACTCCTTTTGTTTGTTCATTGTTCAGCTCTGAAGGAGGGAACCAATGGTGCCCCAAACTGTAACCACCCCAAATAGAATTCTTTATATGAAGAATTAAGGAACTATTCTTTAGCCGACACCCGACAATCCCCTACTAGCTTTATAGTAGAAATAATTAATATTAGAGTGTAAAAACATCAAATTTCCTAATATTTGTATGGTGACGTGTGCTTGAGATGGTCCAGAGGGTAAGGTGATTGCTGTAGTAAAGGAAGGGGGTTTAAGATTGGAAGTAGCTCTGTAAATGTAACTAGTAGTGAGACCGGATGGCTGCTGAGCAGGCAATGGAGCAGCTACTGTATTAGCCAACTAGGGCTGGCCTACAATTGCACCACATTGCACAGCCCATCTACATCAACCCCACCTATCAGCCCTCCACATTTCATACAGTCTTTTTTACCTATTTCAAATAAATTACCACAACAGAAATAAAATAAGTTTTCTTATCTTCAATAGTTCGTAATCTTGGTCTATAAACAACTATTGCATATGTTTAATCGAGTCAAACAATACTAAAATCTTTACTTCTTTTTCTAAATTTCTTTTAAAAGAATAAATGAAACATAGAATGGCTTTATTAGCTAGAAGTCAGCTACGGGAAAAATGAAATATTTCGCTATAAATTTCAATTATTATTTATCCTATCATTAAGGAAGTAATAAACAATCGAGAAACAGTTTAATATTATACATTTCCATGTAGAACATTATTAAATAAATTTCAGAATATGCTTCAATTAAACTAAGTATTCACAGTAAATTATTATTTCGAATAATATTTTAATTGCCAATTCAATTACAATTTTTATTCTTCTTATTCCTGACCCAATATTATTTGTATAGGCTTCATATTTTATGCCAAGGGTCTCCAATTTGTTTTTGGTGCAAACTTTTTATATTTTTTTAACAAAATATGTAAAAAAAAGGCAGTTTTAATAAAGTTTCCACCGAAAAAAAATGTTTTTTTATTGGAGACCATTGCCATAAAATAAGACGATTTTATTTTTGTCAAACTTCCATGTCATAACAATTGATGACACTTTAGTTGGGCTTACGTATAAAGAAAACAATATTCCGTTGTAATGCATATAAACCATCAAATAATTCATAATTTTTATAAAATATATATTTGAGAAGTTTGCGAATGAATAGGCAATGGATAAATACAATAATTGGAGTGTTATTGAGATGGAGAGTTGTTGCCCAGTTGATATGATCAGTTTGTGCCGATTGCTCTTCCTTCTGTAATACATTCAACTGGTCATTTTCTCCAACAACAAGTGTTACTAAACGAACCAAACAAATAAAATATAATCGAGGAAAAAGCAAGAGGTAGTCTTTCATCTCAGCATCCGTAGTTATTGTTTCAAAATTACCATCTATTGCAAATTAAAATAAACTTACAACTCCAAAGACAGCGTCGATTGA
>CM032229.1:194505000-194527500 GCA_019009955.1 Riptortus pedestris | reverse complement strand
CAAAATTATATATATACATACATATATAAATATATATATATTTATAAATATATAATATATATATAATATATAAATATATATATATATATACATAACTTAGTAAAAGGACATGGTAACTACCAACGATTTAATGTAAAAGACAACAATACTTGCTCCTGTGATTACTCAACTCCACAAACAAGTCAACACTTAATATACGATTGCAGACTACTGACTAACGAACGACAAAAACTAAAACAAGACATTGAACAAAATAAAGGCCAATTTCCAATAGAAGAAGACAAGTTATTTTTAAAATATAATAATGCTTTTAAAATATTCACAAAACATGCTTTTAATACAATTAATCGGGTAAATACTTATTAAGGCTGATAGAACTACAATACTTAACATATTTATGGATATTCATTATTTCTTTTTTTTTTCTTTTAAGACTAATAATCTTCTCTTTATATGTTTTTACTTTAATTTAACGTTGTTATTGTTAATTCTTTATATATGTATTTCATACTTTTGAAATAATCTATGTATAAATTAGAGGGGAGGATTTTCGAAAATTCGAAATATCTCCGTTACCATACGTCGGTTTAAAATAATTGTATATAACCAATCTTCCATTTTTGAGGTGCTGGATGGAGAAGGAATTCTCTCTTTCATAGAAAAAACGCCTCGTGCCTTTACTATTCTTTATTCGTTGCGATAGAGCGCTTTCAGAGCATACGCTCCATCATCAGTGCCCTGCTCTTGACAATGATGCGACAGGAACCAAGGATTCCCTGTGACTCTCTTGTTTGTAGAGTTGAGTAACAGGGAATCCTTGGTTCCTGTCGCATCATTGTGAAGAGCAGGGCACTGATGATGGAGCGTATGCTCTGAAAGCGCTCTATCGCAACGAATAAAGAATAGTGAATGCACGAGGCGTTTTTTCTTACCTGAGATAACCAATCTTATTGCAAATTAAATTTACTATAAATATTATTTTATACATTTATTCTCTATCTTGAATATTAACCGAGATATTTGCATTTTTATTAAATGTGGCCGTATAACGGACGGGTGAGTTTCCCGCCAAAAGCTAGTTCGGCCGTTTCCGTAAATGTTCGGCTCTCGTTTGGAAATTTCTCTATTGTATAACTTCACGTGGGAAATCATAACCTCCCCATCAAGAACTATTTTTTAGTTATATGAAAAAATATATAATTTAACCTCAAAAAAATAATAGTCCAGACTGGGGTAATTTAACTAAAACATTTGCGAAGATCAACTTCTACATATAACTAGTTTAAATTTGCCAATGTTGGGGCCTATCTCTCTACAGCATTACCAACTTAACCTTTTTAAGGCAATTCTAGCTTCTTAGCAGACTTCCCTTAAGGGAAATCAGCTATTAAGGTCGTACTCATGGCGCGATTTTCGAAGGATTTCCTCCAAAGGCCACCGATCCTACCTATGCGATGACCAGAATTAGGACCGTTCAAAAATATACATATGTATATGTGTGTGTGTACATAATATACATATAAATATATATATATATATATATATATATATATATATATATATATATATATACAGGGTGCCCATGTTCCATTGCCACCCCTCTTCAAATCGCCAATTATATTAATATAAGAAAGAGACTTGGTGTGCCATAATTATGATCCCTGAAGAATTTATTCCGACCAAAACATATTCTAATAACATTCTATGATGTTTATGACAGATACCTTTTGGAAATTAAATTGTGAAACGAATTTATATCAATGAATTATTCACTTTGGCGTATCATTTAGCCGTGAAATTCACACATTTGTATTTTAAAAATGATGCAACATAAATGTTGAAGGCAACAAAAACTATGTTTGAAACTACGGGAAAAGGAATGGCTTCTGAAATAAGAAGAATAAAAAAAAAAATAAATTAATAAAAACAATTGGCGATAAATTCAAATTCAGTAGCAGAATTTCACAGTGGCGAAACGTATTTCAGATACCGCCTTTTGAAGTCCATAAATGAGGAAGGCGGCATTATCGAACATAAATAAATACTAGCTGTATGTGTTGTAGTCCAAAGAAAAACTCCTTTCTGTTTTTTTTTATAGGAAACTATGAAGGTGGGAAAATGAAAATGCATTTCGAAAATAATAACTGCGTAAATATTTTAAAGTATATTAAGTCTAAAAACGTTTTTTGTTCCGTTAATGTTTTTTGAAGTAAACATTTTATGGATTCATTCAAGAATACTGTTGCGTGCTTTCGTTTTAATTGCCATTTAGCAGACTTCCAATCAGGGAAATAAGCTATTGAGGTCGTACTCATGTTTTCAAAACATTTCTTCAAATGTCCATCGATCCTCCCTGGAGATGAAGAAAATGAGGTCCGTTCAAACTTTTATATATATATATATATATATATATATATATATATATATATATATATTTGTGTGTGTGTGTGCGTCTGTTACCGCTCTAGGGCCGCAATTATTATTTTATCGTTATTAAACTCGATATATAAGCGTTTTATGTAAAAAAAAAAAAGATTAGGTTCGTTAACAACTGGAATCGGATTGGGGGAAGGGGAATTTAGACGGAGAGAAAATTCGAATTATATTCGTCACTATAAGTCGGATTGAAGAATCGATATAATTGCAAATTTAATTCCCTTTAAATGTTATTATATAAATAATTTCTCTATCACGAATATTGACCGAGATATTATTAATATTTATTTTTCAGCCTTGAGTAAAGCCCCACTTCTATTCATGTCATATTAACAATAAGCTATTTTATATATCATAAACTATTTTATTCTAAGTTTAAACACCAAGTATTGGTTTCATTGAACTTTTAATTTTTGAGATAAATGTAAATATATCATATAAATATGAGTTGTAACATCCAATGCTATAGAGCCAATCCTGTCAAACTATTGATGCTCTACTATTGTTGCTCACAGCATTATTTCGTAACTCAAGAATTGAGTGAATTATTTGTACTTTCTAGTTTTTTGCCTTCATTAACCTCCCCCACCCTTTTTACTCATAGGTTTTTACATATAAATATAGAATACGCGGCGAGAGGTGATGACAGGTGTGCTCTACCAGCAGGTAAGAAATGTGCATAGTTTGAACAGCCACTATCTACAATGGTGTGTGTGTGTGTGTGTGTGTATTGAGTGGTTCCTTTATTGCTTGAATTATGTTTTCGACAAGTTTACAATCATTAGAGGTGAATGTTTTTAAACACAATAAAAATAAGGTTGAAAAAGCTGAAATCCAAATAACTCAAAAGTCCGTCACGCAGTGGCTGCGTAAACTAAGCAGCTTTTCCACGTGAAGTTATACAATAGAGAAATCTCCATACGAGAGGCGAACAGTTACGGCCAAGTGCCGAATCAGCTTTTGGCGGGAAACTCAGTCACAAGTTATCGGCTCACAATTAATAAAAATGCAAATATCTCGGTTAATATTCAAGATAGAGAATAAATGTATAGAACAATATTTATAGAAAATTTAATTTACAATAATATTGGTTCTATACAATGTTTTGATCCGACGTATGCTAACGGAGATATTTCGAAAGCCCCCCCTCTCACTGGTCCGATTTCAGCCATTAACGAACTCGATCTGTCTGTTTGCATAAAACGTTTAAATATCGAGTTTGGTAACGATCAAACAAACATTGCGACCGCTAGAGCGTTAACAGACAGATATATATATATATATATATTTATATATATATATATATATATATATATATATATATATATATATATATATATAATTTTGAAAGGACCTCATTTTCGTCATCTCCTGGGTAGGATCGATGGATATATTTCGAAAATCGCGTCATGAGTACGACCTCAATACCAATAAAGTTTTTCTTTAGGACAATGTTATAATTTTATTCGGCGCGGATAAAAGGTTTTTCCCTTTGTAGCCAATTCTTATAAATTTAAACTTATAAGAAGGAAATATAGTTGACTATGTTAGCAATGGTTTATACCATTAGCTCTAACAAGAAGGGGAGGGGGGGGGGGTTTACGTAAAAGTCAAACCTTAAATTGGCCAATAACTCACTTTTATTTGCATAATTGAAAACTATTGGGTGTAAATGGTCTCGGGAACAACTAACTGCAATACTTGTGGAGCGTGGGATTGAATGCTTTGCTTAGCGAATTGTGTTAATCGTTTCATCTCCGGATATTACAATAGTAGGCCATTACACAGGCCTTTTTGATATCGGAATAGGAGCCATCCCTTAAAGGAAATGGCATCAGCCATATTTATCCCATCGGAGAAGGTTTGGTATTTGGATAGGTGACCGTCCTGTGGTACATCAGCAGTACAGCCCACCTCCTAGATCGGCTTCAGCCCTGCCCTTGCAGCTTGCATCCGTCCACTCAGCATCGTGACGGTATCTAGTAGCTACTGGCTATCTCTGCTCAGCAGTGCCCCAGAAGACTGCAGGCACACCATCAACCTGACCACAACCCGTCAGCAAATGGCCAAAATACATATCAGCGGCACAACGAGACACAAATTTCTATCCTGACATACAGGTGGGGGGGGGGGGATTAGTCTAAAATTGAACCGTGCATTCTTGAAAAAATATTTAGAACAATAAGCGTAAATCAAAAAGTCCGTCACGCAGGGGCTACCTAAACTAAGCAGATTTCCCACGTGAAGTTTTACAATAAATAAATCTTCACACTGCTAACACAACACCACCATCAATATCAACTGAATAAAAACAAACAGCAACTAGACATTTTTCAGTAAGTTGTAATAAGCAATAACCAAACAGATAGATATTCTTCACTATTATTATTCAGATACGGATATTCTTCTTCGGAAAGAAAAACAATTACTGAAATATATCAGGATATAACAAATTAATTTTATACAAAACTATTTACTATAGCCAGTGCTGTAATTTGTAATGAATCAGAACCATTTTTATCTCAATCACTCAAATTTTAGTTGTTCAAGAACAAAAGAAGGGGGAACGATCAACAAAACGTATTTGCATATATTCCAGGAACTATAATTTCAATGAAAACTATATCTGGTATTTAACCATAGAATGAAGTGGTTCACAATATAACAGCTTATTGTTAATATGGCAGTAGTTGAAGTGAGGGTTTACTGAAAGCTGAAAACTGAAAAACGCAAATATTACGATCAATATTCTGAGTATAACATATTAATTTTATTGAAAACTATTTACTTTATCTAGTACTGTAATTTATAGTGAATCAGAATAATTTGTAACTCAAGCACTCAAATTTTAGTAATCCAAGAACAAAAGAAGGAGGGGGGGGGGTCAACAGAACATATTTGCATATGCCACACAAATTAAAAGTTTATTGAAAACAATATTTTTTATTTAACCTTGGTATGAAATCGTTCATGATATAACAGCTTATTATTAATATAACACTAGTAGGGGGAGTGGGGGTTTACTGAAAACGGGAAAACAGTAAAATTCAAATATCTCTGTTAATACTCATGCTATAGAAAATATGTATAGAACAACATTTATAGACAGTTCAATTTTCAACACGGTTGATTTCATGCAATGTTTCGCTCCGACGTGTAGTAACGGAGATATTTCGAATTTTCGAAAACCCCATCTAAACTGGTCCGATTTCAGCCATTGACGAACTAGATGTGTCTTTTCATTAAAAACAATGAAATATCAAGTTTGGTAACGATCAAACAAATTGTGCAACCGCTAGAGTGCTAACAGACATATTATATATATATATATATATATATATATATATATATAATTTGAATGTGCCTCATTTTCGTCATCTCCTGGGTAGGATCGATGGACATTTGAAGAAAACTTTCGAAATACGCGCCATGAGTCCGACGTCAATAGCTGATTTCCCTTAATGTTAAAAATATACCTGAACAAATTGAAACAACAACTTGGAGCGGAGAGGGTTAGAACTAAGAACAACAACTATTAATGTATGTATAGCTGCTAACGCAACAATAAAGAATGATCGAAATAATAGGAATAATCGCAAATAAAAAGTATTAAGTGAATAAATAATACATGAAATGAATAAATACTTGATAAAATACAACCTTGTAAATAGAGTAAAGAATAAATTTTAATAAAAGGAAACTATCAATAATTTAAAGTACTTAGTACATATAGATTACACTTGTGTTTAAACTTGGCATGAATCTCACATGGTCAGCGAGTTCCATTCCCTTGTCTGGGCAATAGGAATTTATTCAGTGACCAAATTATTAAATAAGATCCTTAGTCCCACCCTGGTTATAAAAGAGTTGTTAGGGGTGGTTGACTCTTCCCAAGTAGCCATTGGACGTAAAAAAATACATAAACATACTGCTTAAAATATTTAATTATTCAAAAATTTCATCAGTAAGCGTTTAAAGATATTTTAAAACGAGAAAATGTAAGGAAAAATAAAATAAAAGTAATGCCCATCCCGCAGGGGCTGCGTAAATTAAGCAGATTTCTCACGACAATGAAAAATCTTTCAGTCGATTTACATTTTTAAAACCTCTACAGCGGAGAGCGTCTGAATTGTACACAAACAGGTCAGCTAACCTTTCAGAAAGATAGAAAAAGTGTTGACCGGAAAGAAGAGCAATTACTCAAATATATCTGAATATAATATATTAATTTTATTGATAACTATTTACTATATCTAGTGCTGCAATTTATGATGCCAAGGATTTATGATTCAAGAACAAAAGACGGGAGGAAGTAGAATTATCAAAACTAATTTGCATATATGTCATCTAGAAAAGATTTGTTCAACACAATATTTGGTATTTCAGCTTGAATTAAGACGGTTCATGGTATGTTAGCTTATTATTAAAGATTGATGATAATTTAATTAGCAATTAGATTGGTTATGCAAATTATTTCGATGCGTCATTATAGTAACGGAAATATTTCCAATTATGGAAATGTCCACCCTAGTTCTTTCATTTTACATAAAACGATTAAGTTTTGACTTTTCTAATGATCAAACAAAATTGCAACCCCTAGAGCGTTAACAGACAAATATATATATATATATATATATATATATATATATATATATATATGTGTGTGTGTGTGTGTGTATGTGTGTTTGTCCGTTTGTTTTTTCACCCGTTTCCATTCATGGCAGTGGGAATTGCCCTAAGTTTACGCAGCACCTGCGTCACGGATATTTTTTTCAGATTGCTTTTATTAATTTGTTGGGTAAGAATATTTTCTTTCGTAGAGTAAAATCTCCCGGAGAGAATAGTACGGTATGATGTGTAAGTATCCATTGTGAAGTGTATACGATTCGAAGAGGTTGATATGGGATTTGAGGCAGATACAAGATGGCCTTCTTGCCAAAGATATAACACAATTTCTAACCTCTTCAACTGACTCCAATCCAATAAAGTTGCCAGCCTCCCCCCTCAAATATAGCCGGCAATTCTACAAGCATATCCATCTCCTTACAACTCTTCATGCCTCAACTAGATCAAATAATAATTATTAGATATTATGTAGTTTATAAGTCCAGCTGTGTTGGGACCAGCCACCTCTATAGAATAGAGATTTTTTGTTTATTACTATTTACGTCCACTTTATCCTATTAGGCTAATCGGGACGGTTTATCTACAGGTTACCACCCTTTTCTAGCCAGGGTGGGATTAAGGACTTTCTTTAATGAATCCGTCATTAAATAAATTTCTACTGTCTACGGCGGGAATTGAACCCGCCACTCTAGGTCTACCACGCGAGATTAGAACCAACGCCCTCACTCGCACGGCCAACCTGAGCCCCTACAATAGAGAGGTTCGGGGTTGTCACGAAGCGTATCTCAAATAAGTCTGTATTGTAAAACATTTATTTCTATTATGTTATATAGTTTTGAATGGACCCCTTTTCGCTTAGTAAAAGTACGAAAACGACAACACCAGACCTTCCCCTACGACTTACAAGAATTATGGACGGAAGGCTGCCCATACATTAACAACATATTCTCATACCTATACAAAATTCAAATATACAACAAAATCTAACATACAAATTAAGTCAGTGGTGTATACAGGATCTCACATTATACACATTAATTGTATTAGATGGGTGTTGTACACATGTATATGCTTAGCCTGAAGGAGGAAATTACGACAATCATTAGCAAAAGTACCATTTGCAGCCATTCATTCCCTATTCATCAGCCACCAACTATACTCAGCACCATTATTTTTTTTTTTTATTAGGTTTACTTATAAAATGTTTATCTAATTCAATATTTCACTAATATTATCTATTTCAACATTTCAATAGCTGGTTTGGGAAATATGGATATTGGGAGACATTATTATAAAATGGTCCCCATATGAGTATTGACATATTCAATGACACATCTGCTGGGAGTATGCAGTAGGGATTTACTATTATTGTTAGCAACAAAGGAAATGCAGCGAGGAAATGCCTAATTATTGTTCATGGCAAGTCTTAGACAATTATTGATAAATATTCGGCAATATAATTGAAGGCGGAGATGTAGAGAGAGAAAGAGAACCCCCTCCCCCCGACACCTGACATAACGGTTCGTGTTTCTCACCAATATTGCCAATTGCAGCCAAGATATTCTTCTCACTTTCATCTCTCCATCTTCACTCGAAAAGCATCTTACTTATTCTGTTAGGCAGGCACCGGCCCTTGATAACAAATCAAATCACACATTATCAAGTTAATTCCATCCAAGCTCTAACTAATCCATCAACCCCGCCCAAACCACTAAGCTGAACCACCAGCTTCAACTAATCCATCAACCCCGCCCTAGCCACTAAGCTGAACCACCAGCTTCAACTAATCCATCAACCCCGCCCTAACCACTAAGCTGGACCACCAGCTTCAACTAATCCATCAACCCCGCCCAAACCACTAAGCTGGACCACCAGCTTCAACTAATCCATCAACCCCGCCCTAACCACTAAGCTGGACCACCAGCTTCAACTAATCCATCAACCCCGCCCTAACCACTAAGCTGGACCACCAGCTTCAACTAATCCATCAACCCCGCCCTAACCACTAAGCTGAACCACCAGCTTCAACTAATCCATCAACCCCGCCCTAACCACTAAGCTGAACCACCAGCTTCAACTAATCCATCAACCCCGCCCTAACCACTAAGCTGGACCATCAGCTTCAACTAATCCATCAACCCCGCCCTAACCACTAAGCTGAACCACCAGCTTCAACTAATCCATCAACCCCGCCCTAACCACTAAGCTGGACCATCAGCTTCAACTAATCCATCAACCCCGCCCTAACCACTAAGCTGAACCACCAGCTTCAACTAATCCATCAACCCCGCCCTAACCACTAAGCTGAACCACCAGCTTCAACTAATCCATCAACCCCGCCCTAACCACTAAGCTGAACCATCAGCTTCAACTAATCCATCAACCCCGCCCAAACCACTAAGCTGAACCACCAGCTTCAACTAATCCATCAACCCCGCCCTAACCACTAAGCTGGACCATCAGCTTCAACTAATCCATCAACCCCGCCCTAACCACTAAGCCGAACCATCAGCTTCAACTAATCCATCAACCCCGCCCTAACCACTAAGCCGAACCATCTGCTTCAACTAATCCATCAACCCCGCCCTAACCACTAAGCTGAACCATCAGCTTCAACTAATCCATCAACCCCGCCCTAACCACTAAGCTGAACCACCAGCTTCAACTAATCCTTCAACCCTGCCCTAACCACTAAGCTGAACCATCAGCTTCAACTAATCCATCAACCCCGCCCTAACCACTAAGCTGAACCACCAGCTTCAACTAATCCTTCAACCCTGCCCTAACCACTAAGCTGAACCATCAGCTTCAACTAATCCATCAACCCCGCCCTAACCACTAAGCTGAACCATCAGCTTCAACTAATCCATCAACCCCGCCCTAACCACTAAGCTATACCACCAGCTTCAACTAATCCATCAACCCTGCCCTAACCACTAAGCTGAACAACCAGCTTCAACTAATCCATCAACCCCGCCCTAACCACTAAGCTGAACCATCAGCTTCAACTAATCCATCAACCCCGCCCTAACCACTAAGCCGAACCATCAGCTTCAACTAATCCATCAACCCCGCCCTAACCACTAAGCTGTACCATCAGCTTCAACTAATCCATCAACCCCGCCCTAACCACTAAGCTGAACCATCAGCTTCAACTAATCCATCAACCCCGCCCTAACCACTAAGCTGAACCACCAGCTTCACCTAATCCATCAACCCCGCCCAAACCACTAAGCTGAACCACCAGCTTCAACTAATCCATCAACCCCGCCCTAACCACTAAGCTGACCAATCAGCTTCACCTCATCCATCAACCCCGCCCACTAAGCTGAACCACCAGCTTCAACTAATCCATCAACCCGCCCTAACACCACTAAGCCGAACCATCAGCTTCAACTAATCCATCAACCCCACCCAAAACACTAAGCTGAACCACCAGCTTCAACTAATCCATCAACCCCGCCCTAACCACTAAGCTATACCATCAGCTTCAACTAATCCATCAACCCCGCCCTAACCACTAAGCTGGACCATCAGCTTCAACTAATCCATCAACCCCGCCCTAACCACTAAGCTGAACCACCAGCTTCAACTAATCCATCAACCCCGCCCAAACCACTAAGCTGAACCACCAGCTTCAACTAATCCATCAACCCCGCCCTAACCACTAAGCTGAACCACCAGCTTCAACTAATCCATCAACCCCGCCCAAACCACTAAGCTGAACCACCAGCTTCAACTAATCCATCAACCCCGCCCAAACCACTAAGCTGAACCACCAGCTTCAACTAATCCATCAACCCCGCCCTAACCACTAAGCTGAACAACCAGCTTCAACTAATCCATCAACCCCGCCCTAACCACTAAGCTGGACCATCAGCTTCAACTAATCCATCAACCCCGCCCTAACCACTAAGCTATACCATCAGCTTCAACTAATCCATCAACCCCGCCCTAACCACTAAGCTATACCATCTGCTTCAACTAATCCATCAACCCCGCCCTAACCACTAAGCTAATCCATCAACGTAATTATGCATCTCAAATAAGTGGCGATTTACATCTATGCCCAAAAATTTACACTTAAGTGGGGGTTTACTTCTATGCCCAAACATATACATAAGGGGGTTGGGGTTTACTTCTATACCCAAACATATACATAAGAGGGGTGGGGGTTTACTTCTATGCCCAAACATATATACATAAGGAGGGTGGGGTTTACTTCTATACCCAAACATATATACATAAGGGGGGTGGGGTTTACTTCTATGCCCAAACATATACATAAGGGGGGTAGGGGTTTACTTCTATGCCCAAACATATATACATAAGGGAGTGGGGTTTACTTCTATGCCCAAACATATATACATAAGGGGGGTGGGGTTTACGTCTATGCCCAAAACATATATACATAAGGGGGGTGGGGGTTTTACTTCTATGCCCAAACAATTATATACATATAGGGGGGTAAGGGTTTACTTCTATGCCCAAACATATATACATAAGGAGGGTGGGGTTTACTTCTATACCCAAACATATATACATAAGGGTGGTGGGGGTTTACTTCTATGCCCAAACATATTCATAAGTGGGGTGGGGTTTATTTCTATGCCCAAACATATATACATATGGGGGGGTGGGGTTTACTTCTATGCCCAAACATATACATAAGGGGGAGGGGTTTACTTCTATGCCAAAACATATATACAGACGGGAGGGTGGTTTTACATCTTACAGCCCAAACATATATACATATGGGGGGGGGGGGTTTACGTCTATGCCCAAACATATAACATAAGGGGGAGGGGTTTTTACTTCTATGCCAAAACAACATATATACATAAGGGGAGTGTGGTTTACTTCTATAGCCCAAACATATATACATATGGGGGGTGTGGGTTTACGTCTATGCCCAAACATATACATAAGGGTGAGGGTTACTTCTATGACAAAACATATACGTAAGGGGGAGGGGTTTACGTCCTATGACACCAAACATATACATAAGGGGAGGGGTTTACTTCTATGCCCAAAACATATACATAAGGGGGGTAGGGGTTTACTCGCGCACATGCCATAAAAACATAATATACATAAGTGAAATTTCTTTTACAAAAAGAAGAAAAAACATATTGTGTTTAGAAAATAGTTTTCGAGCCAAAAACGTTGTTTTAATTTATGAGCTCCATACTTGCAGCTGAACTCCACGCAATTTGGTTGGCACTTAAAACATGACACCTACATCATCACAGCCCAAACATGACTCCTACATCATCACAGCCCAAACATGACTCCTACATCATCACAGCCCAAACATGACTCCTACATCATCACAGCCCAAACATGACTCCTACATCATCACAGCCCAAACATGACTCCTACATCATCACAGCCCAAACATGACTCCTACATCATCACAGCCCAAACATGACTCCTACATCATCACAGCCCAAACATGACTCCTACATCATCACAGCCCAAACATGACACCTACATCATCACAGCCCAAACATGACACCTACATCATCACAGCCCAAACATGACACCTACATCATCACAGCCCAAACATGACACCTACATCATCACAGCCCAAACATGACTCCTACATCATCACAGCCCAAACATGACTCCTACATCATCACAGCCCAAACATGACACCTACATCATCACAGCCCAAACATGACTCCTACATCATCACAGCCCAAACATGACTCCTACATCATCACAGCCCAAACATGACTCCTACATCATCACAGCCCAAACATGACTCCTACATCATCACAGCCCAAACATGACTCCTACATCATCACAGCCCAAACATGACTCCTACATCATCACAGCCCAAACATGACTCCTACATCATCACAGCCCAAACATGACTCCTACATCATCACAGCCCAAACATGACACCTACATCATCACAGCCCAAACATGACTCCTACATCATCACAGCCCAAACATGACTCCTACATCATCACAGCCCAAACATGACTCCTACATCATCACAGCCCAAACATGACTCCTACATCATCACAGCCCAAACATGACTCCTACATCATCACAGCCCAAACATGACTCCTACATCATCACAGCCCAAACATGACTCCTACATCATCACAGCCCAAACATGACTCCTACATCATCACAGCCCAAACATGACACCTACATCATCACAGCCCAAACATGACACCTACATCATCACAGCCCAAACATGACACCTACATCATCACAGCCCAAACATGACTCCTACATCATCACAGCCCAAACATGACTCCTACATCATCAGAGCCCAAACATGACTCCTACATCATCACAGCCCAAACATGACTCCTACATCATCAGAGCCCAAACATGACTCCTACATCATCACAGCCCAAACATGACACCTACATCATCAGAGCCCAAACATGACTCCTACATCATCACAGCCCAAACATGACACCTACATCATCACAGCCCAAACATGACACCTACATCATCACAGCCCAAACATGACTCCTACATCATCACAGCCCAAACATGACTCCTACATCATCACAGCCCAAACATGACACCTACATCATCACAGCCCAAACATGACTCCTACATCATCACAGCCCAAACATGACTCCTACATCATCACAGCCCAAACATGACACCTACATCATCACAGCCCAAACACACTATTTGTACTAAGTTCATTATTAACCCTCCGAGACATTTACACCACTCAACCAATAGCACTAAACATAACACAAGAAATTTATAAACAACAAACATACCAAAATACCATTGTCCTATATTGGCTGGCAGGACACGAGGTCGCACTTAGTACGACAGCAGACTACCAGGCTGAACTAATTACTCAAAAAACTCAATACACACAATCAAACTTGCTGTACCAAGACATAGTGAGACATATACTGCACCAACTCTTAGACAAATACATATCAGAATGGATGGAAGTAAAGAACCACCTCCGCAGTATGGAAAGTACCATTATGTAGTGGGCATCGAGCCATAGGAGTACTAGACGGGAGGAAGTTGTTCTTGCCAGAGTCAGGATCGGCCACACATAGACACTGTATGACAAGGACAGACAACCCTATATGCAAATACTGCAGCAAGGACCTAACGATAAAACACATACTGACAGACTGCACTCAACGAAAAACGTTCACATACCCTACGATATAACAGAACTATTAACTGACAGCAGCCAATATATTCCCCAAATACTAACATATCTAAAACATATAAACATTTATAAATACATATAGAATAAAATAGAATAGGTCTACAGCATACTTAAAAAGATTTAAAAGGGATAAATTTTATTATATTCATTTAGACAAAGCACGGATATGAGAAACACTCAGATATTTAAGGAATATTTTCCACAAGAAATAAATAAACTACAACCAAGGTGTACATGAAGGAATAAATATATTATTCTAACTACCTCCTGAACAGCTATCTTGCCGATCACTATCGATGGCGGCCACAAACCAAATAAATAAATAAACATTTATGAGTCCAAAATTTTGACATCCGATATGTCATTGGTATTTATGTATTGCACGAATATAGTGATAAGTCGATAAGGAAAAGAGTATTCACAACGTTTATATATTTCAATACCATTTGCAAAAATAGTTATTTACTTGGAAGTCATGATTAGATTGACAATACAATCTTTAAATGTTGGTTTTACACAATGTAAACTAAAAACAAATGTAAAGACAACAGTATTGATATTGTTTGAAGCATTAAATTCAAAATGAATATTTTTGGTCACCGACGCACATTTCTTAACATTTCAGGAATGTTTATTGGCTTTTTTTTCTTCTATTGGTAAGATAATGCAGTTTAGATTTCGATAGGAGAGCTTGTTTATTTGCCCCACGAACGGGCATTCGCTCAACAGCCAATTTATGAGTCATCAAAAATAATCGAAGAACATTATCAGATGGTCAGTGAATTTATTAGAAAATAATATTATAATTCAGTGCTTAAAATAATGTAATATGTATATTATGATTTGAATTAATTTACGAATCTTAACATAGTTTAATGGAGGCAGGGGTGCCATAATTAGCTGGCAACCTCCTCGACAGGAACTGAGGCAGAGAGGCAAGAACCCTGAGGCTGAATGGAACCGTGCGATTCTCTCTCAGAGCAAGAGGCAGAGGGAGAGAGTGTGTGTGTGCGTGAGAGAGAGAGAGAGAGAGAGAGAGAGAGAGAGAGAGAGAGAGAGAGAGAGAGAACCAATTAGTACTTTGATCATTACTTGAAGCTCCTCCTCACCCTCCCTCTCTCTCTCCCCCCCCCTCACTCTCTCTCTCTCTCCCCCCTCTCTCCTCTCTCTCTTTGCCCTTTTCACGCCTTACATTGTTCGGTAAATAGTTTATTATTGAGTATCAGTTAATTGGTTTCGTAGTCCATTGCCTACTGCTCCAAAGTGGCCTATCTAGATTCTCACATATCATATTGGGCCATTGCCCGTCCGAAAAGGTGAAGTACTTTCTTCCTTGTACATCAGCAGCAATTGTGACTTTCCCCTTGCTTGGCCATGTAATTTAATCCTGATGTCAAAAAGTGTCCCCCACAGCATCTATGTAAACAATGCATGTGATGCCATCCTTGCCTTGACTAGAGAGAATACATTGCTGCAATTCAGGCCACTGGATATCTAGCAGATCTCCAGATCACTTCCTTGGATACAGTGTTCATCAAATAACCTCCTCAACCAATTCAGAAGCCTACCAACAATTCTGTTATGTCTTACTGTCAGCTTGTATTAATATTGTGTTAGATGCTGTAATAGTCTTATTAATGTATTGGCTGGCTCTTAATATTGCCATTGGCTCAGCTTTGCAATTGGGCCCAAGTCCCTGTTATAATGTATTAACCAACTCACACCCAATCTATGCAACGAATGACCATCCCACATTCTATATATATATAAAATTCTATGGATATTGCTAAACTTATGTCGAGCTTACTTTTCAAATCTTCATTACACGGTATTCTTATTAAAGCGAACAACCAGAATGCAATATGCTGATATGATTGTGTTTAGTTGACGCAGGTGCTGCGTGAGAGATTATTATGTCTTAGAAGAGATATTCTTGGAAGTGAAGTTGATCCGAGAAGGAAAAAGTCGTTAATGGTCTTGCTTCGGACAAGGGCTAGAAGTTGGTAACGACGAGGCCATTAGGGGAGAGGGCTGCCTCGTTACTAGACCCGGCAGTTTAATTGGTCAAATCTGGGGGCAGTCTCCACCAATCAGGGGCCGGCTCTCAACCAACAGACACATCTCATTCCTTGGTCGTCTTGCTAACAAATACCCTCACCCAGGTAACGAACCAGTAACTAGCACCAGTTGACGTCACCAGCCAGTGGAAGGGACAGAGGAAGGGAGGTAGTGGTGAAGGAGAGAGAGGGAGAGGGGGGGAGAGGGAGAGAAAGAGGAGGGAGGGGAGAGAGAGAGGGGGGGAGAGAGAGTGTGTGGGAGGGGGAAAGAGGGGGAGAGAGAGAGGGGGAGGGGGGAGATAGGGAGAGAGAGAGATTGGAAGGGGGGTGAGAGTGAGAGAGAGAGAGAGAGAGCGACATTTGATTTGATTCATTTAATGACCTGATAGATTTAGGGACTAAGAGTCCTCCCTTGTCAAGGCTAAATAATATTTAAAATAATTTACACAAATTAAAAACAAATATTATCTAAATAGATTCAGGGGCTCATGTTGCGTTGCCTTAATCTTACATGGTAATCCTTGAGTGGCGAGATCCATTCAACCTGGCCAAATATGAATTTATTTCGTGGCGAGCTCGTTAAATAAAATCTTATTTTCACTTTTAATAGTTGCTACGGACTTGCTCAAGTCGATATCTGATCCAAACCTATTAAACATCCTGGAGGCAGATAATATATAGGATTTATTGTCACATGAAGTTTATATGTATAAGTATTTATTGAAGAGCTGATGTGGGAAATTACATGCTTGTTATCGTGTTGGCTGGCAGTAATCTCTGATAGCCTTAGTGTTATTGCTTGCTGAATGTAGTTGCAGATATTATTTAGTTTGTCCAGACATGTGATCTGGAGCAAGTCAGCACCGCTTCCTTCTGATGAGATGTTGAACTATTTCCTCACAGCTTCCTATCGTCGGCATCAGCACATCAAGTGTTCTAGCCTTTCATACTTCTCATCCCATACTTTGCATACAGCTGTCGTATCGATCACGTGGAATTTTTCATTACATTTTAGTCTTATCACATTGTCCCTTCCTAGTCTTAGTTGGCTCATCATTCTTATTTTCTCAATATTAATTCTGTATTGTAAGTATTTATTATAACCATAAATATGTTGATATATGTGACTAAAAGTGGAAGACTTTACTCTATCAGAGTCCCTTCTTTCTAAGTCTTGCTTGATATTGTAGAAGAAAAGTTGCAGTGCGCAAACTTAGCTAGGAGTAATTTTAATTGCGTGGCCCATTCCAATTTGATTTTGTTGGCGGGCAAAGAATCAATGAGTAAGAGACGTTTGTAGCAGATTTTAGGAAAAGGTCTTCCATATTTAAAATTTTGTTCCACCAACTAAGAATTCTCTGAATGGTCTTGATTTTTGTTCTATAATCTCGAGTTTCCAGTCGGATTATATTAATTATTATAGAAATAGAAATATCTTTTATTTTGCTATAGTTGATAAATTATAGGTTATTGTTTCCTAGTCGAGGGAAAGGATTGTAATGAGAGAGTGAAGAGGGTAAGAGCGGCTATTGAGTACTTGATGTTGTTTAAAGACGGGGTTGCTCGGAAAGAATGAGCCAGATATTGACTCAATAGTAGGGGCAGCTTTTAGCCAGCGATGAATGAAGGGCTGCCACTTGAGACTTAAGTCCCGCTAGAGGCGACTGCTCACGAGATCCACAAATTAGGGAGGTGATTAACTAGGGACAAGGGAATCCACTCTAGCTGCCCTGTTAGCTGACCCCTCCAATAGACTGGCCAGCAAAGCCTTACTCTACACACAACTCTGCTTAGAAGGTTGACCCTAACTCCAGGCTAGTCCTCACGCAGGGGCTGCGTAGCCCAAACACAATTCCTCATGAAACGATTCTCTATTTTCGTAGATAGCAGTCACATAGTGGGTAACATAGTCGGCCTATTCTGAAATACTAGTGACCTATTGTCACCATATTTCTAAGTAAAAATGTGACGTGAAAAATAGACCTAAGAAAAAATGTACGTAACAAATAATCTGGAGCATCAATTTTACTATGGGCTGAGTACATCCACGTGAGTTAAAACACTGGCTATAATCTGGCAAACCAAGAGTGGTGAGCTGCAATCTCTGTCTAACCAAGAGGACTTTATCTGGTGATGGAATCATTGAATACAATCCTAAGTCACACCCCCCGGTAGAAATGATTGGTTCTGCCCGACTAATTACACGGGAGATATGTTGAATGTTCGCATCCTACCTTCGCCATTCCTGCTCCTATTCAGCCATTAACGAAAATAATATATTCTTGAGTGAACGTAAATCTTAATTCATGACGTCATTGCTCAATGTATTTTCATTTGTCTCACACAATAAAAGCCCTTAGAAAACAATATTTGGTATTTAGAATAAACTCTTCATAGATGGATGAGGAGGATGATGATCAATGCTAGATATGATGATACCTCGGCCGTTAGGATGATGATCAATGCTAGATATGATGATACCTCGGCCGATAGGATGATGATCAATGCTAGATATGATGATACCTCGGCCGTTAGGATGATGATCAATGCTAGATATGATGATACCTCGGCCGTTAGGATGATGATCAATGCTAGATATGATGATACCTCGGCCGATAGGATGATGATCAATGCTAGATATGATGATACCTCGGCCGTTAGGATGATGATCAATGCTAGATATGATGATACCTCGGCCGTTAGGATGATGATCAATGCTAGATATGATGATACCTCGGCCGATAGGATGATGATCAATGCTAGATATGATGATACCTCGGCCGTTAGGATGATGATCAATGCTAGATATGATGATACCTCGGCCGTTAGGATGATGATCAATGCTAGATATGATGATACCTCGGCCGTTAGGATGATGATCAATGCTAGATATGATGATACCTCGGCCGTTAGGATGATGATCAATGCTAGATATGATGATACCTCGGCCGTTAGGATGATGATCAATGCTAGATATGATGATACCTCGGCCGATAGGATGATGATCAATGCTAGATATGATGATACCTCGGCCGATAGGATGATGATCAATGCTAGATATGATGATACCTCGGCCGATAGGATGATGATCAATGCTAGATATGATGATACCTCGGCCGTTAGGATGATGATCAATGCTAGATATGATGATACCTCGGCCGTTAGGATGATGATCAATGCTAGATATGATGATACCTCGGCCGTTAGGATGATGATCAATGCTAGATATGATGATACCTCGGCCGATAGGATGATGATCAATGCTAGATATGATGATACCTCGGCCGTTAGGATGATGATCAATGCTAGATATGATGATACCTCGGCCGTTAGGATGATGATCAATGCTAGATATGATGATACCTCGGCCGATAGGATGATGATCAATGCTAGATATGATGATACCTCGGCCGTTAGGATGATGATCAATGCTAGATATGATGATACCTCGGCCGTTAGGATGATGATCAATGCTAGATATGATGATACCTCGGCCGTTAGGATGATGATCAATGCTAGATATGATGATACCTCGGCCGTTAGGATGATGATCAATGCTAGATATGATGATACCTCGGCCGATAGGATGATGATCAATGCTAGATATGATGATACCTCGGCCGATAGGATGATGATCAATGCTAGATATGATGATACCTCGGCCGATAGGATGATGATCAATGCTAGATATGATGATACCTCGGCCGTTAGGATGATGATCAATGCTAGATATGATGATACCTCGGCCGTTAGGATGATGATCAATGCTAGATATGATGATACCTCGGCCGTTAGGATGATGATCAATGCTAGATATGATGATACCTCGGCCGTTAGGATGATGATCAATGCTAGATATGATGATACCTCGGCCGTTAGGATGATGATCAATGCTAGATATGATGATACCTCGGCCGTTAGGATGATGATCAATGCTAGATATGATGATACCTCGGCCGTTAGGATGATGATCAATGCTAGATATGATGATACCTCGGCCGATAGGATGATGATCAATGCTAGATATGATGATACCTCGGCCGTTAGGATGATGATCAATGCTAGATATGATGATACCTCGGCCGTTAGGATGATGATCAATGCTAGATATGATGATACCTCGGCCGTTAGGATGATGATCAATGCTAGATATGATGATATCTCGGCCGTTAGGATGATGATTAAATTATTCAATTAAATTATAAAATTTTATAATGGGAAGTGAGGACGAGTGAAGGGGAAAATTGATTAAGTTTTCCGTCTCATGAGACATAAAAACGTTGCATTACTAATCTATGTAAAAAATCAATAATAATTGTTAATTGTTGTTGTTTTATTAATAATTGTTATTCCATATATTTCTTCTCTATTTCGAATACAAAAAGGGATACTCTTAAGTGGTATATGTAACCTCCTTATCCCAGCACCAAGAAGCAACGGAGCCCAGGCGTCTTCAGAAAGCATGACCAGTTATTGGACTCGAGCTGACTAGACTAAAAATGGAAAAACTGTCCGATATCGCAGGGACCTTTGATAACCTATAGTGGCCATTCATCCTGAGAGCACCCAGGAGAAGGCAGTGCCCAGAAAATATATACCAATTACTAAAGAGCTATTTAAGCAATAGAGTAGCTATGATCCCATGCGGGAAGACGATGATCAGGAGGGAAGTAGCTCGGGGCTGTGCACAAGGCTCTGTGCTGGGGCCTTACATCTGGGCACTGGTGTTTGACGAGCTGCTCCTCAAGTTGCGGTCCCTTGGCATTGAGGTTACGGCTTATGTAGACGATCTGTGCTGCTTAGTTAAGGGAAATAGTAGGCAGGAGCTGGAAGTGGAGGGCCAGCGGATCATTAACGCTATACAGGATTGGTGTTTTCAAAATAAACTTCAGCTCAATGACCAGAAAACACAGAGCATCTTGTTAAAAGGAAAGCTTTGTCATAGATCGCCCCCAAGGTTGGTAATAGGTCAGACCCTGGTCTGGCAGCCTGCTACAACTGCTGCCCAATGTATTATACCTCTTAATAGCGTCAACCCTCACGCTTGTCATCTCCGAGATTCGGTCAGCGGACGATTTCACCACCTAAGGACAATAGCACATATACTTAGGGCATCACTGATTTTATATGTATCGTTGTTTGTCCCTATAGTGTGCTACGCAGCTCCATCCTGGGCCCAAGAGATGTCGAAAGCGACCAAAAACCTTCTATGCCAAGCCCAAAGAAGAGCTCTCCTCATGGTAACCAGGGCATATCGGACAGTTTCGAGCAAGGCATTGCAGGCGATAGACCTGGAGGTAGCAAAGTGGGTTGCAATATACCAAGCAGTCAGGGGATTGCCTTACAAGATAGGAGAGCCTATCTTCACAATAGGACAGCAGGACCTTAGAGAAACACTCCACCATATTGAAGAAACCATCTGGGACGGTTGGCAGAGTCACTGGACCAACTCCAGCAAAGGTAGGATGACAAATGTTTTCCCAGATGTCAGGGTAAGAACTAAACTGCTTGGTACTTTCCAGATTACTTCACCAGCCAACTTATCAGTGGTCACGGGGACTTCAATAACAAGCCCCGCTTCTTCAAACGAAAGGAATCCCCATTGTGCTCCTGCGGCGAGTTGGATACGGCTGACCACGTGATCCTCCAATGTCCGCGTTTCAACGCCAAGCGTATTCGGCTAATGAGTGCTTTCTCATATGTGAACTGGCCTCCTGAGAGCTACCATATGTTGCTATACGACGCTGATAGATTTTAAACATTTAAGAACTTGGCCCAAGAGGTGTTGAAAACCAAGTAAAAATGTATTTATTTGTAAATTATATGTATATATGTATTGTTTATTTGAGTTTAGGTCAGTATTTAGGCTTCATTTGTGTAGGTTTCTAGTTAGGTGCTGCCACTTCTCTGGAAAGAGGCAAAGGAGTCGCAGCTACCGGTTTCACTAGGACTTATTGGACTTTTATGTCCAATTATTATTTATGAAACAAAATTTCCCTAATATTGAACTTTTATACTTATCCGTGCTCGGTGAGGTAAGTTTCCTGGTCCAAACTTATATATTCAAAATTTTTATATCTCTTATTAAATGGAGACAGCTGGTATGGGGAAACCCAAAGGTAAAGCGGGGGCAGAGGTGGGAATTAAAAATAATAGAGGGAAGGGGCGGTGAGGAGTGGGGGGAGGGGGGGGGGTATAGTGTGG